>JAQFVV010006408.1:914978-1248875 GCA_028023455.1 Epiperipatus broadwayi | reverse complement strand
TTCCTATGTATTTTGTTATTAATCTTGCCAATTTTCTTCTATATAATCAAATAAATTGAGTGATTCAAATGACCAGACTCCTTTAATTTTTTTTACTATTTGGATTGAATAAGATGACTTAGCTATTTAAATGACAAGGTTCAAACTCAGCTTGGTAAGTGAGCTAGAATATAAGATATTGTATGTTTTGCATATTGACATTTTATTTTATTCTCATACGAAATTTTATATTTATATCTGCATTCAAATATTATATATTATATTTTATTTTAGTTAATATTACAAATCAATCACTTCTATGTTAGTCTGATTCCGTCATAAACACAAAAATAGATCGTGCTTTATCATTGGTTCAGAATAACTAGTCTCAGATATTTTTAAAATTTCTCTAGAATAAAGAGTATAAACTTTGTTGAATAGTTTACTTGAATATTATCTTTAAATTGGGATAAATCTAAATTATAATCATATATTTTAATTATTACCAAACAGTTTTATATTCAATTGTTTAAAGAAGTCAAATAAACAATATTTAATACTCAAACTTAAAATATCTTTTATATAATATGATTGGACATTATAAAGATAGAAAATAGCTAATAAGTTTTTGTGGAGTATTCTATTTTAACACGTAAACAAGCAATAGTTAGGTATCATTTTATGGGAAGATATGAATAAATTATTTATATATTACTTTATAGCTTCTTAGTAAACTAGACGTAGATTAATTTGCTTAAACATTTAAGCTTTTAAAGTGTTTATAAAATGATATAAGAACTAGTTGATTTCAATAGAAAATTATTAATTAAATATTAAAGTAGAAAGAATTGTGCATCGCTTATTGACGAACGAATGTTTATACTTTCCATTTAGTGTTTATTAAACTAGATATACATTTGAGTCAAATATTATTTTGTTTTGATATTTAAATAGTGTCTATATTTAAAAACGTTTTGTTAAAAAAAATGCAATTGTGGTTATTTAAAAGCTCATCTGTTTAAGTAAAAATGCAGTATCGTTAAATATTTAATGTAGATTTAAATTGTTACAATAGCAATAGATTAATAAAATATATTGAAATCTGTTTTAGTTATTGATTGGATTTGATTTTCATTTGATTGTTAATCAAGTAGTTATCCTAATCATATATTATTGTTTAGGGCAATGATATGCGAGTTCATTGCTCAGTGCAGTTTATGTTGTAATCGTGATGGATTTGTTGATATCTGGAGCAGATAATCTCATTATTCTTTTGTTTCACATATAGCTTAAACAAATTAGACTTTAAGAAAGATTATTTGTACTTTGTAATGGTTTATTACATAATGGCGACCTGATTGAGCTAGACTAGACTAATTTAAATTAGATTTTCATTCAGATCAGATGATCATTCTACCCATCACCCAGCATTGATCAAATTCCATCAGTTACAATATATATATATTAAAATAAAATAAAAAACATATGTATGTCATTGTAAATCTATAAAACTAAAAAATAGAATTGCCACATTTATATTTTATTATTTTATCAGTTTTATTTTTTTCTTTACAAAATACATGAAACTTAAACATTTTAAAAATAAGACATATTTTAAATATCATTAATGTGAAACTCATTTATTTATAAACAGATCACATTTTCTAAACGTTAAACAAATACAAAATATTTGTTCAATGGCATGAGAATACCCAGATTCTACTCTTTATTAAGTATCTACATACTCTCATGGCTACCAATAAGGTCCAATATATTACACCTGGGTCTCAGTTTATGCAGTAGATAGATTCCACAAAAACCCGCATTAAAAAAAGTTGCCCAAAAATAGACTTACATTCAAAAATAAGGAACAGGGTCTGTAATTTTCAGAATTGGCATAAAAGCAAAGCAACAAGGAAAAATACTTTAAAATTTACATTTAAAAAATAATGAAATGAAGTATGACTAATAAAAAATATCAAACATTTGAAAAAAAATTGTACAAGACAAACTTCTTTTATTTTTTTTTATTAACTATAGTATTTAATTTGACATTTTTTCACACATATTTTAATGATTATCGCTATTTTCGAATGTGCAGTTTATTTATAAACAGGTAAGAAATCAGTTTCGTTGATGTGATGTGATGTTGCTTCTTCTTGAATGAAGTCAAGAATTTCTCAGCAATTACACCCAGAGAAACTTGTTAGCCACTTTATTTTCCATTCCCCACTCTAATTTTTACCATATTCTGCTCTATCCCATTAACTCAACTAGTGCCAATTTCAATCTTGTGCTGTGTTGACAATTGAGTTTTACTACTGAAATAAATTTTAAGTGTTCACATTTTGTTTCTATATTAAAAAAATGAGGATCACAATCAAAACAACAAGATTATACATTATCATTAAAAATATTTTCAGTTTATAAAATCAATGAAATCTTCATTATTTATTTTAAAAATCTACATTATTTATTTCTGTTATATCTAACAAAATGCGTTTTAAAAGTTTAAAATTTTTGAATATTTATTGCATATTTTTATATGTAAGTATAAATCTATTATTATTATTTACTCATTAGTATCAGTATGTTATTTATTCTAAATATAGCTTCAAGACATATTTCCATTAGCTGCTAATATAACATTATATTTTTTTTTAAAAAAAGGAATTCAAATCAAAATAAGTTATTAATAATTTATATTTTTTGATATCTAATAAATATAGTGAAATATAAAAAATATTAAGAAGAAACATGAATCACATAACTTCAAAATCACATTAAAATAATCCACTAAAATGAGACCCAGGTGTATTTCATATCTATAACTATTAAGTTTTAATTCAATTACTCATTAAATTAATCTGTTAGATAACTACAGATAAACTTTGATTCCTATTATTTTTGATAAATAAGCTTGGCAATAATCACAAGAATAACTTTACAATAAGGAGATCTCAGGATAATCATTGATTTATTAATGATTCATCTTACCTATGGAATATCAAAAGGATTTTATGGATTTCCATGGGTAGTGCAAAATTAAGAAAGGCTTATAATTTAAATATATAATCACGCTTTCTATTTATGTTCTTTAATACTTATTATTAAAATAATATTATTAACTAAACTGTAATTAACATTAATACTTTCACTAGTAACTAATCTATCATTTAATTTTATATTAATAACCACAACTTAATAACAATATCAACAATGACCTATGGGATCAAGGGAGCATGCAGCTACTAAAAATCTCTATTAAAAGATTTATGTCTATTGAACTGTTATATTGCTCTAAACTGAATTGATTTTTCATTTTAATATCAACTGTTCATTTTGAGTTTCTGTGATGTGGTGACAATGAAGCCAGAACAGAAATGAAACATTTAGAACTTTAATAAACTTTCAAAAGAATTATTTTAATAACATTAATTACATATAATTACAATAAATATTTTCACTGACAAGTAATTTTATATAACTGTAATATCAAAACTGTATAGAAACACATTATGATCATAATAAAATAATGGATAATTAATATCTGGAGTATTTATAATGAAACAAAATTAATAATCTCTCATAGTATGTTGGGATATTTACCTCCATGTATAAGCATATATATCACACATCCAGTTTTTTATTAAACAATCATTCTCCCCTTTTTTTAAATTCATGGTCTTTTATTTCAAATTTCAAAATAACAATTATAATAAAGTTGTATACCTGGTGATAAAGTAACAATAAAACAATTGAGAAAAGAGTGTTATAATTCTGGATGTTTACAAAAAAAACAAAATTAATATCTTTATATTTTCCATAAGAATATATAATCGTTTTTGTTTATCAATTAATATATGTAAACCTACCCTGACCTCTTAATCACATTTATGTAGTGTTAAATACATTATTATAAATTTCATTCTACAATATTGGTCGTATTTGTTCATTCAAATCACTTAGATTTAATAAAAAAACAACCTAACTTTTAAATAACTACTGATATAAACAATTGAATTAATCAACTTATTAATTCTAGATATCCTGTTGATCTAGTCCCCCCCTCCTATTATACTAACAACTTATAGATTAAGACATATAAATACAAACATTACTAATAGATTATTTATGGTTTGCCTTATCCAAGATGACAAATATTTCGATCTATACTATACAACATGCTTATGATTTCTATCAAATATATATATATATCATTTAATATTTTTCTGTTCAAACTCTATAGAAAATAACATTCCCACTGATATGGCTCAGAGTAAATTACTTCCTTCATCACTTATTGCAATCAGGATTTTATATGTAGCCTTAATGGCAACAAACATTTATTAGATATTATTAATTTAGTTTTATTGACTTTTAAAAATGTATATTTAGCTATTTCCCAGAAATTTAACTTTCTTTTATTTATTCTTGCTGAATACTTATTGTGCTTCCTTATTTCCTTTTGTTTATCACTAAAATTCATTTCCAATACAGCATGATTATTGTTCTCAGTGAATATATTTGTTGATATTTTTTTAATATGTACAACTTATTCGTCTCCATTATTTTTTCAATATATATTGATTTCCGAGAGATTATAGGAAATTGTGACTACAGAATTGCCAACTAGAAAAAGATTAAATTATTCTATTATGTTAAACATAAAACTTATAATTATATTCAATATATAGATGCAGAGTTAAAATCCATTTGTTTTTCTGTTGTAAATAATATTTTATGAATTTTTATCCAACTGTTCTTTTTAAATATATAATAAGCAGAAAAGAAAAACCTAGTTACTTATTTTTATGATCATGAATTCGTTTTTTTTTTTTTTCAATTTTATAGTAAAAGATTGCTTGACACTTTTTGATTGGTTGATAATTACCACCTTTTCTGTTAAAACAATATGCATTTACTTTGCAAGTTTTTGGTTTATTTTTTTAAAATGACAGTTTTTGTTTTTAAAAATATATATTAAGATATAATACCTTCTAGAAATTAAATAAAGATACAAACTCATGTTTTAATTTTAGATCAATATTTTGTAAAATTGATAAATATTTACTTACTTTTAAATATAACAAGATTTGACTATAAACATTTTTTTAAATTTTATTTACAAAATCAACTGTGCACAGACAATAATTATCTATCTGTTTATGCATTTTATTTCAGAAATTTGGATTGTAAGATTTACTAATTTTCTGTTGACTGTTTATTCTTCAGCATATAATAATCTTATAGATTATCATTTATATTTTTGGTCAATTATTTTACTTCTCAAATCTTTTGTAAATTTTAAACCAACTAATCCTAAGTTCAAACCCTATGATATTAACATGTCATTATCTTTCCTAGTTTACTAAGTAATATTCATTAAGGCTGTAGCCTCAACCACGTGTGTATAAAAATGCGATAGTATGGACTTCTAATGTGCGTTTAAATAAATTTATAATTACTACTTTACTAGGAAAATATTATTGGCTTTAACCAAATTTAAAATTATACAACAAAATTTTATTTTAGAATAGACTGGACTAATAAATAGTGCACAATATATAATTATAATTACATCATATTTATGTAATCATCTTTTTTGTATCTTAAAAATTGAGCACTTATTTACATATTACTGAAAACTTTAACATATCTATGCAAATATACCATTATATGCACTTTTTATGTAGCCATTATTATGTCTAACTAAAAAATGTTGCTTTTAAAAGTAAAATTATTGTTTTATTATTTAAGACTAGAATTCAATATTGAAATGTCTACAGTATCATTGACTTACCCATCAATGTCATAAAGTGTGCTTAACACAATGTTAGATTCTCAGTAGTCACCTCATTTATAAATAGTTGCCCTGCATGTTTTATGCAATACTGAAGTATTATGCTCTGAATGTTTTGGTACAGTGATGGAAATGAAGACTTTGGAGCTCAAGATACATGAATTGCACCTTAGCCATACTACCTGTGTTGTTCAAAATTATTACCTTTTGAGTAATGAACTATTTGACTACAAAATCCTGCATGATTTAGAGCATGAGTTGCAAGGAAACACTGTGACCATGCTTAAACTTGTAATGAACACACCCTCAAAGCAATAAACATTTGTTTTATTTGGATTGGTATAGTAGTAGACTTGATATTGTGGTCAAGGTGAATATACTGGCACTATCAGCTTTGGGCATTCAACTTTTTGAACTTTCAAACCATAAACAGCCTTTTTTTTTTTAGAAAAGTTCAAATATAAATTTTTAGAAACAAACATTTTGAACATTTTGATGAAAATCAGTCTTAACCCTCTCAAACTGTGACAGTTTTAATTTATCCCCCCTCTCTCTAATATTTCAACTTTAATTTTAATACCACACAATCATCATTTATCAGAATATAACAAATATGACTTTATTTAATACATATTTTTGCATAGAGACAAAGTAAATTCTAAAAAATCACATTTGATTTGGGCAAATATTGAAAAAAAAATACATTGAAATTAATACACTAAGCAATTTTTATCATCAACAATTAGAAGGAGCCATCTCGTTTTAGAAAATGAACAAAATTTTTTTATTTGACTTTTAATTTAAAATGTGTACAAGTGAATTTCTCTATCTGATCTGTCAAATTATGGTTCAAATGTTTAATTTTTTTTGAAACTTTTTACACTATTGCAATATATTCTAAAAATTTTCTGAAATAACATGCTCACCAACAGATTTTTACCATAATTTGCAATGTTAATATTATGGTGAAAAGTATGTTATATTTTGAAAAATAAAATGTGCATATAAAATAAATAAGTAATACACTGTTCTTAGCTTTTAAATTACTTATAACAAAAGCTTTATTTTATTTAGATGCATGAAGGCAAGTAATTTTCATGGTATAATAAAGGACACAATAAACCAAAGACTCAGAAACTTATTTTTCCAACATTTAGTTATAGAATTCATATATAACAAAAGTAGTAAGTGAACCATATCCATTAATTACTGTTTAGCATTATATACCATACTACATACATATAAGATTGTAAGTAGATTTCTACAGTCTTATTTGTGTGGCCTTTATTAAAACAATAACATATAGATGATTTGTTTTTGAAATCCTTAGTCAGATTGTTAACTTACAGGAGCCAAAATTTGGGAGGAAAATGTCCCAAGCTGATTTTTTCCTGCTGTTTTAACTGCTTTTTAAAATGAACAAAAGCAGGTGTTTTTTTGTTTTCACTTCTTTTGTTACTTCTGGAGTATTTCAGCCAATACAGAGAATATAGGTAGTGAATTTATTCTCAATCTGATTAGTTCCATTTTGACTCAGTAAATTTAATTATAGTTTGCATTAATTAAAAACTTTTTGTTAATGAAAATTTTCCATATAATAATTATCTTTATATTTAATATAACTTGTAAATAAACATAATCATTTCAATATATATATATATATATATGTATCAAGCAAAATTTTATATTTTGATTTTTAATAATTATTGCACAATTATAATGCAAAAATAATCATAAACCTTTTGCCCTTATAATTAAAGCCTGTTTGCAGCTAGTGGCATGCTCCATCTTGTGAACATTTTACCACAAGCTTAAAGGCAAGTTGCACAATTTGTGACTTGTTTTATTAATTATTATAAGTGTACTTTTGAAGGCTTTTGCAATGTAATATTTCTTTAGTTATTAATATATGGTGAACCTGAACTGAGTTCAGACCCATATAGCTATCTGGTTTGTAAAGCTAGATTTAAATAAATTTATGTTTCTGAAAAATTTGAGTTTTTAAACCGATTGCAATATATTAAATAATTGCTCTGAGTTGGAGATTTAGATCTAGTTTCTAAATTTTAACTCTTCACTGAGATGATCCACTAAACTTGAAACCAATTGGTCTGAAAATGAGAATAGCTCGATAGAGATTTTGAAATCTTTCCCTGTTTGCACTTATAATTAAAGCTTGTTTGGAGCTAGTTGTAATCTCCATCTAGTGAAAATATATATATATTTTAATGATCTGGAGGAAATGACTTAACGTAATCTGCACTACAAGGTGCCATCTAGGCATTTGAACCTAGAAAAATTTATAGAGTAGGCAGATACGTAAGTTAAAAAATTTTTTTTTATTTATTTATATTTTGATTTAATATATTTTGATCCCGGTCATTAGCCCATTGTCACTAGTTCATTGGAATAGAAGAGATTTATATTTATAATAAATTCTTATCTAAGAATAAATAAAAAAGAATAAAATAAGCCACTGCCAGAAATTAAACACACGAACATTTATTTACACACATATATATAAAATTCAACATTTTTATTTTGGCATGTTTACTTTAACATTTAACATTATTTTTACTTTATAATTTTAACTTGATTTTAGAATTTGATTTTACATTTTAATTTTTATAAGTTTACATTTTAAATTTTATAAGTTCACACAGATGGATTTATAAAATGTGTTTTTAATGTTGAGTATAGATCGGTTACATAGATTCCACAGTCAAAAGCATTTCAAAATAAACATAAATGATCAAAATATAAAGTCATTGATGGAAATGCAGAGGGGAATTTAGAAGAAACCCAATGGCATTCATCATAAGATGCCGCAAGACACCAACAACTTAAAAGACATCTGACATAAATACATCTTAGATACTCACCGTAAGGTATCAATATTTACTGAATGTCTATACATTTTCATCAAATATGAAAACCAAAAATATAATTAACCAGTAACAAACCCATGCAAGCATCTATACCCAACTTAAATTTAATGCCTTTTTATTTTTTAGTGTTGAGTAAGAATAGACTACATAGATTTGCATTTGAAAAGAAAACATTCATCCCTTATTCAACCTTAGGCCAAAAGTTTGCAGCTAAACCAGCATCAATCGATCTGATATATCGATGTGTTCAATGTAATATGAAATATGACAGCCCAATTAGGTTAAGAGAAGAAATTGCTTCTCGTCAGATAGGAATACGACATCTATCTGATAATAAAAGCAAAAAAAAACTTCATAGGAAGGAACTGTGGTCTCCATCTTATAATTCCTCCCATAGGCAAAATGAGTGTGTGCAGTATATAAAGCGATTCTGCCTGTAGCGAACCTCATACTACATCTACTAACTACACCAATATATCCAATCCATTGTCCTAATTGAACTACAAAACAAATAACCTAAGATTACCCTCCCTTAATATAACTTTACAAACCTATATAGCCATTCATGCCCGACTTAAGTTTAACATTTATATAATTTAATTTAATGAAAAACAACTCAGTCATAATAAAACTTAAAAGAACAAAAAAATAAATGGAAATGATTTTACAAAAGAAATACATCAAATCAAAATTACTTATTAGTAAATAAAGTTGGTCAGAAAAAATTCTATTGCAGTTATTTTAAATATGGAAAGTTTTTAATTTAATGTTCATTAATTATAAAGTTCTTACGGTTTTAAACAGTTCATTTTTATCTGTTGCTTGCCTTTTGAACGTAAATTCCCATGCTGTCCTAAAGAGATTGGTTGAGTTAGCCATTGTTTTTTTATTTATCCGGAGGTCTTTTAATTTAGCTGGTCCTTAATGTAGACAAACAATGTCATTTCTTTTTTTAACAAAACTGAAGGGATTGAAGAGTGCGTCTTTTCAATCCCTTCTTCAACTCCGCACTAACACATATAGGCACATTGTAATAACTAATTAATAATATCCAAACTTTTTCTTTTATATTAATTTTAAGGATTTAATTGACATTACATCATCAATGATGATGATCTTTCTGTTGAGGTCTGATTTTCCGATGGATTTCTCTCATTTGCTATTAGTTTCTATTGTTTTCCTATCTGACCATTGCTTATACATTTAAATGCCCATAGGCTAGTTCACTTTAACTAATTAAAACAATCATTTCCATTTTCTGATTACTTAATGTGTTTTCCAAAATTAAAGATATATTTTTATCTCTAAATATTTTTAGGTTTTTGTTTTTAAAATACCTTTTCTATTTTTAATAAAGTTTTATTTTAATAATATTTTTCATCTGTGCGATTTTATATATATGAGTATAGTATAGAATTTTAATTTTCAATTTTTAATTCTTAAAAAAAAGTTTTATTTGCAAACTTTTATTTTTTTCATTTACTAATAAAAAGCAATGTTACGTATGTATGTGCCCGTTACAATATATATATATTGTATAGGTAGCTAAAAAAAATCGCTATCCAACAATATACCTAAGCCATCTGAAATAATGGAAGATTGTTTTTTTTATTTAGCAAGTAGAAAAAAAAATAAAAGGTTTTTGCTTAAACACTTTGAAAAAAAATTAATGTTTTTATATTTTTAATATTTTCTGGGCAATGTAATAACTACTTACTAAGTGGTTATTAATGATGGATAATTGACCGTAAAAAAAAAATGTCCATATATATACATTAGTAATACAATTATGTTGCTAAGAAAATGCCAATGTTAATAAAAAAAATGTACATAGTTATATATATGTGTTGATTGTTTGTGTTGTGTTAATTGGGTTGACAATGACTTAAATAAAAAAAAAAGAAAGAAAAACAATAATTATAACAGTAGAGAGGGTTGACAATGACTTAAATAAAAAAAAAAGAAAGAAAAACAATAATTATAACAGTAGAGAGTGAATCAATATTTTGAATATGCTGTGAGATAAAAATATTATAAATTTATTTTAGAACGTGTTGTATTATTTTTTTTAATGAATCAATGTAAAAAAATATTTTAAAAGCTGAAACATTTGTTTTCAAATAATAAAAATAGCGCCAAGATAAAAAGGAAACAATTAAAAAATCGTCTGCTTTTCTTTTGGGTTGGAAAAAAAGATCGGTCAAGCTAGTTAGATCAGGAGGATTATATTTTTATATTGTTCTACAAAATAGACAATTTTTCTTAATTAATTCGACATTCGAATAAAAAAAAAAGAAAAGAAATGGATGGAACATTAATCTGATTTATTCGATAGAGAAGTGGAAATCATTATTAATTCAAACTTTTTTAAAAAAAAGAAACGTAACCTGATGTTTATTTAAAAGGAACCGAAAAAAAAAAATTAAAACAGTTAAGTTTTATTCTCTATAAAAATATATTATTAGACTATGAATTTATGTAAAGTTGTATATATATAGTTCAAGCATGAAATATTTTGGCTAAAGAGCATAATTGTGTCAGGGGTCGAAGCATTGTTCCTATCGACTATGACCATATAAAATATCAAGATGTGACTGTCTACAGTCTGATTGCCTGAGGAGTTGACATTTACATCGGATAAAAAATCTATGGGATAAATAACACCTAACTACACACCAACTGACCACTGAAATACCTTCAGGATGCTCTGTAAATCAAACTGGAGTTCTACTAACATCTATTTAACAAAATACATCAACCGTAAGGACTTTGTATAAAGGAAAATTGTAAATTATGTTTTATTTTATTTTTTTTTCAATTTGTATTTTTTTGTTTTAATTTTTATCTCATCTTATATTTGGAAAAAGCGATTGCTAATTATATGTAGAGGGAACAATCCAATATGGGAAAATATCAAGAGAGAAAGGGGGGGGGGGGATAGGTTGAAAAGTTTTTTTTTTTTAAATAAAATTTAGATTTACTTTCTACTGACAGATGTGAGATAGAAATATGCACAAACAGTTAAGTGCTTTACTAGACTATTTTACGGTAAAATATTTTTTTATTATTATTATTTTTTTTTAAAGCCACTGATATAAACATGTATCACATGACACGACTAATTATATATATGTTACTAATATTTCTTAAAATAAATTGAATAAATGACTAACATTTTTCTTTTAAATAGTATTCTTTATCTTATGTTCTATCATATTCTGTGTTGTGTTATCATTATATTTTTTCACGATTACTATATCTGAGGTTGCAGTTAAGTTTACTTAGAGTTGGCAGTCTCATTGTGAACTAATCATTTTTTTTATTATTATTATAATAGACATAGAAACTATAAATCCATAGAGATATCCAAGTAATTTATTGACATCATTTTTTTATATATACATTTTTCTTTATTGAGATTTTTTAAATATTTTTCTATATAGAAATTTTCTTTGCTTTTCTAAATTGTTTAAGAATTTATGTTTAAATATATCCTTTTTTTTTGTTTGTAAATAAATATTATGAAGTTTTATAGATTAACAAGATCTCTGTAGTTTTGTTGATCCAGCATTTATATTCAATTAAACACTTACATCTTATAACCTATGTTTTACACATACACACACCCACATTATTGCTTAATAAGCATGGGAGAGAACATTAAATATGGGTTATATTTTATTTAATAGATAGGATATATTATTTTAGTCATTGATTAAGAGTGTGCAAAGATACATACCTGTTAAGAGAGTCGAATGCGAATTCTTCCTGAGTTCGAATATCTGAGGCAACGGTTTTGGAAAAAATGGTGAAATGTGAGATGAACTGATTTGGGTTGCATGTAGATTTGATGGACTATGCTTAGGCTGGTTTATTGAAAATGGATGTAATCATGAGTCACGTGTTTCATCGTTTTATCTCTAGCATCCTACATGAAGACCCTAGGACTGACAGTAGTTAGATGCGAGCTTGCTCTCTTTCACCTATATGTGTGGATGGACCGGTTTGTTCCATGGGGCACTATCAACTTTGGGTTATGGCAGACAAGTGCACCAGCACTTTTAGATTGGAAGTAAGTTAGTATATATTATGGAAGAACTAGCTGATGGTTAGAGTTGATCTGTGTGTGTTCAAATGTATCTGTAGGCCGGAACATCTGGGTATATCACACTACACCGTTACATCTGGCGCTATCAACTGTGGGGCCATAATACCATTGCATCTGGTGCTATCAACTGTGGGGCCCTAGAAACAGGTACATCTGGCGCCCAAAACGTGTTAGGCATGAAAATATTATAGTTACAAGGGAGGTTTAGCCATTTGACAGAAATTTAAAAAAAAAAAAAAATTTGTTGAATATTTTTAAACTTTCCACTGGTATATAACAAGTTCAATTAATACTAAACCACTATTGTATAAATGCCTACAACAAATAAATAAGATGCTTAAATATTAGATAAAAACATAAAACATCTAAAATTAAAAATCAGTAAAAATAAATAAATAAGTGCATTAAAGAATGAATGCAGGATCAATAAACAGAGGCTTGTAAAACAATTAAATCCAGAGTAAATTGATACTAAAGTAGAGAAGTCAGGCAATGTAAAAACTTTAATCTAGATGTGGACAGTCAAAATCAAATAAAAATTTGATATAGAAGTTAAAGTTACATATGGTATAGTTGGGGGAAAATGTAAAACCCTGAGACAATTAACTATTATAATATATTTTATAAGTAAAAGTTGTTTAAAATAATTAATGCTATTAAGAAATAAAAAAAAATTATTAAGTATGGAGACAGAAGTTTTCCAAGGAGAAGTAAGTGATATTGAAGTAGGGAAGAGTGAAATTAATATTGTTGTGACAGGTGAGGATGAGATTAGCCATGAGGGAGGGTCTTTGCCTAGTCAGATATCTGGGGGGTCTGTAGTTGAAGGCGACTGCTTCCCACAGACATGTCAAGATGATGAAATGACCATTGAGGCTCAAGAAACTATTATTGAAATAGTTAAGTCACCTCAAATTGAAGTTGTCCAAGCTATGAAAGATACCCCCATCACATTGGCACAATTGGCTCAGATGATCGCAAGTTTGAACATTACAATGAAGAATATGGACACTAAAATGCAGAATATGAAGTTTGATATGAAGGCTGACAGTGATGATATAAAGGCTAAAATGGAGAATATGAAGTTTGATATAGAGAGTAGTATGAAGTCTGAAATGAGTAATATGAAACTTGATATAAAGGGTATGAATGAAAGTATGAACCAATTGAAGGCTAATTATGGTTACTAAAGACGAAGTAGAAAAATAAAAGCTAATATAGATGGCATAGAAGTTAGGATGGGAGATATGGCAACCAAGACTGATGTTGTTAATATGGAATTAAAGATGGACATAGGGATGAAGGAGAGCATGAATATTATGCAAACAGTTTTAAGAGAAGAAATTAAAGATGTAGAAACAAAATTGTCACAAGAAATAAAACAACTGTCTATAATTTTGACAAGTGTTCAGAATAGTAGTGTTGAGTTGAAACAAAAAATAGGGGAAATGAGAAAAGAAGTTGAGGAGAAAGATACGCAATGTAGACAACGGTTGGAGGAATTTAAACATTGTGTCACCAGTCAGCTAACCATTAAATACCAAGAAGTCTGTCAAAGTCAAGAGTCCTTTAAAAAAAAGATTTGTGAGAGTCAAAGGAATCACACAGATGAAATGCATGAAGAAATGAAGGCTACCCATGTTATTTTGACCAGTTCACCACTAAGCAAAACATGGAGATAGAAGGATGCTGTAAAACTATAGAGACACATAGGAAAACTACAGAAAGTTTAAGTTGTGATCTAAAACATTTAAATGAAGCTCTTAACCGAAGACTGGAAGGAATTGAATTACAAGTGTCACAAAATACCCAGATGATAAGGACACAGAAAGTTGATGTAGACCTGAAGGCACAAGAAAGACAAGGAGAAAGGGATGAAGCAGAAGTTCACTGGAAACTTATACCAAGGATATCAGTCAGACACATGAACCATGTCTGGAGCCTAATGCACCATGCCAAATGACACGAGGGATAGAAGATTATCTTTTCCACAGTATCTATGATGAGACTAATCCGAACATGTCTCAAGGCAACTTGGATGTGCAACAGTTAACACCTCATGTGAAGCTTTCTGAACCAAATAAATCACATGGCAACTTGATGCAAGTTAGTGTGATTAATCAGTTTGTGAAACTTAAAATTTTCAAGGGATTGGCCACTGAAGCCCCCATGGAACACTTGAGGAGCTTAAAATTATACTTTACAGTTAATCCAAATCTGACAGAGGGGGAGAAAATCATCATTGCATATAGCCATCTACAAGGAGACGCCCTAATGTGGTGGGAGTCCTTGTTCCAAACCCCATCTACCTTTGATGAATACCAAGCATTAATAGTGAAAAGCTTCTGGAACAGGGACAAACAAAAAGCATTGCTATATCAGCTGTTCCAGGAAAAGTATAAACCGACACCGGGGGAAACATTAACAAAATTCTTCAGACGTCAAGTATCTAAACTGCGAACCCTAAACACATATCATTTGACTGAGAGAGAGATCATCCGTATCATTAGGAGGAATTTACCCTTAAAGATAGAACAGTCCCTTCTTTGCATGAATGCTAAAAGCATCGAGCAGATAGGTGAGCTGTTGAATAATATTGATGTGAACAACAGCGGCATACCTAATCGGATTCCTGAAAAGAGAAAAGAGGACCCTACAATAAATGCTATGTATTATAAAAGGAGGAAAAATAATAACCCCAACCACTGGAAGGGTAAATCACCACAACAAATTCCTTCTCACCCTCAATTATCTAACCAGAATCAGAAAAGGGATGATAGAGCTAAAATAAACCATAATGACATCCCAGAAGAATATAATAACCCAGGGTGTAGTAATTACTCCCTCAAAATTCAAAAGAAACAAAACTAAAGGGGGACTTGAGGTTATGTTCCTCACCTCAAGAAACCAGAAAATCACTGGGGAACACAAGGCCAGAAAGAGATTGGGAAATCACTAATCTAATGTGTTCATGGGAGGATAGAACACCCAATTATGCGGTGCAATGCTGTCCCATGATAGAGATGCTATTTGAGGATTTGCCAGTTAAGGCATTATTAGACTCTGGTAGCCAGATCTCAGTGGTGTCAGATGCATTTTACAATAAAGTTCTGACCAATAATCCCAACATCCAGACCCTACTACTGAAGTCAATACAAGTTACCATGGCTAATAATAGAAAAGCCAAACTAATGCAAAAACAAATCTGGGTCCAAATCAAGATCGGCCAAACAGCATTCTATCATGTTTTCCTTATCCTGAATGGTTTGATACATGAGGTCATTCTAGGAGCAGACTTTCTCCACATGAACCATTGTGTCATTGATTTCTCTAATAAAACAGTTAGGGTAGGTGATGAGATTTTAAAAATGACATTGTACCCAAGATATGACCTACCTGAAGTTGATTGCATGATATCTATGATCTCAGATGCATTGATTGAGAGTAAAATCACAGACTCCAATTTACTTGGAAGTGAGGTGAAAGAAAAATTATGATCTGTCATTATTGAATTTGGCCCTATTTTCTCCGAAATACCCGGGATAATGAGGGTTTCCAGCAGAGAATAAAACTAATCCATGACCAACCCTTTCAATCCAGGTCGTACCCTATTCCATACCAGTATCATGAAGAGATATCTAGGCAGCTTAATAAAATGCTAGATTGGGGAATTATTTCCAAATGTTCTTCACCGTATTGTAATCCATTAGTAATAGTGAAGAAGAAAGATGGGTCGATGAGATTTTGTTTGGATGCTCATCAACTAAACAAAATTACGGTTCCTGACCGGAACATTCCATCACCCGACCACGACTTATTCATAAGATTTGGAAATAAGAAAGTATTTTTTACTTTTGATCTAACCTCCAGTTATTGGCAGATCGAGCTCCATCCAGATGATCGCCAATACACTGCCTTCTGATATGAGGGCTTTACGTACCAGTTTAGTAGGATGCCATTTGGATTGATCAATAGTGGAGCTGGTTTAATACAATGCTTGGATCAAACCCTATCACCGGAGGTCAAACAGATTGCAATCATTTATGTGGATGATGTTATCATTGCATCAGCCACTATTGAAGAACATCTTCAACATCTCTATCTGTTTTTTAAAGAGTGCTATAACAAGGGGATTAAGATCAACTTCAAAAAGAGCATATTAGCATGTAGCGAAGTTGTGTTTCTTGGTCATATTATTGGATGCAATGGGATGAGACCTCATCCTAACAAGATATGTGCCATACAGAGCTTTCCAAAACCCACAAATAAAAAGCAAATCAGGTCATTTTTAGGGCTGTGCAACTTCTATAATCGTTTCTACCAGAAGTTCTCAGACTGCATGGAACCGTTGCTGAAATTAATTCGGAAAGATGAAAGATGGAAATGGACTGAGGAACAAGATAAGGCTTTCGAAGAGATTAAAACAGGATTTTTAAAACAAACCGTGTTAGCTTTTCCTGATTTTAACAAACCGTTCATTGTCCAAACAGACAGTAGTGGTTACAGATTGGGGATAACGTTATCTCAAATCCAGGAGGATGGCCAACCTGGTGTCCTCTATTTTATTAGCCGGCTCCTGAAAGGTCCAGAAATCAATTATACAGTAACAGAGAAGGAAGCACTAGCAATAGTGTGGGCCTTCCAAAAGTTTCGACAGATGCTTTTCGGATCAGAGGTAATCGTGGTCACTGACCAAAAAAGCCTTGAAATCCTGAATCACAGCTATCTGAATAACAGTAGACTAGTCAGATGGAGTTTACTGTTACAGGAATTCAATTACAGTGTACAGTATTGTAAAGGATCTGAGATGTGGTAGCAGATGTGCTGAGTCGAAACCCATGCAAGTCTGAACAAAATCACCTTTCAGTAGACAACGCCTACATTACTAACATCAATCTAATAATTGATAACAATGTAGAGGATGATTTAGAAGCTTTGCCTGAAATTCAATTCCACGATCCAAATTTAAAACCAATCATGGAGGCATTAAAAGAAAAGAAAGTTCTGCATGGTCCAAAATATCTTACACATTATAAGCTAGAAAATGAGGTCTTGCTTTATAAACCAGATTTAAACATTGAAGAGTGGAGGGTAGTAATACCTAAGTCTCTAATAACCCCACTTATAATGTACGTTCATTGTTTATATGGTCACTATGGTGCCCATAAGACTGAACATACTCTTAAAAACTGGTTTTACTGGATCACAATGTATAGAGACATTTTGAGATCACTCCAAGATTGTCTAGTGTGCCTACGTGCCAAACCAGTAAACCAGAATTATTCTAATTTGACTAAATTAATAATACCAGACAGATCTAATGAGATCTTGGCAATAGATTATTATGGACCCCTGCCATCATTCAATAAAAAAATATATATTGGTAACCTATGATCTATTCTCAAAATACGTCTTAGCTTACCCAATACCCCAGGCTAATACCAGAAACACTATCAAGGTATTAGACACCCTCCAATTCATTAGGATAGGGAGGCCAAGAACCATATTGACAGATCATGGTACTCCTTTCTTATCTAAAGAATGGAAAAATTGGGTGGGAAAATCACAAATCCAACATATGCTCACATCCATTAGGAATCCACAGTCCAACCCCTGTGAACGCATAATGCGGGAACTAGGACGGTTTGTTCAGGACATACCTAGAAGATGAGCATAAGGGGTGGGTAAAGCAGATGGAGCGTGTGGTGAAATTTCATCAATTGGAGTGTGAACGAATCAACTGGATTTGCACCCATTGAATTACATTTCGGTAAACCCACACCAATACTATTTGTAAAATATATACCCACTGCACAACATATACATTCAGATCCAGAAGTGGTAAGGCAAAAAGCCCACCAACAAATGACCAGCAGAGCAAAGCAAATAAATAAGAATAAAAAAATAAGTATATGTTTAAAGTAGGTGATAAGGTATTAATAAAGACCCCTCATGTAAGTAAACCTTGTGAAAATAAGTATCAAAAATTCTACTTACAATATGAAGGACCTTATACTATAATAAAACAAGCAGGTCCTAATGCTTTTTGGGTAGATGTAAAGGGAGAAATGAGAGGTACATACAATGCAAGAATATTGAAACCATATTCTGGTCAATCTATAGAATAGTATGAAATAAATAATTTCACCACCAACTAATAGTTAGCAGTAGAAATGACAATGGAGTTAAGAAAAGTGAGAGAACATCAAAAAAAACGTTAGTGTTGTAATAATTAACATATTGTATTTATGAGGGTATGCTTCAGTAGACAAACTGGTATACCTTAAAACTGACCTTTTTTTTTTAGTCAATCCACACAAGGCGATGGATACTCTAGTTCATGTAGTCCTCAAAATCCAGTAAGTCTCTAGAGAAGAGCAGGAGAGAGATCAGTGAACAAGAATATGTATTATCTATTATAGAGATACATAAATGGTCAGGTTCATACCATAAAATTGAACAGCAAAATATTGATATATATCGATTGCCCTAAGATCGGTTCTCACTTGGAATGATATGTAATTATTGAGAGAGGGAATGCCAGGACAGGTATTTGAAATTGTGAGATTGAAAGAAAAGGGAAGAAAGTCAGTGTTGTGATTTTTCACAGATAAGAGAGTTTAATATACCCAAAAATGTACATGCTTAACAATCATAAGAAGATAAAATTTTGAGTTATAAGCAAAATTTTAATCTTGTGTAGGGGAGGGGAATTGTATAGGTAGCTAAAAAAATCGCTATCCAACAATATACCTAAGCCATCTGAAATAATGGAAGATTGTTTTTTTTTATTTAGCAAGTAGAAAGAAAAATAAAAGGTTTTTGCTTAAACACTTTGAAAAAAAATTAATGTTTTTATTTTTTTAATATTTTCTGGGCAATGTAATAACTACTTACTAAGTGGTTATTAATGATGGATAATTGACCGTAAAAAAAATGTCCATATATATACATTAGTAATACAATTATGTTGCTAAGAAAATGTCAATCTTAATAAAAAAAATGTACATAGTTATATATATGTGTTGATTGTTTGTGTTATGTTAATTGGGTTGACAATGACTTAAATAAATAAAAAAGAGGGAAAAACAATAATTATAACAGTAGAAAGTGAATCAATATTTTGAATATACGGTGAGATAAAAATATTATAAATTTATTTTAGAACGTGTTGTATTATTTTTTTAATGAATCAATGTAAAAAAATATTTTAAAAGCTGAAACGCTTGTTTTCAAATAATAGAAATAGCGCCAAGATAAAAAGGAAACAATTAAAAAATCGTCTGCTTTTCTTTTGGGTTGAAAAAAAAGATCGGTCAAGCTAGTTAGATCAGGAGGATTATATTTTTATATTGTTCTACAAAATAGACAATTTTTTTTAATTAATTCGACATTCGAATAAAAAAAAAAGAAAAGAAATGGATGGAACATTAATCTGATTTATTCGATAGAGAAGTGGAAATCATTATTAATTCAAATTTTTTTAAAAAAAAGAAACGTAACCTGATGTTTGTTTAAAAGAAACTGAAAAAAAAAAGTTAAAACAGTTAAGTTTTATTCTCTATAAAAATATTTTATTAGACTATGAATTTATGTAAAGTTGTATATATATAGTTCAAGCATGAAATATTTTGGCTAAAGAGCATAATTGTATCGGGGGTCGAAGCATTGTTCCTATCGACTATGACCATATAAAATATCAAGATGTGACTGTCTACAGTCTGATTGCCTGAGGAGTTGACATTTACATCGGATAAAAATCTATGGGATAAATAACACCTAACTACACACCGACTGACCACTGAAATACCTTCAGGATGCTCTGTAAATCAAACTGGAGTTCTACCAACATCTATTTAACAATTGTAAATTATGTTTTATTTTATTTTTTTTTCAATTTGTATTTTTTTGTTTTAATTTTTATCTCATCTTATATTTGGAAAAAGCAATTGCTAATTATATGTAGAGGGAACAATCCAATATGGGAAAATATCAAGAGAGTAAGGGGGGAGGGGGGGATAGGTTGAAAAGTTTATTTTTTTAAAAATAAAATTTAGATTTACTTTCTACTGACAGATGTGAGATAGAAATATGCACAAACAGCTAAGTGCTTTACTAGACTATTTTACGATAAGATATTTTATTATTATTATTATTTTTTTTAAAGCCACTGATATAAACATGTATCACATGACACGACTAATTATATATATGTTACTAATATTTCTTAAGATAAATTGAATAAATGACTAACATTTTTCTTTTAAATAGTATTCTTTATCTTATGTTCTATCATATTCTGTGTTGCGTTATCATTATATTTTTTCACGATTACTATATCTGAGGTTGTGAACTAATCATTTTTTTTTATTATTATTATAATAGACATAGAAACTATAAATCCATAGAGATATCCAAGTAATTTATTGACATCATTTTTTTATATATACATTTTTCTTTATTGAGATTTTTTAAATATTTTTCTATATAGAAATTTTCTTTGCTTTTCTAAATTGTTTAAGAATTTATGTTTAAATATATCCTTTTTTTTTGTTTGTAAATAAATATTATGAAGTTTTATAGATTAACAAGATCTCTGTAGTTTTGTTGATCCTGCATTTATATTCAATTAAACACTTACATCTTATAACCTATGTTTTACACATGCACACACCCACATTATTGCTTAATAAGTATGGGAGAGAACATTAAATATGGGTTATATTTTATTTAATAGATAGGATATATTATTTTAGTCATTGATTAAGAGTATGCATAGATACATACCTGTTAAGAGAGTCGAATGCGAATTCTTTCTGAGTTCGAATATCTGAGGCAACGGTTTTGGAAAAGAGTGGTGAGATGTGAGATGAACTGATTTGGATTGCATGTAGATTTGATGGATTATGCTTAGGCTGGTTTATTGAAAATGGATACAATCATGAGTCACGTGTTTCATCGTTTTATCTCTAGCATCCTACATGAAGACCCTAGAACTGACAGTAAAAGAAATGGATGGAACATTAATCTGATTTATTCGATAGAGAAGTGGAAATCATTATTAATTCAAATTTTTTTAAAAAAAAGAAACGTAACCTGATGTTTGTTTAAAAGAAACTGAAAAAAAAAAAATTAAAACAGTTAAGTTTTATTCTCTATAAAAATATTTTATTAGACTATGAATTTATGTAAAGTTGTATATATATATAGTTCAAGCATGAAATATTTTGGCTAAAGAGCATAATTGTATCGGGGGTCGAAGCATTGTTCCTATCGACTATGACCATATAAAATATCAAAATGTGACTGTCTACAGTCTGATTGCCTGAGGAGTTGACATTTACATCGGATAAAAATCTATGGGATAAATAACACCTAACTACACACCGACTGACCACTGAAATACCTTCAGGATGCTCTGTAAATCAAACTGGAGTTCTACCAACATCTATTTAACAATTGTAAATTATGTTTTATTTTATTTTTTTTTCAATTTGTATTTTTTTGTTTTAATTTTTATCTCATCTTATATTTGGAAAAAGCGATTGCTAATTATATGTAGAGGGAACAATCCAATATGGGGAAATATCAAGAGAGTAAGGGGAGGAGGGGGGGGTAGATTGAAAAGTTTATTTTTTTAAAAATAAAATTTAGATTTACTTTCTACTGACAGATGTGAGATAGAAATATGCACAAACAGTTAAGTGCTTTACTAGACTATTTTACGGTAAGATATTTTTTTTATTATCATTATTTTTTTTAAAGCCACTGATATAAACATGTATCACATGACACGACTAATTATATATATGTTACTAATATTTCTTAAGATAAATTGAATAAATGACTAACATTTTTCTTTTAAATAGTATTCTTTATCTTATGTTCTATCATATTCTGTGTTGTGTTATCATTATATTTTTTCACGATTACTATATCTGAGGTTGCAGTTAAATTTACTTAGAGTTGGCAGTCTCATTGTGAACTAATCATTTTTTTTATTATTATTATAATAGACATAGAAACTATAAATCCATAGAGATATCCAAGTAATTTATTGACATCATTTTTTTATATATACATTTTTCTTTATTGAGATTTTTTAAATATTTTTCTATATAGAAATTTTCTTTGCTTTTCTAAATTGTTTAAGAATTTATGTTTAAATATATCCTTTTTTTTGTTTGTAAATAAATATTATGAAGTTTTATAGATTAACAAGATCTCTGTAGTTTTGTTGATCCAGCATTTATATTCAATTAAACACTTACATCTTATAACCTATGTTTTACACAAACACACACCCACATTATTGCTTAATAAGTATGGGAGAGAACATTAAATATGGGTTATATTTTATTTAATAGATAGGATATATTATTTTAGTCATTGATTAAGAGTATGCATAGATACATACCTGTTAAGAGAGTCGAATGCGAATTCTTCCTGAGTTCGAATATCTGAGGCAACGGTTTTGGAAAAGAGTGGTGAGATGTGAGATGAACTGATTTGGATTGCATGTAGATTTGATGGATTATGCTTAGGCTGGTTTATTGAAAATGGATGTAATTATGAGTCACGTGTTTCATTGTTTTATCTCTAGCATCCTACATGAAGACCCTAGGACTGACAGTAGTTAGATGCGAGCTTGCTCTCTTTCACCTATATGTGTGGATGGACCGGTTTGTTCCATGGGGTACTATCAACTTTGGGTTATGGCAGACAAGTGCACCAGCACTTTTAGATTGGAAGTAAGTTAGTATATATTATGGAAGAACTAGCTGATGGTTAGAGTTGATCTGTGTGTGTTCAAATGTATCTGTAGGCCGGAACATCCAGGTATATCACACTATACCGTTACAATATATATATATATTGTCAGTATTCAGATTAACTGTAGGTTATTGTATTCAAAAAATAAAGAAGTTTGTTGATCTTGTTTCATTTTTTTTTTTACTTGTTAAATGGATAATGAGAGATCTTAAAAATATAAATTTAACTTGATAACCATGATGACCCAAAGCTTTCTAAATAATACTTTTATTGCTAATTCTAGCTTCAAAATACTAAATTTGTTTTAATTAATCTCAAAAAAAATATAAACAGGTAAATAAATAAATAAATTTTGTATGGTTCAGTGTGACAGAGAACTTTACTTGAATACAATCTGTATTAATCTCACATATTTTAATTTCTATTACTACAATCACCATGGCAACACATTACAAAATTAAATGTTTTCTGTTTCACATATATTTGTAAATTAATTTGGGGAAAATTTATTATTAAAAAAATATGTATGTAAATTATTTATATTTATAGAATGTATCAGAATTGTAATATCAATTCTCTATTTTGGTTTGAAAATAAAAAAAAATCATATCAACTAAGATTTCATTTCAATGTTTCTATCTCTCTTCAAACTTCCCTTGCACTTGCTAAAAGGAGAGAAAATTTGCTGGAATAGTTTATTCATTATCAAGTTTTATTTGAGTAATTTCAACAGTTGTAAAAACAACAATAATGTCATCAAAAATATCTGATAGATAGAACTGTGACTGTAATTTAGTCTTTCATATCATATTGTCATTGAATATGATAGATACCTTTTTCTTTGCCTTTGAAAAAAATTATAAAAATTTATTGTTAAAAAGAGTGTTTCATAAAACCAGGGAAGAATACAAGTTTTATCTATCCTCCCATTCTATGAGGCAGACTACTGAAAGATTTCCAGAGATGATGGCAGCAAAAATGTGAAAGAAGAAAAATCTATAAAAAAAAAAAGCTTTATATTGCAGATCAGCCATTTAAAAATATCCCATGTTTAGAAATCCAAGATTACATTCATTTATCTGTGATTATTGTACTTATCATTGTATTCTATGGTTACTGTATTTCAAACCAAACAAATCTTTATGATCGATCAATTCAATTTATATTATAATAAGCAATATTAAACTCCACTGTGGTAAGTCAAAAAAAGAAAATAAAAGAAAAAGCTACTATTAAATTTTTCATTTAATTTTAACAGGAGTATGTCTTAAAGAAATTCTATTTGAACCTCATTTCCAATGAAAAAAAAATTGAAGTTAGTGATGTATAATTTCACACCAGTTGTTTTTGAATGCCAGACCTATATATATATAAAACAAAATATCTTTTCTTTACTTTACTGAAGGAACTAGACTCATCTTTACATCTTAGAATTGAGAACAAAAAAACAGATGGATCAATAGTTGGTGAATGAAATGGACAGATTTTTACTTGTGGTATGTTTTTTTATATGCACATGTGTATATACATATTTTTTTATTATTAAAAAAAGGGTTTATATTTCATTTTAAATCAAAAATAGTGTATATATAGGTATAATAAAACTTACACAATGAAGGGCAATGAAAGGTTCAGAGAGATTTACTTACTGATTATTTGAACTTTTGTCTGATGGTATATATCAATGCGACCCAATGTTTTTGATATTCAATTTGATTTTTGCATGTTCAAAATTTAACTTGAAATACCAAACAGAAAAAAGGTTTGAATATTGCGTTTTATTTCCATGTTGTTTACTCATTATTACATTAATGAACAAATAGAATTCATTTTTCATTGATTACATATATATTTTTGGTACATATTATTTAAAAAATTTCATTAAGATATTCAAAATCTCTCATTCCATTGATTTTTTTTATACGTGTCATTATTGTTTCACAGCACATTTTAGCGTTACACACATAAATCGTATCGCTTTTATTAATATCAATCAATTCCAAAGATCTATTAATCGTGTGTTGTTGTTTTTATTAATGTTACCAATTCTTTTTTATAATCCAATAAACTGAGTTGATTTAAATGCTATGAATCTGTTTAATTCTTTCTTTTGATTGAGGAAGATGATTTTGTTACATGAAATCTGGTCTAAGATTAAAACTCATCTTGGTAAATGAACTATAATATAAAATATGCTATGTTTTATACATCATTTTCTTATCTTATTATATATCAAATTTAATATTTATTAATGCATTCAAATATTTCTTTATTTATTTGAAGAAATATTACCTGTAAAATAATTTCATTAGTTTAAAGTTGATTATTTATTTTTTCGGGTTATAAAATCTTAAGTGATTGCCTTCTGTCATAAGTCAGAATGACTTATTTAAAATTTCTTTGAAGTAAAGATCATGGTTTGGATAATTGATAATTATTGTTATATATATCTTAATTCTTACAAACTCCATTTTATATTCGATTGACTAGATATTTAAATGAATAATATATCTTAATTCTTACAAACTCCATTTTATATTCGATTGACTAGATATTTAAATGAATAATATAAGCGATAGTAATTCAGTAAATATCCAATGGAAACTTAGGGTATACTTTTATATAATGTGATTGGGTAGTATAAAATGAGAAATTGCCTAATAGATTTATTGATAATAAATTTCATTTTAGAATATAAATGTAGCAATAATTGCTTTTTTCTCAACTGTTGGCTCAAATGAAATGTTTATATTATATTTAACGTTTTATTGAAATGGATATAAAATTGAGAAAATGTTTAGTTTGATTAAACATTTAAATAGTGTCTAGGTTTATAAAACGTTTCCCAAAAATGTACTTATAATTATTTTCGAAACTGATCTATTTAAATAAAATAGAATATCATTAAATATGAAAATGAACTTGAATTACTAAAAATAATATTAAATTAATAAAGTAAGACGAATTTAGTTTTTATTCAATTATCAATTGAGTAGATATCTCAAGCACACATCATTGTTTAAAGAAATGAAATACGATTTTATTTCTTATTACAGTGTACGTGTTAAATGTGATATATTTGTTGATGTTTGGAATGGTGATCTAGTTGGCTTTATGTCACATTGAACATTATCTGGATAAGTCAGATTTTAATATAGATTATTAGTAGTATTTTAGTGTAATGTAGTGGACAATTTAAATAATCATACATGGATAATATTTTCATGGCCTTATATGACCAATACCTGAGTTAGGTATTTGTACACAGGATATTACAGTCACAGTTTATTAATGCACATTTTGCTTAGTGATAACAAATAACAACCTTGAGGGCATTTCTCTGTGACGTGTTGTTTACGCAAATGTTGTGTACTGTATTTTATTCTAGTACAAGTACCATTGGAAATTTGGAGTTAAATTAATAAATTCCTAATATATATATATATACTTATTGAAATATTTGGAAGGCTTGTGGGCTAAATTCCTTTAAAAATTGGTCTAAAATAACAGGTGCCAACAGAAGTTGCTCAGAGAAACAAAAAAAATCAGGTCTATAAAAAAAAAAAAAAACACATCATGCAACAACGTTCTGAAATATTCGATCCTGCACAGAAAAGTAAAGATAAATGTGGAGAAATTATGAAAAGTGTGCCAAACTACCCTTATCAATATGCTGAATCATATTAAGATGTATGAGTAAAAAGGTTCTTTTGCTGGAGTTGTTTTTGACTTGATGTCATGAACTACATGAGTGAAAACATTTCCTACTAAATCTGAAACAATGGAATGCTTTTAGACTGCCAGAATATTGAACAGTGGATCACTCCCAAGATAAATCCATGCATGGTAAATTTTAAAAACCCTATACATGAACAAATAAACGTACCAGTAAGTAACTATTAATTCCAATACTAGTGGTCATTTTTCTTAGACTCTTAAGTATGATAAACTATTGCCATGAGCCCGAACAATTAAAATAAAATATTAGCAATAGTTTCAATCTCTATTTGTTTTTTTATATTTTCTTTTCTTGATAATATTACATGTTTTTTTTTGTGTTAATAAACTTAAATGTGACTTATGTTATTTAGTTATTGATTATTATTATTCTAATTTTACTACAACATAGCCATTATTATCATTCCATTAAATAAGTTGCCATTGCTATACTGAAAACGCAATCCTCTAGATATTCTGAATAATTCATTGTAACTAAAAAACAACAGAGTTTTGTCCAGTTGATTCTGATACAGCATACTGGTGCCTTTTCAAATAAATTAAAAGCTGGCTTACTTGTCCTTATTATTATGATAGTTAAATTAAGTGAAAGGATGTTGTGTGACCAGGAATGATAATTGCATTTATTTAATCTTACTGAAATTTTCTAGTGAAAAATTTAATAGCTTGAATGTAATTTGGTCACTGACTATGGGTTGTTAAATCATAAAGAAACCAGTAGACATTACAATGGTAGCCCAATTCGAGGCATTGACAATAGCCACATTTTCAGATAGAAATAAAATAATAGAATAATAAAATTTTAAATATGTGTTTCAAATTAAAACTTTTGTGTTTTACTTTTTTGTTTTACTTATGTAGGTTTAAAAAAATGAGAGTAGGCAAGATTATAGAAATAAATTAGCTCATAAAGTAAAGTGACAGCAGGGGGAGCAATTTCTGCAAAGGTATTAATAAAAGATAAATAATAAAATAGAAATCAAGCAAAATATACAAAAAAAAATATTTTTTTGAAAATAAAAGTAAATGAAATTGGGATGTGGAAAAGGTACTTAAAATATGGCAGAAGACAAAAGAGAATTTAAAGAGGGCATAAAAACATTAGGAAAAAGTCTATTATACGAAGCAATAAATAAATGCAAAGAAGATATGAAGTAAAAATTAAGAGAGTTCAAATAAAAAACAAAAAAGAAAGAGTGTAAAAGATTAGGAAAGTGAAAACAGAGATAAAAAAAAGATATTAATGAAATGAAAAAAGAGTTAATAAAGGTTGTAGATGAGAAAATTAAAAACCAAGACACGAAGTAAAATGATAAAAGGGGGATCTTTTAAACAGGACAGCCAGGAAATAAAACCTCTAAAAATAGTGAGAACATGCCAAGTGCTGTAAATTTTTTTCTGAAATTAAAAATCTTCTATGGGCAGAATGGGGAATTGCTGATGGAAGATGTAAATAGTCCTGAGAAGTACTTAATGATAAACCTGATGTCAGAGAATATTAAACTAATTGTAGCCATTATTCATTTACAAGAAATGGTACAGGCTTGGGAAAAGGCTCTATTTAAAAGAATGAATAGCTTTGTGCAGTATGGTCAGACATTAATGAAATTTTATTGGAATGAAGACCAAGAGAAAATTATGAGTAAAGTGGATCAAGACAAATGTAGTACAGAGCAGCATTATCTGCCATTTTTCTGGAAGCAAGTAGCACAACTAAGAGCCTTAATGAAGTGTAAGTTGACAAAAAAGCAGATTATAAAAATTATGCAGAAAAATTTCCCTAATCCAGTAGGGCACCTACTGATAAGCACTGGATGTAAGACAGTTGAGTGGATGGCTGAACTACTTAATGCATTTGAAAACAACAAGGCTAGTAAAAAGAAATGAACCCAACGTATGCAAACAAAATGTCAAGTCATAAGGGTCAAGTACATTTGAACACTATGGTGTTGTCTAATAATACAGAAGATCAATGAATGGATAAATGAACTACAAACTAAGCAAAAGAAAAAGAAAATTGGGAAAGATCTCAATCCTTTGGGGAAAAGGTTCAGGAGTCACAATATATACAAGGGAGGTCTTAGTACATAGTAGAGAGATTGGTTTAAGCAGCATAGAGAAATGGATATATATCACCACCACCTTACATACCCAAACAGATAGCAATAGACAGTCAAATGAATGGACCCAAACTCTGAAGACCTTGGAAAGAAATTAATGGTAAATGAGATAGGATAAGGTTTATGTGATCATTTACTTAGAGGTGGAATGTTGGATTAGAGTGAACTGGAGGTATCAATGTGATTGGTGAAGTGTATGCACTAGTAAGGGATAATAACCTTGAAATTCATTCATTTAATGTAATATGCAAAGATCCTCCTTATGTACCTGTCAGTCTTATAGAAGCAGGGTCCCAACAAAAGGGGATTGAACCAAGTTTCCAGAGTCATAACTCTTAAAAGAATGAGCAATGCTCTGCTGTGCTTAAACTTGGATTCTTTGTTAAAACTCTATGGGATGTACATGCATAGTGTGAGCAGGAAAAAACCCTTGTGTAATGCATTATGTAAATCCCATGGTCATGCATTTCAACATCAAGATCTTTAGTAGACAGTCACTTGATGTATATAAAAAAATGACAACTGATGTTGAAAATTGCATAGTGTACTTCATATTTTATTTTTGTCAATGGCACTGTGGTATAGTACTGCATTTTATTCTACTACAAGCAGCTTTGGCAATTTAGACTTAAATTAATACATTCCTAATACAAAACTGTATATATATTTAAATATTTGTTCGATTTAATTTAAACAATGTGAGTGTAGATATTTTTGTGTATGTTAAGAGAATTGGAAAAAGAGAAGAGATATAAGGAGTGTAAGACAACAAAAAAGGAAACTACTTTGTATTTTTGTAAAAATAAAAAAAATAAATGTAAGACCATTCCTTCCTGAATTACAGAAGGTGAACAAGAAAAAAAAAGGAAGACCCTGTGGACTAAATTCCTCTAATGATTGGTCTAAATTAACAGGTGTCAACAGGAATTTTTGCAGAGAGCCAAAAAAAATCAGGACTATAAAATAAAACACATTGTGTGACCATGTTCTTAAATCATTAATCCTGCACAGAAAAGTAAAGATAAACATGGAGAAATTATAAAAAGTGTTCAAAACTACTCTTATCAATATGCTGAATTGTATTAAGATGTATGAGTAGAAAAATTTCTTTTGCTGGAGTTGTTTTTGACCTGATATTGCTAAATACCTGAGTAAAACCTTTTCCTACTAAATCCGAAACCATGGAATGCTTATAGACTGCCAGAATAATAAACAATGGATCCCTCCAAAGATAAATACATGCATACTAAATTTTACAAATCCTATATGTGAAGAAATAAACTTACCAGGAATTAACTATTAATTCCAATACTTCTGATCACTTTTCTTAGATTCTTAAGTGTGAAAAATTGTCACCATAAGCTGGAGCAATTAAAATAAAATATTAGCAGTAGTGACAATCTCTACTTGTTTTTTTATACTTTCTTCTCTTGATAATATTAAATATTTTGTTTGTATTAATAAATTTAAATATTACTTACATTGTTATTTAGTTATTGATTAATATTCTAATTTCATTACAACTTAGACATTATTATAATTCGATTAAATAAGTTACCAATGCTGTACTGAAAATGCAATTCTCTGGATATTCCAAAAAAATTCATTGTAACTAAAAAATTAAAAAGGTTTTATCCAGTGACTTCTGATACAGAATCCTGGTGCCTCTTCAAATAAATTAAAGGTTGTCCTACTTGTCCCCATTATTATGATAGTTACATTAAGTAAAAAGATGTTGTGTGACCAGGAAAGATAATTGTGTTCATTAAATCTTACTGAAATTTTCTAATGAAAAATTTAATAGATAGTATATAATTTGGTTACTGATTATGGGTAGTTAACTTGTAAAAAAACCTTCAATTGTACAGTGGTGATAGTAAAGAAGTAGTGGAATCAAATTCCATTATGCTAGCTAATGATGATTGTGCACAAGTGGTTATTATTACAAAATGCCAAATCAACTTTAAAGATTTTGTAAAATGACATTCCATGTTCATGCAGAATTTACATTGGTATGGATGATGTTTTAATTGTTAGGCATAGTAAGATTTCTTTTTATATTATTATCCCATATTATTGCCTATAGTTCATTACAAAATTGGGACCTTGATTGAGCTACATTTTATTCATATTTTATTGATCATTCCCCCAACATTGATAAATTCACATATATATATATATATATATATATATATATATATATATATGTGAATTTATATATATATATATATATATATATATATATATATATATTACCAATATTGAAATTGGCACATGATGATTTTGCCAAAAAAATTAATTAATAATAAATAAGTTATAAAAATCTAAAAGATTTCTTTAAGTAAAGAAAACCAGTTTGCTGTCAAAAGTAAAATTAAAAGTTTAAGAGTTTATTACAGTTTGCTTTTGAAAAAGATATGAATCAAATAGTTTTCCATCATTAGTTTTTAAAATAAAAAGCTACAATTAATTAATCAGAAGGGGAGAGGGGTGTTTCATTAGAAAAGTTAAACTAAAGGTTTTATAAAAAGGAAGTAAAGAGTTTTCTTATTAGTATTCCTAAAATATAAATAATTTAAAGTTTAAAAAATACAAATCTTTTTTCATTCGAATTAAAAAAAAAGTTATCTTAAAACTAGTAATACATGTGCGTATATATGAGTGATTGTCAATAATAGAATAAATGTATGGGTAACAAATGTTATTATAAATAAATGAAAGTTAATGAAGATTATCATTAAAAACATGGCAATGGCTATTAATTAAAATATAAAACAACACTTCTGCATGGCTATTACTAATTAAACAATCTTTAAAAACATGTTGTCAAAGGATTATTAATGAAATTTCGACAACAGATATTGCCAGATTATATCGAAAAGAAAACCACTTCGCAGGTATAAATGGTAAAATTTTATCGGATAATCAGTTGAGTTCAGAAATTGAGTCAGTTAAGTCAAGAGAAGACCATCAGTTGAGTTAGTTGTATCTAGAAACAAAATGCAGTGCTGAGCAGTTTTGGGAAATTCATGCCTCTCCAATGTCCGATGAAAACAGCAAGATCTGCCCATGAAATAATGTCAGTATAACATCTTAGAAAATCTCCATCAGTATCTAATTGTCTCCAATAGTAATAATCATGAAAATAAGGAAACTCATCAAGGAAACATCCTGGCTGGCTGAAAGAAGCAGAAAACAAGAAGAAAACAAAGTTCTAAATCTACATTCAAAATCATGGGTAAAACATTTGCTTATTTTCGTTTATACTGTAATAGCCATTGCATTGCATTAATTCATGCAAATCCTGCAAGAGTCTAATTATATGAACTCTATATCATACATAAAATGAACTATTGATATGTGTGTTTAAGTTTCAAATGCTATGTAATACTTTATTATTATATATGTGAATGTATGAGTTAATATGTGCATGACCATTATATCAGTATTATTAGTTAAATTAGATAAATACCAGAGTTCTATTATTAAAATCTACACAAATATTTAAACTAGTTTGGAAATGTTAATTTAAAATATGGGTGTGTTTTATTGGAATTATAAAATGTTTAAAATTTGTAAATGTTAGTTAATAAATTGTCTTTAAAATTAAACTTTATTTGACAGTCAATTTTTTTTATAAATTTCTTTTATAATTCTTTTATCAATTCTTTTAACCACTAATTATGTATAATCTATTAGTGATTACAAACATCTGAGCTAGTCGTGGATATTTAGGCAATGAGTTAGTGGCCATTGCTCAAATCACGTTATTTATTCATTCTTGGATAATTAACTGGCACCCGTGTTTATACACAAACAAAAAAGTGCTTTGAACATGGTATTTAACTCAACAGTCAAGAACAAGTTATGTCCTGGAAATGTAATGCTAGTTATATATTTTATAGCTATCATTTGGGCATACATACTCTCCGAGTATGTTCTTCTCTGCCTAAGAGGCCAGTGTTTTGAAAGTCCCATATTTAAACCTGGTACAATATATATATATATATATATATATATATATATATATATATATATATATATATCCACAAAAGTTGTAAGTTATATAATAATTTTTTGTTTGCTTTATATGTAGACAGTTAAATGTAATATTTTTTTTATGAATTTTTAGTTTTTTCCCACTGCTTTTTAGAATTTAATTGCATATGCAATTTACCTCAGTACTATATAATTATATACATAAGTTAAAATTCCAAAATATAATTTTGATTTATATCATCATCATCATTGTCAATGATTATCAATCCATTGCAGGATGAAGGTGTATTGAAGTTTAATTCATCTATTTTGAACTCTATCCTCTCTTTTCCAAATCACCCCTGCACACTTCTTATTTCATACATATACCTCACATGTAGTCTCTTTCTGGGTTTTTTATAATCACTTAGAATACAGTTTAAGATTTCAATAGTCCATTTATTATAATAATCTCTTCTAACAATATGTCCATCCTAACTCCATTTCAGTCTTTTAATTCTTTTTGCAATGTCAGTAATATCTGTTTGTTCTCTTACCCATATATTGCATTTTTGATATCTTCTTGTTTCTCCTAATGTGCATATTTTATACCTCTTTGAGGGGTCTGAAGTCTCTGAATTGTTTTTCTATTAAGTGTCCAATTCTCAGATCTATAATAAGAACTGATAAAACACATTTATTAAAAACCATCCTTTTCAAACACATAGGCATATTTCTTTTTAGTATCAATTTATCTATACCAAAAGCACTCCAACCAAGTTTAATTCTTTGATTAATTTTATCCATTTTGTTTCTATGTGTAGTAATAATCTGACAAAGGTATTTGTAGTTGTTATCTTCTTCTAACTCTTTACAATCAATCTTTATTTTCATCTATTAAAAAAAATCCATTGAACATTACTTTGTTTTTTTAATGTTTACTTTTAGTCATATTTTTTTATTTTCATTTGGATAATTTTTGCAACATTTCCTGAAGCTCTAAAACATTGATTGCAAAAATAAATACATTATCTGCAAAATCCAAATGACAAAAATAAACTTCATTTACTCTTACTCCTTCTGTTTCCTATTTTAATCCACAAAATACTTTTTGCAGCACTGCTGTGAAAAGTGGAAATATGGAACCACCTTGTCTTTCACCCCTTCCAATGTTAATCTTCCTAGTATCATTATGTAATTTAATTGTTGCCGTTGCATTTTTATAAATACACTTCAGAATATGATAAAAACCTGGGTTTATACTTTGATGATACAATGTTTTAATCACTGAAGAAATATTTATAGAATCAAATGTCTTTTTGTAATTTATTAATCCAAAGCATAATGTCAACTCATATTCACTGGTCTTTTTTATAACTTTCTCTTATTACTTGGATATGATATACTGCACTAAAACTACTTTTAAATCCACCTTGTTTTTTTGATTGGTTGAAATCCAATGTTCTCTGCAGACAAGTTGTAATTATCTTTCTAAAGATTTTGTATTAATCTGATAAAAGGATGATAGGTCTGTAATTTCTAATATCTTTTTATCAATCTTTTTTAAATATTAATATTAATACTTCATTCCTCTAATCATCTAGAACATGTTTATCGATTAGACATTTGGTATATAACTTTGCCAATATTTGTTATTTCTTCACCTGCTTCTTTTAATATATCAATTATAATTCCATCATCACCTGGAGCTTTTCCTTTCATCATAGATTTAATTGAATGTCTCACTTCTTCATTTTAAATTCTGGGTAATTCAAAAGATAAAATAGATATAAAAGATACCTGTTCTTTATTACTATATAATTCTTGATAGAACCCATTTACCCATTTCATGATGCCATCTCTCATTTTAGTAATAATTCCATCTTTTTTTCTTATTACAGATATGTTTCATACCAATACCAAAATATTGTTTTACACTCTGACATTTTTATTCTCTTCTACAGCCTTTCTTGCTAGTTCACAATTATATTTTCTAATATCATCATTCACTCTTTTTTGTACCACTTTACAAAATTCAAGATACTCAATCTTTTTTAATGCATCATAATTATATATCTTGATATTCCTTTTTTTTTTCATTAATTCTCTAGTCTCAATAGAAATTTTATTGGTCAATTGGGACTTGCTTCTACCAACTATCTTAGTTGCAGTTTTTAAAAGTGTATCAGTTATTTACTCATTAATTTCATTCAAATCTGAATTATATTCAAAATATACTAATACCTGAAATCAATTTGCAAGTTCTAATGCCAATTCATTAGAATGTTTCTGAAGATTAAAAATATCAACTGTAAATATCGTTTTTCTTAGTAATTTTTGTCTCTCTAGTTTTAAATTAATGTGTATCTTACATCTTACCAATCGATGATCACATCCTGTGTTGAATTTGTTATGAACATTACAATCTTGAAATATGTATTTCCTGTTAGACAAAATATAATTTAATCCTGCTTTATCTTCATTTGGATGTTTGCATATCCATTTCATTTTAACATTTTTGTCAAAAAAAGAATTCATAATATAAAGTTTTTCTTTTTCTGAAAGCTCCACAAGTCTATTTACTCTCTCTTTTCTATTACCATAACCAAATTTACCTACAATTCTTTCATCTTTCATTTGTTTACCAACTCTAGCATTAACATCTCCCATAACAGTTTTAAAATGTTTTTTAGTCTGATCAAAAGGCTTTTGTACATCCATATAAAAATCTTCTACTTTGTCACTGAGAGAACTTGGTGCATAAATCTGAATTATCTGAACTTGCTATCTATTATTAAATTGAACAGCTAATTTTGTCAATCCATCTGATACACCATCAATTTCTACAATGTTGTTCTTCCACTTTTTATTTACAATAAATTCTACTTCACTTGAACTTCCAATATTTGTGCCTATAAATGAATTATCTCTTCACCTTTCTTTCTAACTTCATCAAGTCCAATAGTGTTCCATTTAATATAAACCAATTCTTCCAATTTTTGCAATTTTCCTTCACTAGAAAGTGATCTGCAGTTGTAGCCATCTAAATAAAAAGTCATCATCAAATGGCAGTCCGGGTTTACAATCAGGATATTCTTAGCAGCCTCTGCCTTTCATCACCAAGCACTGCCTTGGCTGGTGACTCTACACCCTTCTGAAAATAAGGACCATGATTTATTTTTGTCTGTCATGATTGAATATATATCTATTACAAATAAAAGTTATTCACACACACACTCATTTTGTCTTATCGGCCAATTGAAAAGAAAAACCATGGGTGTTTTTTTAACCTTAAATTCAAAGGTAAAAAGACAAAAAACTCACCATGCTGGGTAATGTGTGAGGATGAGCAGCCCATTCATGATCGTATACTATATGAATAATCACATAGTAATAACAACTGCTACGACAAGAACGTATGGAGTGGACATTAGCAATTTGCCCTGCTCTTTTCTTTTACGGCCTCCAAGAGAAATCAAAGGTTCTCCTTTCAGTTAATAGCAAACCTTTTCATACAGCTTTGAATTATATATTTAAAAATATGTCATATAACGCTTTGAATTAAAACTTTTAATTAACTGAATTAAAACATTTTTTTTTTTAAAAAAAAAGTGAGATTAAAAAGTAAAAGTGGTATTAAAGAGTTATGTATAACTCTTTAATCACAATTTTTTTTTAAAAAAAAATGTTTTAATTCATTGAATTCAAATACATTATATAAATTCTTTATTATTTTCCCTATGTTTTAAACCAAAAAATATTAAATTGAAAAGATGAAATGTATTCAAAAATGAAAAAAAAAATCAAATAATAAAAATAAACATTTATCGTATTAAAAGTCGCGCTCTTAAATTATATTTGAATAATATACGAAACTTTGAAAATGAGGATTTGTATCGGTAAAGATGTGGGCCAACTATTGAAGTTTTTTTCTGCCAGAAATACATTTTGAGTAGTATTTGTTTTTTGTCATGAGAATTGATTTCTGTTTTAAATATGTGTAGCGATTGAAAATTTTATATTATACTTCAACATAAATATGTACTCTAACCATTTAGTAGGTATTTTGGGACTTTCATTAGATAAATGGGGGAGCCATCAAACAGGCTTAAACATTACAGAAGATAGTAGGCAATAAATTTGATATCTGTTTTTGAAGAAAGGCATTGTTTTAACAGATAGAGAAAAAAGCACAAACACATATTTCAAACAATTTTAATGAACATGTATTTGTTTGTTTGATTAAATATAGATAACATAATGATAACGGGTAAAGTGTTTTTTTTTTTTTTCAGATTTATCACTGGTTCTGAAGAAGCTAATTTTTGTTTAAGTCATGTGATTATTAAATTACCGTGGGAAAGTTGGAAGAAAATTAGCATCAAATTAAACAATTAATTTTTTTTTGACCAACATAAAGTGAAAATAAAAATTTTCTCTGTGTTTTAATGAAACAATACTAGAAATGGGAGAGGTCACAAAAACTATTGATAATTTTAAAACAACAAATGGAGTTTTCTCATGTAAAAAAACAGTTGTTAGATAGTTTTTTTTTTATAAATAAAGTCAAAAGTATTATTTTAGATATATGGGTTTTCAATGTACTTTCCAATCGTCATTTAAAACTTTAGATAATTTTAATGAACAAATAATAGTGACTAATTCTCAAGATGTTCGTTGAAGAAGGGGTGGGTGTACTTTTCTTCTTGATTAATATAAACTTCTTCTTCTTTTTTCTTTTCAAATGTATTATCAAGTTATTATAAAGTCAAAAAACTACGGAGAGACTTTCTTTTCAAAATTTTTTATTGATATACAATATATAACTTCACAAATAAATATAAATATCCGACGTTTCGTCCATTTTTTTAAAATAATGATATGGACTTTATCAAGGTTCTATAAAACAGAGAAAAAATATATATACAATAAATAAGAAAACAAGACAATAAAATAAAATAAAAAAAATAAAAAATAATAATAATAACAAAATAAAATACCTATAAACCAAAAAATGGAAAAATTGTATATCACAACATTTCCTTATATAGTGAGAAATTTTTTATACCAAAAGGAAAAAATATCTATACAAAAACAGTCAATTTTTTTGCACAAATATATAAGCTATTTTAACATTTTATATTTGTGCAAAAAAATTGACTGTTTTTGTATAGATATTTTTTCCTTTTGGTATAAAAAATTTCTCACTATATAAGGAAATGTTGTGATATACAATTTTTCCATTTTTTGGTTTATAGGTATTTTATTTTGTTATTATTATTATTTTATTTTATTTATTTTATTTTATTTTATTGTCTTGTTTTCTTATTTATTGTATATATATTTTTTCTCTGTTTTATAGAACCTTGATAAAGTCCATATCATTATTTTAAAAAAATGGACGAAACGTCGGATATTTATATTTATTTGTGAAGTTATATATTGTATATCAATAAAAAATTTTGAAAAGAAAGTCTCTCCGTAGTTTTTTGACTTTATAATTTCTTGATTAATGTTTCACGAAATCTATGAAACCACAATTTAATTCAAAATAAAATTTATTGAAAAAAAATGATTGATTTCTTTTTGACTATCGTTTAAATAGAAAAGATATTGTCGGATTACGCACTGAATCTTTATTATTTAAATATATGTATAATTTATTAACTTAAGATTTATATAATTAGAAAGAATTTATACACAGATTCTCAATATCCCTTAACTCGTCCCCTACATCGTACACCACTGACATGTATGTCCACCTATATGTAAAAAAATATGAAGATTTGCTATCTTAATAATATAACGATCGTTCAATTTCTCTTAATCAATCTGCGTACAAGGCACCACCAGCGCATTTGAACCTGGAAAATTTATATAGTAGGCAGATACTTCTTGCTAAGATTCCATTTTACTTCGGGATTTAATGAAATAAATTCTTAAACATATTTTTTAATAAAGAAAAAAGATAATAAATTAAGCCACTGCCAGTAATAATCACACAAACATTTATTTACTTACATATATATATATAATAAATTTGAGGAATAAATTATTTAACATTGCTTTAGGTTTTATTATTATTATTTTTAACTTTATGTTTTGATATCTTGGTAAGTTTGACCAGATAGAAAGTTTATACATTTTAATATATTAGAATGTTAGGCATAGATAAGCTACATAGACCATGTGCTTGATTAACTCTACTCTTTTAACTCTAGGCTATAAGTTCACAGTCAAACCAAAGCCAGATTAATGATATATCAAAACAACATGAAGATGTCAGCATAAACCATATTGACAGGAATGTGCACCTGGAGCATGATATTGATTAAAGAAAAATGATCCTCATGCAGTATAGTAATGTGCTTCTGTCTGGCAAGTTAAGTAATAATTTAATCTGAAGAATACAAAATGCTTCGTATGGAGAGAGACCGCTCCTTGCCATATTATAGTCCCAATCCATAGGTCAAGAACAATCCATGGTGCAGGAAATACATCTGCGTCCATTGGCAATGTGATAACCATACTTCTGGGCTATTCATTTAAGTGGCTTACTCAGCCCTGTATGCTAGCACACTTCATATTACATTGACATAAAACACCGATACATCCCTCCACCAACATCATTGTATAAAAGCTGGCTCATTTTTTAATTCTTTTGGAATTATAAATTTTATTAAACGCTCACTATTATTTCAGTAATAGTTTTAACAAGGCTGTAAACCTTAGCAATGAGCGTCTGAAAAAATCGTCACTAGGGACCTCTGTAGGTCTTTAAAACACATGCTTACGCTATGAAGAAAAGAGAGAATCCCTTCTTTACTTCGACCTACTTTTATATATAAATAGGTGAAGCAGAAGTGTTTTGATGTAAACAAAATTATTTACTTAATACTTTTAATGATATACAAAATATATAGCTTCTTTTATTATGACATCCATTTCTTTTATTGGAATAAACTAATAAATATGATTTATATACTTGATACTGTAAGTCTTCTCTATTGCATATTATACAATTTAAATTATATAATTCTTAGATTTTATACAGAAATAAATTTTTAGTGATTTAATCCTTCACTCAGGATATTTAGTTATTTATTAATCACAGGCTAAATTTAAGAACTAATAAAACATAAAATCACATAAATATGAATGGAGTCTATTGAAGTTTATAAGTTAGCTTAATAAAATGAACCTGACTTCAGACTTATAACAATATCATTATTAATAATATAATATTGTTTCTGTGTCTTCACATCTCAGCCTCATCATGGGAATTTTATTATTTGTATATTATTATTACTCTAATGATAGCTATAAACCAAATAACCCAACAAGTATACTCTAAAGTTACAAACAAATGTTATATGTTTTCTCAAATACATAATCTTACTTTCACAAATTGTTGAGAATTATACTGTGGGAATATTTACATTTTGCAGAATATTTGAACATTTAATATTTACTGAAAATGCTTTAATATAAACACTAATATTAAATAAGCAATACAAGGTTATTCCTTAGATTGGCTTATATTCTTAGTAACATTTAACACAATAATTATGAGAAATTTAATACACACATTTAGTAATTCTACTTTGGATTGGATAGTTATTACATTAATCTATTTTAGAATGTTTGCTAATCAGTTTATGGTGAATATCATATTTGTTTATTATGGCATTTATAATCAGAAATTTATTGTTATAAGACTGACTTTAAATTGTAGTTTTATGTAAAGAGAGCTGTTTCATTTTTTTAAAGAAACATTTCTACACCAATATCCTTATGGTTGGCAATTATCACATATTTTATAAGCAGTAGACTACTAATTTTTTTGTTTAAACACACAATTTATTTTCACATTTAGTTCCCAGAATTTTAATATTTATAAAACCTAACAAATAAATAATACTTTATAGACCAAATTAACTTCAATGATTTTAAAAAAAAGATAAGCAATTTCTCAAAACTGCAAATCTATACAGTGATTTAGCTCTATCTTGTAAAGTTTTAATTTCCATTAATCCAAAAAATTTCAAAACAAATTATTTCAAAATTATTTTGAACAGATGATTTGATCGATGTTACAATGAGCATCCCTCAAGCAATTTTTCAAAATGTCATTAACAATTAAAGACAATAAACTAGATGCTCTTTAAAACACTATTTTGTGCTAATTCATGTTCTTGTAGTTGTTTATCCATTTTAGTTTGAAACAATACATTTTTCTAACTAGACACAATATTCAAAGTGTATTTGTCTATTAGCAATTGTAAAGATGATGATAAAAAATTGCAGATTTAAATTTAATTTAATTGGATATTGAATACACTATAATTTTACAAAGACTATTTAATTGTGTCAAGAAGACATATTTTTAGGCTCTCATCAGTTAGTATAATAGTTAGTCACCAGTATATACAACTCCTTATGTCATTTAAGTAGTTTTTGAAAAAAATATCAATTGTTATCATGATAAAGAATTGCAGTTGATCATAAATTGTCTGGGTTTATTTTGAGCTTGTAAATTTCCAGATATTGAATAAAATTAAAGAAAAACTACTACTACTACCGCTACTGTGACTACCACACTACCAAAACCATTACCATCACCACTGTTGCCAATGCTATCAATGCTACCACCAGTATCATCACTACCACTTCTACTACTTCTACCATAATTACCATTGTTTTTGCTACTACTACTACTGATGCTGCTGCTACTACTATTACTACTACTGCTGCTGCTACTGATAATACTAATACTAACACCATCATCACCAACACCACTACTCCCACTACTATTACTAATACTATTACTATTACTATTACTGCTACTACTAGTTTTATCACCACAACCACTACTACTAATATTGCTACAACTTTTAAAGTAGTATTGTATTGGCCGTTTATATATGGTCACATTTATAATTTAACAGACAAATTTGAAATGTGCAAAAAGAATTTATATAAATTATAAGGAAATACAAGATAAGTAACAGGAACAAAATTTAGAAATAAGGTGATGATTATATATATAGATAGTTACATTATTATTATTATTATTATTATTATTATTAATATTATTATTATTATTATTATTGTTGTTGTTGTTGTTATTATTATTATTGTTATTATTATTATTATTATTATTATTATTATTAGTAGTAGTAGTAGTAGTAGTAGTAGTAGTATTAGTATTATTATTATTATTATTATTATCTGCACTGAGATAGTATAAATAAAATTAAGCAACAAAAAACCCTGTTAATCCAGAGATCACAGAGATGAGGCTAGAGTAATTAGTCTCCATGTAGCTACAAATATGTCTGCAGGTGCTAAGACTGGATCTCTGATTTTAATTTTGCTTAATTTGTTAATGAAAAGAGATCTGAGATCCCTAGATGTGGAATTGAAACAAAAATGATATCTGGGAAACCAAAAGCTAAAATGAAAAAGAGTGGTTATTTTTTTTTAGAATATAACAGACCTCTTTGAATGCTGTTAATGCAATCTGAAGATAGGTAATTTGAGATTTTGTAATAGGGGCTATTACTTCCCTGTATGCTTGAAGTGAAGTACATTGGAATAACAAGTGTTCTATGGATTCTTCTTTTCTATGGCAAAGTTGGCAATCTACATCAATGTTAGCAAATGACATTTTATGAGATAGCAAGATATTAATTGGGAGGGCTTTAATATTGGATTTTATAAGACAATCAAGATGTATAGGCTCTAGACAGCAGAATTTAAATTTCTGAGTGATTTTCTTGTTAATAAGTGTACTTAAACTATGTGGTGTGTGGGTGGCCTCTACCATACTGGTCTTTTATATGGATCCCACTACATAATTTTTTTAGAGGTAATATATCAATGTGAATTGAAATTAATTATATATGTTTTAGAAAGATAACTTAAAAATTTATATATACAGGGTGAGGATGTCTCTGTAGGTATTACAGGCAATAATTTCTTTATAAAAGAGAAAAGTAATATTAATCTTACTATTGTATTGTATGTTCTGTGTTGCTGATATATGGACATAGAGTGCAATTATAGTCAATTGTTGCTAGCATTGATTTGATGCTCATAGCCACTGCCTTTTTATCCTATGAGAGCTTTGTATATTGTGAGTTCATTTTCTTTTTGAAAATGTTTGTATATTATATTATGGGCATGTAGTATATGGTTCTGGGTAAAATAAGTAGATAAAAACATGTAATTTTTGCATGTAGTGAAATATAGGTCTCAGAGAGTGATGGGAATGTGTTTTGAATTTCGTTCTCATGGCATTTACTAATTTGTGCATGGGAAAACCCATAAAATTTTGGGGTGGGTAGTAAATATAGAAGGAATGAATTCTTCAGTTAGGATGTTCCATGTATCAGATTTATTCAGGTTGAAGTTGAGTTTTTGTTTGTTGATATAATTATATATCATTGTGATTAGTTGGAAGATTTTTTTGAAGGGAGAAATATGACTATTTCATTCATTTAACTACTGTGTGTAATAGTTTTTTTAATTGTAAAGATATATGTGCCAGGCAAGTTTTTTTCAATATCAGTTAGTAAGTGGTTTATGGAGATTATAAAATGTAAGCCACTTAGTAGTGAGGCTTGGGAAATTGGAATTATAAGGAGGAAAACTAGATGAAGTTTGGACATTAAAAATATGTATTTTTGTTTATAAAAAGGTTAGTAAATGTAAAGTAAATGGGTGAGAATATTATAAGTTTTAAGTGTATGTGTTAGAGTTTCTACTAGGACAAAGTCAAATGGTGCAGCAATGTCTAGCTGAACTTTCATAGGTTTGGTTTTTTTAAATGTCTGATACCATCTATGATGATTTTGAAAAAAGAAATTGCAGCAAAGGTAGATAATTATTTCTTGGCAAATGGAAAGGCAGATATGGAGGGTAAGAATAGAGGTTACATTTTGTCTTTAATGATTTATTCCATGGTATTGATAAGCATAGAGGCAGATATGGAGGGTAAGAATAGAGGTTATATTTTGTCTTTAATGATTTATTCAATGTTATTGATAAGCATGCAGGTCATTGATATTCACCAAAAATTACTAAAAGGTGAGAGTAGTGTGATTTTTAGGAAGAGTACTAAAGAGAATAACTAGGGCTGTTCAATGTGATGTCTTTTTTCTGATGTATAATTTAAGTGGTTATATGAGTATAATGAAATAACTGAAATGAGTAAAAATGAGTTTTGTTATTGCATGTGAACCAGAGTGTATTCTGTTAGAAAAAGAAATTCCAAATGGGTTTGTAATCTTGTCAAGGTATGTAGAGATTTGAAATTTACTTTTAAAATGGTGGAAAATTATATGAAGCATGTTTTGTGCAGAAAAGAATACGTTCATTTAAAATAATGGAGGATGCAGTGTTTTTTATTTTTATACGCAAGAGCCCAACAAATATGACCCCAGACCAGTGGTGTGGGTGTGCAAGATATAGTTTTGCTTTTTTGTACAGGTTTTCAGCAAGTAAACATTGTGTATTTTTATATTGTTGTATAAGCTGCATTATTGAGTTAATAGAGACAGCGTCACTGTGCATTTTTTATTTTAGATGAAGATCATCCAATTCATTGATGAGAGCAGTGGGTGATTGGTTTTATCCTAGTATAGTTCTTTATTGCAAAATAAATATTGTTGATAAATGTTTGCCATGTTTTAGAGGATTGAAGGAAAAGGATAATTTTTGAAAAGAAGATAAAGATTTTAGAAATTACTGTTTCAAGAGTAGTAGATTTTAAGAGACAGACTGTGTTATTAAAAGGCAGGTTAAGTTTCTTGTTAAAGTTGATGTTTAAGCTAATATTTAAAACACACAAGTCAAAGAAACTAATAGAATAACAAGAAGGCTTAATGATAAAGTGTAAGTCTGGAAAGTAACAAAATAAGTCTATAAGAGTGGCATAACTTTCATGTAGAAAAAAAGTAATACTTGAAAAAAATTCTTCATGACTCATCATTCCATGTTTAATGTTGTGTATGTATTTGGAAATAAAATTAGAGTATGGCATGATGAAGTCACTAGAATAATAAAGAAAAAGTTGGATGCTAAAGTGAGATTTAGTTGATTAAATAATGTTAAAATGGGCTTATTATAAAGGTAGACATTAACGATGTTAATGGCGAAAGCAATGTGCTATAGTGTTATTATAATCATGTTTTCATCTAAATATAAAATTTTGAATGATTCAAAGAAAGCTTTATGGTGATATGATGTGATGCACTGTGATTTTTTTTCATATAAAGCCAGGAAACTCTCACAAACTGTGCCCAGAGAAACCTGTTAGCAACTTTATTTTTTTTTTCTATTTTCTACCCTATATTTTCTCATATCTTGCTTCATCCCATTTCCACAACATAATCTTGGTGCACTTCATGACCTTTATATTTAAATCTCTTTTTTCTTTTCCCAATCCCAGAATAAAATACAATTACCCACTTTCTGTATAATCACTTTGTTTATATTTATTCTTCCATAACATTATTATTTGTACCCTTGCTGCTTTCAAGCATTTACATTTAATTACCAGATACCTAATATTTTCTATGCCTTCTTTATACATGAATAAAAATACTGACTGCTGCTGTTGTTGAGTTAGATGTAAATAATTCTACATAGATAAATCTTCCCTCAAAATTTGGGGGTTAATTTTGTTAGGATTTTAGTTTCTTTGCATAATATAATGTGAGGAGTCAATTGTTTTAACCAACTACTTAATGCTTAGATTGTTTTTTTAAGAGTTTATGCTTCTTTTACTAATTTCAGTTATATTGAGATTCATAGTGAAGGTTTTGGGTACAGATAGAATTATGAATAGGTATGGTGAGGTTATATATAACAATGTAGGTTACATGTGTGATCTATTGAATTCACCTTTATGAACCCTTCTGTAAAGGTTTCAGACATTTACTTTAAAAAGTACAATTTTATTATTTATGATGCTGTGTTAACTATGATGAAACTTTTATTGAGTAGTTGTGTTGAATGTGGTATTATTAGGTAATACACTTTTATTGACTTAGGATTTTTTGCAGTTCTTCTATTAATGTTTACTCTTGAAGAAATTTTGTTTTGTTTGTGATTTAGTGTAATGACAAACAGTGGAGACTTCCAATGGATTAGTGTTTAAATTAGACACTTTCAGTTTCTTGTTTACTGAAGTAATCCATTTGTTTTTGTCTATATTACTGGTAGTTTGGTTTGTTGGTCAGCTGTTGTTGTTTTGCTGTCATTGATTTTTGTTTTGTTTTTTTAATTTGTGATTTATTAGCTATCTGGAAAGGTGTTTCAGTATCTGTTGTATTTTCCAGACTGCTCTGATGATAATGTAGAGAGCATCGTCTCATCTTCAGATTCTGTGTTTGTATGTAAGGGTTTTTTATTTTTAATTTTAACTTTGTTAATATTGGCAGAATGACTAATTTTAATTCTTGTTTGTTTAAACATTATGGAATGATTAATTGTATTTGATGGTGATAATGTTACTTTGATTTTTATTTGATTATATTGAAGTAATTATGTTGCTTTGCTGTTCCTGTGGTTTTTGTACATTGATGAGATTTGGTTAATTTTAGTCCACAGTTTGTATAAAATTTATTAGAGGAATCATTGATTACATGGTTTCTTTCTTGTTTTTCTTTTGTTTAAATTATTTGTTGATTTAGTACTATTTTTTATTAATGATATTTTGTTTATTTTTTTATCTTTATAATTTTGATCACTTCCAGATTGATAATTGGAAGTAGAATTAGTGCTGATGGATTACAGTTAGCAAAGTTAAATTCAGGAGAGATATCAATTTCTCTTATATTGGTGGAATTTATTGGGTTATGCAATGCCATTAAAAAATGATATAATTAGGTAAATGATAAAAATTTAATTTACTTTGTTACTTAAGGCTGTTCAAAAGTAGTTAATATATGTAATATATATAAAATCAAAAATAAAATATTGACTGATATTATAAAAAATATCAATTTTAGAAAGAGCATGGAAGGGGCCAGCTGAGTTGTATTAACACTACTTGGTAAAGTCGATTGCTACTACTGCTGCTGCTGCTGCTACTACTACTACTACTACTACTATTCCTAATACTACTACTACTACTATTACTACTACTACCACCACCACCACTACTACTACCACTACTACTACCACTACTATTTACTACTACTACTACAAATACTTCTACCACTACCATTCCCACCACCACCACTACCACCACCACTATTACTACAACTACCACTAACTCTACCACTACTACTACCATCACCACCACTACTACTACCACTACTACTACCACTAATACTGCCACTACTACTACCACCACTACCACCACCACTACTACCACCACCACCAGTACTACCACCACCACCACCATTACTACTACTACCACTACCACTATTACTAGTACTACTACTAGTAGTAGTAGGTGTTGTAAATGACTTATTTGATATCATAAGTAGATGTATCCAATTTTACATTTTATTGGAATAAAAATATATTTTTTTTATTTTTGCGTATGGATGAAAAAGGAATTACAAAAGCTTTACTACAATATAAGACCATATCAATTAAAAGCAAGCATTATAAATACATGTTAATAATTTCTACATATTAAAGTGACAATAAAATTAGAAAGTTGTTAATTTTTAACAATAGCAATAATAAATGCAAAAATTTGTAAAAATTAAATAATGTACAGTAAAAATATCATTTATATTTCACAGTGGTGTTGGTAATTTGATCGAGCTCAAAGTTGCTGATATGATATTCACTGGAGATAATGCTGGTTTTTTGTTTTAGTTTTTGTCAACTTATTTAGAAAGAGGGCTTTAAGTTTATGAGATGTGGGATTAAATACAAAGTGACATTTCATAAACCAGAATGTGAATTAAATATAGATTATTGGCCTTATAGTTGCAAACAACCCTCTAAATGTTTTCTATTAAAATATTTAATGGTAAGTTTGAATTATGAGTAATTACAAAAATAAGTTGTTGCTTTATCTATACGAAAACATACTGAGAAACAAATGTTCCATTGTTTCATCTTTACTACCTCATAAATAACAATTAGCATCAATATTTACAAACCTCACTTTCTCAACCAAAAAATAATTGGTAAGTAGAGCCTTCAGACTGATTTTTCTCAAAAACTCCAAGTATTTATGTTCCAAGTAAAAAATTGAACCTTTAAATTATGATTGTATTTGAGATATTAAAGAAACTAATAGATATTTTGAGGAGGTTGAAATCATAACTTTATAATGAGCTTCTTAATACTTAATTTTTTTAAAAAACAAAATAGGAGCAGGTTTTATGTTTGAAAATGAATTTTATTAAACTATTGAAAATTTTTATTTAATAGGAGGTGGGGTGTCTGGAGGTGATATAAGAATCAACACCTGAAAACTTTGATATATAGCACAAAAGCTTAGTTAATACATTATATGTTCTGTGATAATAAAATTATGAAATGCAGTGTAATGACAGACCATTCATTCCTGAGTGTTTTTGAAAACATTTAATGCCTATTGCTACTGCCTTTTTATTTCATATTAGCTTTGTACAAAATGATTTACTATTTTTTGTAAATAAGGTGATGACTTTAATGATAGGTGCATAATAATTTATTTTTGGAAATATTAGAATGTTAATGTGTGAAATTTTACTATGGAAGGAAAGACACATTTTTGAAAGTGCATTTATTACTTTTACAATAAATGCTCTCATATTATTATTTTCATCACCTTCATAGAAAGGTTAATTGGGAATTCAAGAAACCTATGAGCAAAAGAGCTGCAAGCTGAATAAATTTGATTACAATAAAGGATACTCCAAATAGGTGTTAACCTGAAGATTTGTGATGATTGTGGTCTAGTTGTATTTTTATTTTGGACTATTTCTATTATCTAAAATGAGTATTACATGCCGTTAAAAAAATTTAACATTATTTAAATATTTCAAATACATTCAGTAGTTAGTAATAGCACATTAAACAGGTTGGTATATGCACAACAATTTAAGAGGTGTTTCTCATTCTTGTTGGGTGTTGCTGGTCTGACCAATGACAGCACTAGCATGGGATTTGAATCTGGACCCTTAGAGTTTTGAATATTGAATTTTAAGGTAATGCTTGAACCAGCAGAGCCAACCTGCCAAAGGAAACAATCTGTAGTAATTTCATATATTTATCTATGAGGTTCATCCTGATTTTTCCACTTCTCCATACAATATGTATTGTCAAAATAGGTTGCTTTATGGGATTTTTGCCATTGTCATGTTAGCAGCCTCTTTAAACTTTTTTGTAGCTTTTCTTCTCTCCCCCATATTTTTGAATTTTCTCAATTGAACATATATATGCTCATTGGCATATATATGGTCTGTTATTTTAGACACATCTGTTTTCTCTTTTCTAATTATCAGTTTGTGTTTTTTCAAGTGCTATTCAATGGGATGTCTGAACTCACCAATATATGTTTTTTCACATTCACCTGTGGTATTTCATAGAAGCAATTTTTTTCTTTTCAGCATTTCAAGATTAGGCTTTGTAGATGTTAGAATTTTTCATAGGGTGGTATGGCTCTGGAAAGTTGTTCTGGTATTCTATTGATTGCAGATTTTTTTATTTTGTTTGCTATATTTGGAATTTATGGGTACACAACAGTATCAATAATGTTTTTTCATGTTTCTTTTTGTTATCCATTAATATCGTTTTAATAATAGCTGATGAATAACCATTTTTCATAAGGTGTTGTTCTATATAGATCTTTACTTTATCCAAATCTCTGGTTTATGAACAAACTTTATTGCTGTGTTACATTGTGATACTATAACTCCATGTTTTGTATTTCAGGTGTGATTGGATGTATAGGCTAGGTATTTTCCTGTATGTGTAGGTTTTTGGCAAACTGTGGTTTTGATTTTGCCATGAGGGAGTCTTGTCACAAGATCATATATAAATGCCAAATTTGAAATGTTGAAAAGGAAAAACAACATTTATCATATACAATGTGAATGTGGAAGAACATATTGGTGAAAGATGTCATCCCATTGAAAAGTACTTACAAGAACAGAAACTGATTATTAGAAGAGAAAAAATAGATATGTTTAATGTAGCAAATCTTGAACATGCCAAAGAACATATATTCAATTGGGAAAATACAAAACATTGCATAGAGAAAAAAAAAGCACAAATAAGAAAAATTAAAGAAGCTGTTCACATAACAATGAAAAAAAAATCCCATAACCTACTCTGGTATAAATATATTGTACAGAGGTACATCATGACCGAATGTGTAATATACTTCAAAATTAATATTTAATAAATTTCGTCTTAAAATTAAAATAGGAAAAATAACTTAAAATAAAAGTTTAAAAGTTGAAGGAAAAAAAATTTAAAGACAAAAGAGGAGGGTAGGGGGGTTTATTGTGAAAGAAAATATAAATAATAAAAAATTTTAAAAGGAGGGTAAGATTTTTTTTTTATTTAAAAAAAAAAGAAAGTAAAATAAAATGATTTAATATTACTTTTGATTAGTTGATAATAAAAAGTAATAAAGAAATTCGTTTTGTTTTATAATAAAAGAGTTAAATGGGTGTGTGTTTAAAAATTTTGAATAAAAAAATAGAAACCCAAACAAAGGGAAGTAAATGTGCCATAATTCCACAAGATAAAAAATGCTGGATATAAGCAAACCTTTTCATTGTTAAAACGGTTTTATTTCAACATTTCATTATAATTATCTTTTTAAAATATTTCAAAATATTTTATAAAATCAAAGAATCAAAAGAAAACTATATAAATTGCTATTTAGACAAAATGATGCATTATTAAATTCATCATATCATGCAGCTAACTGGAGTCTTCTCTACAATACCATCAGCAGATAGTTTGAAGGAAAACCATGTACAGAAAAAGTCAACAGAACAGTGTCTATGCAGAGAGCCACGAATGCCATGTGACATCATGAATTCAGAGAAGAGTTACGAAGAGTTTAGTGCAAACCAGTTAGAAATAACATTCTATATAAAATACTTTTTGCTGTATGTACATCAAATCAGATTTTAAATCCTAGGTAATGTTCATTTTTCATATTCTCTAATTCTTGTTTTTTTTTAAAAAAAAACTGTGATAATAAATAAATAAAAACATTCAACTTTTAATGATTAATGTTTGGAAGATATAAATGATATTGGCCTCTGCATTCAACTTTATTCAGAGACATTAAGTGTAAGTATGTGTGAATTTTCATTTAATATGTTATGTGCATTATTAGTTGTTATAATATATTAAAAATATTTATTTAAATGAAAAGAGTGTGCATAATTGAATTATACAACAAAACGATTGTTTTAATAAAAAAAAGGTTTAAACTGTCATTGAAATATGTATATTAATATATGAGTACTCATATTTATGCTGAAATAAAATTTTAGTAAAGTGGGAATGAAAAGACTTAATTATTATTAAGAAATGATTAAGTTATAACTAAAAGAATAAGGAAAACATTTCTTTTAAAATAATGATTTGTTATTTAAGGAGGCCAAAGTTTCTCATATGGTGAATTGTTATTATTAAAAGTAGAATTTTTAGATTAGGTGGAGTTCTGTTTTTTTCAAAGGCAGCTACAATTCGATAGATTCATTGCTGGTCAGTTAAACATGCTTATTACTATATGATTAACTGGCACCTAAAGGGTTTACCTTAAAATAAATTAAGTGTTTAGTTGGCCAGTATTTGTCTAGTAGCCGAGTGTTTATATTATTGATAGCTTGCTGCCAATGATATTGTTCACTCTACCTGAGGACCAGACACCTTCAGAGATTGGATGGTTTTAGTAAATAAAAAAGAACATTTTATATTTTTATTGTTTTTTTAGAAAATAAAGGGGTGGGTGGTTCAATTGGTGCATTAATGTGGTCCAAAACTAGATGTTTCAAATTGTAGACCCAACAAAAGCCGTAGTTGGACATTTTTTAGATGGTGTGGTCAAAGTTATCCATAAATAATATAAGTGACAGTTGGTAAGAAAAAAGTTAGAAAGTGTGATCATATTGTTTTTTTAGAGAATCAGTCTGATTAGCACAACTAGTAAAAGTGATTTTTAATTGACACAATATAACATGGAGGCATAATTCTTAAAAAAGAAAAAAGAGAAGGAGACACTTCGAATCACTTATGATAGATGAACAGGAAGTGTAAAAGTAGAACAAAGAGAGTTAAGGTTGGTTGTATGTACATTTTGAAATAGAGAAAAGGAATTTTATTATTTAAATAAAGTTAGGTAGATTGGTGATAAAATGGGAGAAAGTGGAAGTCATGGAAGAGCAATGCTAGAAGTAAGCCTAATATTGTTTAAAAACCTCACAAATAGTAGAGAAAGTGCACTTCAACTGTTAATGAATATGATGAAGGAAATGCGAGAAAACATCAATCAAAATTATCAAATAATGAAGGAGAAAATTAGAAAACTTAGGACAGAGATAAAAGAGATGAAACAGGAATTAATGGAAAAAATGATGCAAGCCAGGAAGTGGTAGAAGTAATGAGAATAAGTGTAAAGGAAGAAAAGTCCGAGATTTTAGAATTAAAAGAAAACATGGAAGAAGTAAGGGAGGAGTTAAACAATGGGGAACTGAATCAGTTAGAAATGAGAGTAGTTCTAGTAGAAGAGATATGTCAGAAATTAGTAAATAGCCAGAGAATGGTACAACAGGAAATAGTGGAACTAAAAAAGAGACTACAAAAGAAAGAAATGACAAGGAATTAGAAACTTCTGAAAAAAGAATAGAAGGCAAGGAGGATATAAAGGCTGAAGTGAAGAAGATATGTAGTAGCATAATGGAAAATATAGGGCAGAAATCAAAACAGATAGAACAGAAATGTGAGAATTTCAGTTTTAATGATAGGCAAGGTGAATGGACAAATAGATTTGTAAAGAAACCATTCACCATTTCAGTATTCAAAGCAGAAGTAGGAGAAAACTCGTTGAAACAATTAGAAAGCTGGAGTAATTTGTTTCATTTTAAAAATTTGCCAGATGAGGATAAAGTTGCAGTGGCAAGTAATTACCTCCAAGAGACAGCATGTAATTGGTGGCATACCTTGGGTGATAAACCAAAAACCTGTGAATATAGATGTTCAATACTAAGGGCATTTTGGGACAAAGCCTGGCAAGGTGGGATCCTGTATAAAATATACCAGTAGAGAGATTTAAAAGCTCGGGAAAAAACACCTGCACAGTTGTATTACTGACAAGTATTGAAACTCAAGATATGGATGGCATTTCCTATGTTGGATGGTCAGATAATTAGAACATGAGGGATTAACATGCCTCCAAATATACAGCAGCTAATGTTTAGCAAAGATGGATGGTTACTAGAGGAAATGGCAGAATTTTTAATGCAGGTGAATTACGCAACTTACAATAGAAACCTCTAGATCGATACAGGAGATGGGATGGGTATAATGTCTCATTTGGCAGAAAGAAATAGCCACCTGATCGAGTGTAAACAAAAAATATGGGATGGAAATTGTAATAAATAACTATGACTTCACGAGAATAGGGAAAACAAATTTTATTTAAATAAAACATAGGGATTTATATAATACTTATAAATGTTGATTTTGAAAGTAAAGTGCTCAGAATATTTTAGTTTCAGAAGAGGGACAGAGATAATGTACTGAGCTATATTGTGACCTAATGTGTAGTATACTTTAAAAGTAATAATATTTAATAAATTTCGTCTTTAAAATTAAAGTGGGAAAAGTAAGTTAAAATAAAAGTTTAAAAGTTGAAGGACAAAAAAAAATTTAAAAACAAAAGAGTAGGATAGGGGGGGTTAATGTTAAAAAATAATAATAATAATAAATGATTTTAAAAGGAGGATAAGATTTTTTTTATTTTAAGGAAACAAAAGTAAAATAAAAATGATTTAATATTACTTTTGATTAGTTCATAATAAAAATATAGTCCATAAAAACCAATATTTATCAAATATAGATTCACCAACCAATTTTCTTTAAAAAACTTGTTCTTTATTTAACTATATAAAATTTACATTCAATAAGCAACGTTTCGACTATTTCTATCCTTATAGTCTTTTTCAAGCCACTATGAAAAAATACAAACAATATTATCAATAAATAATAAATAAATAAATAAAAACACAAATAAAACGAAAAAAAATTAAAAATACAAATACAAAATAAAATAGAATAAAAAATTAAAAAAGAATAAAATAAAATAAAAATAAAACAAAATATAAATATATATAAAAATATATACAATATTACCTTCTCCAAAAATTAAAAAATCTAACAAAAAATCTCAAAAAAATAAAAAACCTTTTTATTTATAACTAACAATCAAATTATTTAAATGGATAAAATTCCTCAAACTAGTTCTTAATTGTTATCTTAATCTATCAGTTTTCTATTCATATATGGTTTAAATTCCTTAATGTAAAAATTTTCCTTTAAAAACCTTTCTTTATAATTATTTACAGTTTCCAAAAGTTCAATTTTGTAATCAGTATGACCAAATTTACACTTATGAAAATAAGGAACACCTTATTAGAATATTTGATGAGGCTAATGATAAAAATTTAGCGTGAAGAAAGACAGATCCAGATTTATGAAAGGATATATCAGAAACAATATGAGGAAAAAAACATAATGTCATTGCTGGCATACCCTACATAAGACCAGCATATCACTAACATAATAAGATGTAACCAACTTACATATGTGTAAGCAGTGATTGTTAGCAGTATGACAAGCAGTATGCAGGAACCTCATAACCTCTTTGATGGAGTTAACATTGGGAAAAAAGAATCCACACACAACAGGAAATTAAAATCCAAAGTATCTACAAATATGGGACCAAGTGCAGAAAGAGATGCAATTAAATATCAGGTAGTGAAATGAGCACTGAATGGCAAATTCAGGAGGGACATAGCCTCATCACTAATGCATGAATAAGGGCCACTGTGAATGAGTAAACATGCCATCACTATCTAGTAATTAGAATAAAAAGCAGAACAAATACGTATACTACACTTGTTAGACACTGGCACTAAAAATTTCTGGATTCTAGCAAATGAAAAAACTGCAAACACACAAGCAGCAACTCTGGCTCACCATAAGTATAAAAATTGGAGTGCAGATCACCCATTTCTGATATTGGAAGGGTTGGTGCAAAACATTTTGCTGGGGTCAGATTTTCTCAGCCAAGACCATCTGCTGGTGGACTGTGAACAAGGAACAGCATGCTTCGATCAAGAAATGATGGTTTGAGAACAAAAAGTATTGGACTTAGACACAGGTCACTTGTATAAGGAATGCAGAGACATTAAGAATGATCAACAAAACTACGTAAAATCATGGTGTTCAGTAACCGAGCATGACAGGTAAAGCAGGAATTGCTAACAGGTTACTACCATTTATTGCAAACACTCCCTGTGCTGTGCAATGATGTATCCACCACTCAAATTTCAAAGAAGATATTTATTTTAAACCAAAAGTCACCTGATTCCCTTTCAATACATGTAAAAGATAGAATATCAATTAAACCAAATGCTTGAATGGGGTGTTTTAAAAAAGAAACCTTTACTACATTGAAACCATTTGGTAATGGTAAAAAGAAAAATGGAGTGGTGCAGCTCTGCCTGGATGCTTGCAAGAGTGTTTTAAAAAAAGAAACCTTTACTATATTGGAACACTTTGGTAATGGTAAAAAAAATGGACTGGTGCAGCTCTGCCAGGATGCTTGCAAGTCGAACAGCATTTGGGCACCTGTAGGAGATACCCAATCTCCAATTCAGGAAGTGCTAATGTGCCTAGCTAACAAGTGAATTTGTATCATAGTGGACTTAACTTGCAGCTACTTGCAAATACAATTGGGCCCAAGAGGCCACTGATACACAGCTTTTAAGTACAATGATTTTACTTACCAATTCAAGTGGGTGACATATGATCTTATTAACAGTTGTGCAGGATTATTAAGATTCTTGGATGTGGTATTAATTGGGCAGTTGTACAGCACCTACTATGCTATATTGATGACATATTAATTGTATCTAAGACCAGAGATGATCATATTGAACAGTCAGAGAAAAATAAAACAATCAATCATGCCAAATATCATTTTGCAGAGGATGAAATCACATTCCTTCAACACCTAGTTGACAGGCATGAGATCCAACCACACCCCAATAAAATAGAAATGATCAAAAAATTTCCCTGTCCCATAAATTGAAAATGAGTATAATCCTGTCTGGGATTGTGCATTGCTTTTACCACAAATTTAATAAACCTTTGCCCAAAATTTTTTGGATATGTTGAGGTTTCTAACCAAGGATAAGCAATGGAAATGGTCAGAGGAGCAAAAAAAAAACTTTTAGAAAAAAAAAGCAGTACTTCCATGAGGAGATTGTCTTATATCACTAGAATTTAAGCCAATTTTTTTACCTTCAGACAGATATCAGTAAGAACCATTTTGTGGCAGTATTTTCCCAAAGAGTGGACCAGGACAAACTCAAGGTATTTTATGTATAGTACACAAACCTTAAAGAATGCCAAGACCAGGTGCACAGTAACTGAACAGGGGGCACTGTCTTTGTGTGGGCCTATGTTCCCAAAGTTTTTTGGGATCAAATGTAATTATAATGACAGACAAACATCACCAGAAAATTTTCAATAATGGATGCCTCACTAATGACTGTCTTATATGATGTAGCCAGTTCATGCAGAAATTTTCTTACCAGGTGGTATATTGCTTTTTAAATAACAACATTGAGGACAACATCCTCAGCCATCGTGCCATTACCTTGATGCCCAAAACCTTACAATGGAACAGCTTTAGGTAGTTTACATAATGACAGTCATGGTTGACACCATAAAACAAGATTTACAGGATCTATAATCATTACCAGAAGGTGACCCAAAATATGGATCCATTGTGAAATGGATAAATAAGGGACATCCCTCAAATGGACAGAAAAACTGAAGCAGCTGCAATAGAAGACGCAGTTTAAGGAATTGTGTGTTGTTAGTTCAGATAATATGCAATAAGGAGTGGAAGGTTAAAGAACCCAATAGCATATAGAACAGATTGATTTGGCACTGCCACAAACTACATAGGTACAATGGCCCACAGAGAACAGAAGCAGCAATATGGCAAAAGTTTTGTTGGTAGGAACTACATTCTATCCACACTATAAAGTTGTCAAATATGTGCTAGGAACAAACCACCTAACTGTTCATATGCAGGTGAGAACCTCATAATCCAGCCAGAGAGACCCAATGAACTTCTTGTCATTGACCATTACAGCTCACCACCAATGTATAACCATTTAAGATTCTTCCTGGTAATACATAATGTCTTATCAAAATATGTCACTGCATAAGCTGTGAAATGTAGATTCCCAGAACACTTATCCATGTGCTCCAACATTTGCAGTTTGTCAATGTGAGTAACACACAAAGTAATATTCTCATTACATGGGTCAGTGTTTTCATTTTTCCAATGGAAGGCTTGGCCACAGTGAAAATGATTATAGCCCAGTATGACATTGATTAAGAACTATCAGCTAAACCCATTCAAGAGGGTAATGAGAGAGCTCATAAGCTATTCCTGACCTATGTGAACCAAAATCACAGGGATTGTCAAGCAGACACCATAGATGGTCTGATACATAAACATGACTATCAACAAGTTGACAGGTTTTACACCCACCAGACTACATTTTGGAAAACAAGATCCAAGCCCATTGAAGAAAGTCTCCCAATAACCGATGAACCAACTGACACCAAAGGAGACTAGATGATGGCCTGTTAGATGTTAGCATAAATGGCAACATGGATGAGGAAATGACCTACATGAAGATGATACCAATTTAAAGTAAGGGATTTCAAGTTGATCTGAAAAACCAGTACAAGAAATTCTGTCTTCTATATGACAGAGCCTACACCATAAAAAACTATGGGGGAAATGCATTGTTGCTGGACATCTTTAGAAGAAAAAAAGTGACTTCTAATTCCCATGCTTTAAAGCCATCTTGTGACATACCCCATGTCCCAGGACAATGACCAATAAAAGTATAAAGAATCCATTCTTATGATGACTGAAAGAAGTAACTTGGATCTAGAGATAGGGAGAAACTGCACTTAAGTAGTTAAACTGTAAATATTATTAGAAAAATGAAGAGAGAACAGTATAATAAAAAAACGTAACTAACAAATGCACACACAAGTACTGCTGTGAGAAGTACACATCCAGCAATTAATCATTTAGTGCATAAAAGTAGGTTTTTTCTAAGATAATTTGGTGATTATGAAGCAGTGTACATCTGTATACAGATATACTCATTTTATGTTTACCTAAATTAAGCTACCTTCTGTAGTATATATAATTTATTTATTATTATCTGCACACATTAGTAATATGTGTGTGTGCATGTATAATTTTGCATCATTTAAAGGCTCATTATTTAAATCATGTATTTTTATTTTAAGAAGAATGTATATCTTGTTAAAATTAAAATTAATTAAAAAAATTTGCGTATAATGGGAGAAAGGTTACCATTTGGGAAGAAAGTGGAAGTGCTGTATATTCTTATATATAAATATGATCAGCTGGAATAGTTACAGTTGAACATCTTTAGCTGCTTTAACACGTTAAATAGAAAATAAAGACAAAAGAAAAGAAAACAATTTGGCTACATACAGAATAATTAAAAAAGGGTTCAATAAACAGCAATTAAAGAATATTTGTTTGAAATCCATTAAGAAATTTCATGAGACACAATATATACCAGGCATAAAATAACATATATAAGTGCTGAAAGGCACATTATTAAAAAATAACTATTATTTAATTTTACTGAAAAATTTTCAGTTTAATATTTTCATTAAGACAAGCAGAATCGTAACAAAATCGGTTTTGATAAATTTTCAGCATCTATTTAAAAGTTAGTACACTGCTGTATCTTCCAATGCTGCCTATAAATAATTCAAGTGGTATGCTAAAAATACATGCCGCTATGAATGAAACGTTGGGTTTCAGCTTCTCTGCAGCCATAGGTGGAGTTGGCATCCCAAGAATTTCTATCAAAATGTATAAGATCCATCTATATCCAACCACCTTGATGCATTTCTGAAGTTCATCTACTTATCTATGCCAAAGAATTTACAAGGTATTATCTATTTCTAGTAAAAAAAAACCTTTATTCTATCCTAAGTTTAACAGTAAGTCAATATTATTTAACATATTATCTAGTCTTAACCTCATAAATTTTATATATATATATATCATGTTTATTAATGCAAAATCTGCTGGATTAATTATTTAAATAAATAAGAAATCTCTATTTAGACATTTTATTTATGTATATTACTTTGAACGATAGAGGGAGTTCAGTTTCCAATGATTACATGTGTTAATGCTTCACTACTCTCAAAATTCCAAAAGATGGAGTAAGCCAAACAAAAAAATGCCAATTTTAAAATGCCTAAATTTTAATAGTAATATATAACTTGTTTTTCTAGTTTATCTTATTCTACCCTTTATGTCAAGGAAAGTTATGTATCAAACATGTATAGAATTAATGAAGGATGGTGAGGTTACTTCTAATTCAATTAATTTATAAATCATTTTATTTGCCTCTTGAGTTGCTCTATAAATATAATCACATATGTGTTAGAAAGTAATTTTATTAAAGAGATTTGGAAAAAAATAATAAACACTGTTTATATAATTACTTTCCAAGTTGCTAAATTAATAATTTTTTTAATAAAAATTATTTCATATAATAACTCATATAAAAGTGGTAATGTTTGTAATTCAAGATTTTATACTCAGTATTGTTAATAAATTTATTAAAATGTACTCACTACATTGCTGATCAGTGCATTGTAATCCATCTATATGATATGTACAAGGTAATAGATTGTGCTGTTATTCTATTTTAGGATCAATTAATCTCCCCAATGTTCAAATGTTATATAATTAAGTTGTTTTAAATTTAAGATTATTAAAATTATTATTGTGAGTGGCTTTTAATTATTTTCATAACGTTCATTCATGTAGGCAAATTATTATTGTGAGTGGCTTTTAATTATTTTCATAACGTTCATTCATGTAGGCAGGTGGTTTAAAAGTTTATATGTATATATTTGAATTTCTACTTTCTTATATACATGATATTGAGCATGTTATTATTATTCAACTTTAAATTGTACTCTCTGTATGATTCCTGAATTATGTAGTCAACCTATGTAAGGACAGACCAGATACTGTATCCCTGGTTTCCTCATTCACAGTTTAGTACCAGTCTATGTTCCATGGAAAATGGAGACTTCTACAACCCAAATCCTAGATTTAACACATCTTTGATCTCTCTAATGTTATGTGTTCTTGACTAGAAGTAGATACTGCTCTGCAACTAGCTTTATCCATGCTTCACCTGTGAACCATACCATTCCTTTGCCAAACCAATCCTCTTATTAATTAACAAGAATGCCACTTACATAGGTAGTACCACAATCTCCAAAAATTCTTGCCACCTGCACCCATCAGTAACACTGGGTGACCTAATCTCAACCTGTACACAAATGGTTCCACTAAATAAATATGTTTTTAACAGTATGTTCAAACCTACAATAAACTGTTAGGTTTTAATTTTTCCAAACAAATTAAATAGAGCATCCACCATTCTTACAAGCCACCATTGCCTTCTGTGACATGCTGTAAAAGCCACTAGATCATTCAAATCTAATATTTTATAAGCTATTCTCTTTATTACTTTAACTTTATAATAAAACTTACACTATTCATGTAAACTTATCTCATTATTGTGAGTGAGAACTATTAATTAATGATTATATATCATTAAGTAAGTCAGTTTATTGCAGAACAAGCACATTCATGTGTTTGTATCTTATAAATAGAATAATATTTTTGTAATATCATTAGAATGATTAAATTCTTTAGTCATATCAACAATTGTAAAATACATAAATTGATGTAAGTTTTGAAGTATGGCAATTTTATGAAAAACTGTGAGGTAGATGTCATACTGTATAAGTAAGAGAATCAGGATGACATCAATTATGTTTATTAATGATGTTATGATGGTTATGTTGTTTTCATAATCTTCATTAAGCATATATATATATATATATATATATATATATATATATATATATATATATATATATAATTACTTCACTTCCAGAAAAAGCCAGATCAATTGGGTTCATAGTTAGATATCAATTGTGTAACATTTTAAATATTATATTTGGAACTTTAAAATATTTAATTATGTTTAATGTGTTACATATATAGGTATATAAATTGATTAAGGTTCTTTATGTTTTTTTACTATTTACATTAAAATGGATACACACATATTAAAGATAATTATGTGAAAATACAAAATTATACACCTCTAAAATTTAAGCACATTTCAGCTTATCCATTTACAAAAAAAAATGTTGAACATTGAAATGCATGTTTATTGATTTATTAAGTAAAATATCTGTAGTTTGTATGTAAAGCCAGTAAAATTATGTAGAATCAAGTTTGTATTATTACAATATTTATTTATCCACAAAATCAAAGTTGTAAAAAATGGCATTAAAATACTTATTACTTAGACAGTTCAACATCTGACCTCATAATGGTACAAATGTTTACAAACTTTATATATATATATATATATATATATATATATATATATATATATATATATATATATATATATATATATATATATATATATTGTGCCCTTTTCTATAGGTCAGAAATAGTCAATTACAGTAAATTAGTAAAAAATTTTAAATTTTACAATATGTTCTTTTGATTTGTTGAATATATTTTGATAATTATATCTTTAAAGTATAATTTGAAGCTAAATAAAATACGTAGTGTATAAAAATTAAGATGAATCATTTAAAATAGTTAAATAAAGCTAAAAATATTGTTACATATGGTTGCACAAGCTGGCTATATTAATTAACACAGCTATAAATATTTAAAAAGTATGTCTAAAAGTTCGATTTTAATAGTCTGAAACTTATAATTTAATAAATGTTATATTTGAATTTATAATAATATTTAATAATCATAATTAATATCATATATTTTAAAAAAAGTTAGTTTTGTGGTAGTGAAAGTTATATCTAATTCTATATTTCCAAATTGTTTATTCCAAATTTTATCTGATTGTATTATTTTATGTAATACAATAAGAGTAGTAATTTATTTATTCCCAGAAAGAAAATCGGATTATCTGTTTTTGCATTCGTGGTCGAGAGGTCAGTGTGACTGTCTTGCACTTGCTGGCAGTTGCCCGGGATGCGGATTCACATCCCGGCCGATGCTATGACACTTAAAAAAAATCGGATTATCTGTCTAGGTTATATTAGTACTATTAATCATGTGATTTATGTAATATAGAGTTGCACACGCTTGCTAGAATTTAGATTAGTCAAGTTCAAAACAATGCAAAATTGCATTATAAAATTGGATATAATTATTACCTAGCATAAAGCTAATAATAAATATTAAGTTAACTGTCATTATGTAATGTTTCAAATAAAGTAATATAGACGAGTACAGTTAATAAAAAAAAGTTAAATATTTTGTTAAAATAAAAATAGATAAATATTAAAAGTGGGATAATTTGTTAAATATTATTTTTATAAATTATTTTAAAGGATATTTAATCATTTTAGTAAAGTTATAATTGATTTAAATGTAATAAATAAGTAATATTTTTAGGTTTTATTATCTCCTAATTTTATTTTTCAAATTTAATTGTGTAAAATGTAGCAATATGTAAATTTGATCTCAAATGAAAAGTGAGAATCAACCAATCAAATGTCATTTTTTCTAGAATATAAATATCAATTGCATGGGGTGTATCAGAGGAGATTAATAATGTATTAGAGGGGATTTAAATGTGTTATAGGTAGCTTTAATAATATATCAGAAGCTATCCTGGTGATTATACTTTTAAATTTTATTATTTAGTCAATTTGTAGTGCTCTCTTATAATTCATTTATAAAAACTAATAAAATTAGTTTAAAATACTTTGAAAAGAGAGTTTTAAAATAAAATATATTTAGGAACTTCATTAAAATGATTTGTTAGTTTTTAAGTTTTCCTTGCCAGGATTATTTTATGTAAGTTTAATTCAGAATTTTGCAATAAAATGGCTATACTACTAAGGAATAAAATATATTTAAGTTATAATACTATAAAAATGTATGTTATAGTTATTGACACTGTCTTATTAATGCTTAACCAGAGTACTATTCTAATATATATAATATCAGTACGAATATTATATAAGAAGCTTAAGAGGAAAAGCTATTTGCCATCTAAAAAAGTTGAGACGCATTATTTTACAGAAACTAGTTCAACATTTTAAAAAAAATAATAAGACAATTATACCTTGTTATAGTTTATAGAATATCATATTAAAAGGAGTAAAATGTTATGTCCTTTTAAAAGGAACCATTTTTTTTAAAAAAACTATTTTGCAAGAATTAGAGAATGACTTACAGAAAAAATTTTACTAAAGTATTTTGTTAAAAAAAAAATCCAGTCTTAAAAGTGTTAAAAAACGCATTTAGAAAAGATTTGTAAAATTTGAAGTTTTAAAACTGATATATAAAATACCAAATTAAATTAAATTTCTTGAGAAGAAAACCAATAAGAAATTGAACATATGGGTAAAGAAAAGAATGGATCCATGGAAATACAAACATTGCGCAAAAAGTCTCCGGATATATTAAATTACACTAGATGGAATGATGCATCAAATATGCCAGCATAGGATATTTAGGAAGATTCATGGATTATTTTTTTACTATGTATTTTTTTTTTTAAATTACTCACTGCCGCCCGCCCGACAATTATTCGTTGTCAAGCAAGAGAAGCAGCTACGGGGTTAGATTGTAAAATTCTCTTGAAGTGAACATTTTTTTTAAAAAAAAAAAAACTCTCGAGAAAATAATAAATATTTTTGAGCTTATCATGAACCTTTGTCAAGTGAAGAATTAAGGGAAGATATGTAATTATAGTCTTGATTTTTTTATTTTATTTTAGTAACTTAGTTAAAATGTAAATTTTTTATATAAGATTAGGAAAACATGAACATTAATCTATTAATAATATTAAAATTTTATAATATAATTTAATAATTTAGATAAGAACATTTTTTAATAAAATGTATGAATGTATATTTAATGTATGCAATGCCATGTCTAGTGGATGGAGGAAGTCTACTGTAGAAGTGATGACCAGGTAAAGGTTACTTGGTATTAGTTAATGAATATTGCTAATTTTATGATGTGTATTTTGTTTTCTTTTAGATTTCCTATGAATAACCATGAATGAAGTATAAATGTTTTAATTATGTGTAAACGCATTTTTTAATACAACATTTTAAAACATTATGAGAGTAGGATTTATTTGGAAATATGCATACAATGATTTTATATTAGTGATATAACCCAACATAATAACAAATATTTGTGTGATTCTTTTAAAACTTTCATGTTATTGGATATTCAAATATTATCTGATTAGGTTGTATATGGTTAAGCATATAGAATAATGAAGTAAGCAAACTTTTCATGTGGATCAGTGAGAGTGAGATTGCTTTAATTAGAAATGAATTTTATTTATTGTTTTTGAAAATGCAGATAGTTATTTTTGCCGATGTATGATGTGGAAAATCTTGAGAAATAATGATATGGTAGTGGCTTGATAGTAAGATGGTTAACATGAAACTGAGATGATGTTTTAAATAGGATGTGATGAGGAGTATGAATAATATTTATAGTCTTTGTGTAGATATCAGTACAGGTAACAATGCCCTGTGGCTGGTATATTTTTTGGGGCAGTGTTTATATTTCTTTAAATATTTCATGTTTTTAATAAAGCTGAAAGAATAGCTTTAACATCAGTGATGTATTGGAGATTATTAGATGGGAAAAGGTCATACTTCTATTTCTTATTGTTACGCTGTTCCATGATATTTTGGTGTATGTTATAAGTTATACTCTAGTTTTTCTTCCTTAAATCCTATACATCTGTTTCGCTATCTATATTTCATGTAACTGCATCATTCAGTAAGATATATTTGAAAAGAAATGGTAAATAATTTTAGAGCTTAAGTTATGCTATCATTTGAATGAGATTGGTTTATATGCTTAGAAGAAATAGATTTTTTATAACTTGAATTTGAAGGTCCAATGAATCCTAAATTAAAAGAAAGAATCATAAAATATATTTGGGATTTATTTCAAAATTATAATATAAATTTTTTTTTTGGGTATAAAGTATGTAAAATAAGGTTGTTGTTTTTTTAAAATGTTAATAACTTTTGAATGCTTTATTATGTCTTTAAAAATTAAGTACTGCATATTTTTAAAATACAATAGTACCAAGTAAAATGATATAAAGAATAGGCATAGTATACTTATTATTTATTGAATAATAGAAATATATCAATGGTTACACTTTATCATATGAAAATAATGCTAAATAAGAATATGTTGTGTTTAGTAAAACAAAGTGTAATAAATGATATCCACGAAAATCTAGTAATAAATTATTAGACAGATAGTATGTAACATCTTTGACATCGCAAGATGAAAATTGTGTATTTTTTTAAAGAAATTCATACTCATTATAATGTTAATTTTTTTTGTTTTCTGTGGAATGTTTTTCTACCAATGTGCTTTAAGAAAAATATAGTTTAATAATATTAAGGATGGAATATTTTTAATAAAATAAATAAATATATTATGTTTAACCATAAAGAGAAACTAAATAGTATCATTTTATTGTTGTTATCTTAAGTTTAAAGGAAGACATAAAATAGATATAAATTATTTTTATAACCCAGTAAATAAAAATATAAAGTATAAAATAAGGATATCCATTGTAAATATTGTACATAAATTGTTTATTTTATTTTACTGTTAGTAATAAATTTTGTTAAAATTTGTTTTTTAAAAAATTCTTGTGTCTGAATTGTTTATTTGTCCACAACACTGCATGAGCTCACAAGATTTCCATAATAATTGAAACAAACATATAATTTTGCACAAAAGATAAATAAAGACTTATTTCAAGATTTCAAATATTTTATTGGTATTCATTTAATTAAGTAATCATAATTTTACATTATCTTATTGGCCATAAATTAGTTATCATAATAGTACATTGAATTATATGCTATCAATTGCCACATACTTTTGTTTTGTCAGCTTATCAAATGCTACCATGTAATTTATTATATTATTATATGAAGATATAAGATCATATTATATTATTTTATTGTGATAATCAAAAGATAGAAAAAGAAAAGATATACGGGATCAGTTATACAATGAGGAAAATTATTATATTTTATTATTATTAGCTTTAGTGTAGTAGATTATGGCATAAAATCCCTAATTGCAAGCACGGCGCTAGATAAAATATTTGCTTATTTACTCATAATTAAGTTTCAGTAAGAATGACATTTAGTAAATTCTAAGTAATTACACCGACATCATTCAGTCAAAAAACATCATAAATCGTAATTTAAAGTGAGAATCTACTCACACTCTCTTCAACAGTTCTTCAGATTTGCTCAAATAAAAGAATTTGAGTCATAGGAATAAAAGGGATTCTTTTAATTTCTGCATAAATACTATATCTTGGATTGAAGAAGAGAGAATTCATTTATTTAACACTCTCAAAAGGCGTGTGCTCAATTAGCTTGAAAGGCTGATATTGGAATGAAATACTGTAATTTGAAATTAAATTAGAATAAATTTATAAACCTGAAATTTTATTGAGCTACATTATTATAAATAGAAGATTAGGATTTAAATATTAGCTTAATCTGATTAAGTAAGAGTTATTAAAGTCATAACAATACCATAAGTTTATTTATTTAAAATAGTAAAAGGGGGATAGTGTTCTTATGCCACTGAGGTAGTATCCTGTAGGTTACTGGTTCAATGTAATCTACCTTGTCACCTGTATTTTCACTTCCAAGTCTCATGAAAATATTAAATATTTGTTAAACTTATGTTTTTTATAAACTGAACTTTATTCGTATTTTAAAATTGAGCGAGGAAACATTTAATTTTAATGCTGAATATTTCATTTATTAATTATTAACTGAGCTAGAATCTGTTTTTATTTCATATATTTTCTAGAAGTGAGAGTGACAATGGTAGAGGGTAGAATATATATATATATATATATATATATATATAGTGATGATCTGAAGGGTACATGGAACCAGCATTAACTAAATTATATTGTATCAATAGTGAATAACTGCATTTAACAGAAAAAAATAAAATAGAGCTAAAATTTCAAAAATTTTTAGTTTATGGTAGAAAACCTTATGCAAAATTGCTTATGGATGTTATTTGAGAATTTTATAAGCATTTAGTGATTATTATTGTATTTGATGAAATATTTAATGGTAGAAAGAGGGGGTGGATTATTACAGGAATCTTTGATATGTAAATTAAGTTAATATAAAGTTGTTTTATTTATTTGTAGAATAGTGGTTGGTATTAGTTTAGATGGTTTTATGATCTGTTTATTCATCAGCACACCCATTTATTTGTAGATATTATAATCAGTGAAATATTTTTAACCCATAGCCATATCAGTCATATTTTAGTCAGGATAATTTAGTATCCATATAGCAGCACATATGTGTGCCTGTATATCTGTATCATCTTTTCATTTCATTTTCATATTTAATTAAAGTACAAAATTTTACATTTACAATAAAATATTTAAAATTATAGAAAGTATCTTTAATAGCTTTGCAAATATATATTGAGTGATTAACGAATATCTGGGTTGGTGATTATTTTACAAACTAAATTATATTATCAACTATCATATTTATTAGCTAATTATTATTCATTTATTTCAAATTTGTAAAAAATTATTTTTTTCTATTTGTTTTATTCAGTTTGATTTAATTTAGAAAATTAAATGATTTGCTTTTCAAGAAAAGATTTCTTAAATATTTATTGCTTAATTAACTGAGTGCAAAGGGTGGACCTAACCTTTGAAAGATAAGGTGACACTTGATTGATGAAAAGAGGTATTTAAGTGGTAATCATTATTTAGAAGTCATTATTCACTGGTTATTATTGTGTTCACTCTGCTTCTGCCACTTCTTCTATCTGTTTCAGAAATCAAGTTGGTTCAAACTCCAAAGTGTAAACTTTTAAACATTATTATTTTATAAAAGTCATTATGGAAATTGTAGCTACCAGACTGCTTTAAGTAAAGATGTGACATTTTTAACAAGGTTTATTTTCATCATTATCCACTCAATTAAGCTTTAAATTAACCATATCATTTTAAAATATATTTATATGCTGATAAATTTAATCTAGCTTTATTTGCTTATATCTTTTGTTATTATTAAGGAGAAAATGAATTTGCGTGAACTTTAAAATTTTTTAAGGAAATTTATGCAGAACTATTTAACAAAACATACAATAGACTTTCAGATTAAATTTTATTCTGATTATTTAAAAGTTAAGTTTTAAACAAAAGGATGTGTGTATATATTATTGTGCTTTATTTTGAACTAGTATATAATGCTAACGTTGTGTATTCTTCAAGCTTATAAAATTTTTTTTATTAAAGATGTGAATGTTTGGCTTACTAATAATTAACAATTACTTGTTCTTATTTAATATGTACATGTTTACGTCAAAAAGAAAAACATTAATATTATATATTTCTTGTTGTCCTTGGTATGTGGATTACTTGTAAAAGAAAAATATTAGTGCTTAAAAAATTGCAGATTTTATATGAACAATTAATTAGCCAAGGACCAAAATAATTATATTTGTGATAAGTTATAAAGTTTATGACAAGATAATTTTTCATTTGGAAACCTGCTAAAGTTATTGCCAATTAAATTAAAGACTTTCTAGTATTAATTAAATGATAAATGTAAAAGAATATGTACCTGAAGCTTCTATCTATATCTACTTTATTATTATAAATTTATTACTTACATGACATATAAGTAAGCTCAATTAGCTATTGCTGAAAACATTAGATTTCTGAATTAAATTTAAATTGTGAATGTTTATCATATAAAAATTTGTTGTCATGTTTTTATTAACATGTACTGTCTGGTATCATGGTCCTCATCTTTGCATTGGTTAGGAAACTTTGTGTGTAAAAAAAAATTGCAAGTGAATATTTTAAGCTAAAAAAGAGTGACTTTTTCTTTGTTTATTGCTATTAGTATGCTATAGATAGATAGAGTGTTATTTATTTATTTGCTTATTATAATTCATGCAATTTCTTTGACGTTTAAAACATTTCATTTAGATATTGTGCCATGGCCAAATTGGCATATGTATATAAAATAATTTTGTATAAAAAAAAATATTTTTAAAATCTTTCATAAAAAAGAACTTGAAATAAAAGTTACAATTAATTACTTAAAAAACGGGAGGGGGAGTTTTCCTATAAAAAACAAAAAAACAAACTAAGAGTTTATAAAAGTTAAAGAGTGTTATTATTATAAATTAAAAGTTAAAAATCTCTTTTCATTCCAGTTTATTAGAATAAATGCGTATATATGTGCGATGGTAAAGAGAAATAAATGATAGCTCATTAGTAAGATAAGTGCGAATGTAAAATAAATGTATCAGTATTAAATATTATAAATAAATGAAAAATATATTTAAAAAAACACAGCACTGTGCTACTAATTAAAGATATGAAAACAACACGTTTTGAAATAGCTACAACTAATTAAACAATCAATCAAAAAACACTTTATCATAGGATTAATCTAAAGGAATTTCAACAACACCTATTGCACCATTTGCCGAAAAATATTAAAACAAAAACAATTCACAGATATAAATAGCTTGATTTTTATCAGACATTCAGTCTAGTTAAGAGTTTTTATTCAGTCTAGTTTGCAGTGACAGTCTTGTGCAATTTCTATTATGAATCCTGAAACAAACATGCATTGTTAAGCAGCTTTTGGAAATATACACTCGTGCTCCAGCTTTTTACTCCAACAAGATCATCAAAACCTGCCTGAGAAATAATGTCTGCATAACAACTCAGAAATCCTCCATCAAACGTTCAACTGTCTTCAAGAATAAAGCAAATGGTTTCACATAAAATCTCTTCAAGAAATGTCCAAATCTAACCAGTTAAATATAGTCCATCAGAAGATCCAACAACAAGCAATATCCACGTTCCCTAAAATCCTAGGTAAACATTTATTTATTATCATTTATATGTAGTAGCCACTGCTGTAATTCGTAAATATTCAAGAATCAAATTATATTAACTCTATCATACATAAAATGAACTATTGATATGTGTGTTTAAGTTTCAAATGCTATTAATGCTTTTTTATTATATTTGTGAATGCTATATGAGTTAATATGTGCCTGATCATTATATCAGTTTTATGAGTTAAATTAGATAAATAATAGTGTTCTATTATTAAAATCTACAAGAATATTTAAACTAGTCTAGAAATGTTAATTTAAAAAGTGTGTATTATATTAAATTTATAGAATGTTTAAAATTATTTAATGTTAGTTAATAAATTGTCTTTAAATCTTAAACTTTATTTGTCACTAAATTATTTTTACCAACCTTTTATTAATTCTTCCCACCACCAATTTTGTATAATTTGTTATTGAATAAAATTAGACTGAGCTAGTTTAAGGGAATGTTTCGAGTGCTGGATTATGAGCCTACTGCCCGAATAAGTTAGTCCTTGGACTAGCTGGAGCCCGGGGGTTTACTCCGAAACAAATAAAGTATTTGAATAGTAGTGGTTTGAATCTAGCAGCCGAGATGGGCCATTGTTGATAGTTAAAGCTATCAATAAGATCTCCCATTTTGCTCGAACATGCCGGTTCGTTCACGTAACCTTTATAAGATTATAAATGTATTATGAAGGAGTTTGAAACCGGCCAAACTTATATATACATATAAGTAGGTGGTTCCAGCGGTTCGACCTGGAACAATATAGTAATGCAATTTGCAATATGCTTTTAAATGATTATTATTTAAATGTAATATTTTTTATCAAGGTTATATATATATATATATGTTTTATAAGGGTTTATTAAAGAGAGGTAAATATTTTTTTACTTTAAATGTCTCTAAATGAGCATTTGGCTTTCAGAGTAGAAAATGTATGCAATGAATATTGTGTCAAAAATAGTAAAACCTTGTTGATAATAATTATTGCCATTTAAAAGTTTAAAATAGCTAATAGTTTGTCATAAACTAAAAGTTTTTATTTTTTATCAGTTTATGATTTACTTCACTGCAAAATATGCATATTATATAATTTAAAATTATTTTCACACTTTTATTCATACGTATGTGTGTCTGTCTTAGGCAGTTGTTTTATATAATTAGTAAATATTCATTTTGATAACTGTTTCTCTCTGTTAATTTTGGATAATATTGTATGCTAAAGGAATTGAAGGAATAAGTGACATACCTGTATGTATATTTATTTTCCAATGTATAGAATGAAATGTATTAAATAGCTGTGAGAAAGAAAGTTATTCGTGATATGTTCTATGTTGATTGGGATTGAGGACTCTCTCCCTTAGTATATCAAAGTATTTGCCATGAGAGAAATAAATTCCTAGATTGTGTATGCATACATTGTAAAAATAATATTTTATGAAGTTGAGTTATATATTTCCCATTATTCCGTTGGTAAAACTGAGTTCGACACGAATAGTGTATTTCAACGTTTTGTGGGAAAGCCATTAGTTGTTGTTAGATGTATTAGACAAGAAGCTTATTTATTCCTCATGTGCTTAAATTTTTCTTGAATGTTTATTTTTGTGTTATTATAGAATCATAGCTATATGTAATTTAGTTGGTGGTTAAATAAATGGTAAGATTAAATTCTTTATTTAATATTAAAGCAGAAATACTGTTACATTTGTAGGTTGGTATATGACATTATCCGTATTAAGACACTTATTTAGTAATTCATAAGTAAATAAACAAAATGTAAATATATTGATTTTATCTTAATTATAGTATAAGATGCGACACACAGGTAATGAAAATAATCTTGCAGACATGAGAGTATAATATTATTAAACTTATACATCAGGAATTTTATATTTCGAATATATTATGCTTTAAATCATCAAATCATCAGAATAATTATTTTATTTTGAATGTAGGAAAAAGATAGATATTTAAAAACATTATTTTATTGAACTATCTAAAGTTACTCTCTTGACGGCCAAAGTTATTAATTTGTTTTATCTCAAAAATTAATAGTGTGATTTCTTTAACTTGTATATTTGTAATCATAATAGGATATTTATTTATTCAGTGTTGTTTGCTAATAAAAAAATGTTAAATTTAATTAATAGCCTAAGTATATTCGAAGTTAGATTATGAAAGCATTATTTTATGTGTTAACTTATATTTTATAAATGTATAATCAATAAATGATAAAGTATGTAATAAAAGCGATTTCAAACCCAGATTAGCAAATGTATTTGTGAGTTGAGGAATTGGGACAAGCAGTCCCACTGTGAAATAGTTATCTTTAATTTTGACTGCAAATGTAAATAAATGCTTTGTTTATCTATTCCAAACATTGTCTAGAGTTGTTCTTATATGCATTTGTATTCTAGATCTCACATTCTACATACCTATTGATACATAAATAGATTACTTTGTAAATTTGATAATAAACATAATGAAATCTGATATTGTTTTCTTGATTCAAACATTATATGAAATAATCTACTATTTGGTAAACTTATTATTTAGACAATGATGTGAGATTAAAAGATATCTTGTTTTTTTCATTATGTAATTGCTAGTCCAGTTAGACATTTTTCAATTAATTTCATTATATTTTAAGTTATAATTATAAATTACTGGATAATAGAATTTCTTTAATCAAACTGTATTAAAGATTTTCTGAGATGTAATTTCATATTTCCAAATTAATATTGATTTAGCTATTTAGATTAAGATGTGCTAGATATTGGAGTTGTTTATTATTATTATGTTTTCCGGTTAAGGTTATATTGTAGCTAATGTAAAGTATATTTAAATGATGGAAGAGATCAAATTGAAATTATAGTTTATGAGCTTGAACAAATGAAACTTTACTGGCTTCCATCATTTAGTTGATTAATAAATGAGGCATATACTTTATTTTAATGGTTAGTCATATTTTTTTATTTCTTTATTTATATTCTATATGTTATTGACTTCCTATAACTGTCCACTGAGCTAAGCTATAAGTTAGGCACAAGTAGATGAGATTCAATATTAATTCAAAGTAAAATAAAGTATTATTTTATTCTATTCATTAATAGAATTCGCACCCTGGGCATTTGCTCATATAATGTGTAGGTTCAGTGTTGGGTAGAGAAGTTATGTGTGTGTGTGTGTATATATATATATATATATATATATATATTTGCTATTGGTTTAACTTTAAAGTTTTTTTAAATAAGTGATTGTAGCATTTTTACAAACATCTTTCTACTTTTCATCATCCAGTGGTGACTTGTATGACAAGGCAAAATGTCAGTATATCAATATTTAAAATGTTTTAACATGGATGAACCCACAAAATCTCTTTTATATATATAAAATATTGAAATTTATATATATATATTATTTTATATGTCAAAGCTACGGCCAGGAAGCAAATCCATGGCCAACTACTTAGAAAGCAGCTATCCTAGCATTTTTGCCACCAACGCATGACAAATAAATTTATATTTTGATATCCAATTGTGTATAAAGGGTAAAATGTACAACTTTTTCGTTCTAGATTAAAAGTTCCTTTTTAAAAAACCCATTAGAAACAAATAAATGAAAATCAGTAATAAGGATTTCATTAGATGTTTATCAGGGTCATCATAATTTCCAAACATTTTCAATTCCATGCAGGATGAAAGTTATTTTAAGTTCAATCCATCTTCTCTGATCTCTAGCTTTTCTTCTCTACATTACCCCTGCACACTCTTTTATTTTATCAATCCATCTCACATGTTATTTTTTTCTGGATCTTTTACAATCACTTGTTATCTAGTTTAAGATTTCAATTGATCATCTATTATCATCTCTTCTGCAATATGTTAGCTATTTTCCACTACAGTCTATTAGTTCTTTCAGTGATGTCAGTAGTATCTGTTTGTTCTCTTATCCATACATTGCATATTTACTTTCTCATTGTTACTCATAATATGCATATCTCTACATGTCTTTGAATAATGTGAAATCTATGTATTTCTGTTTTATCAAGGGTGAATCATAAGCAAGAACTGGCAAAACATATTTATTAAAAACCTTTTTTTTCAAACATATAAACATATTTTCTTTCAATATTAAATTTATTTTACCAAAAGCACGCCAGCCAAGTTTAATTTTGTGATTAATTTCATTTACTATGTTCATCATCTGTAGTAATAATCTATCCAAAGTATTTCTAGTTATTAATTTCTTCTAACTCATCATAATCACTCATTATTTTTACCCCTTGACAAAATTCATAGATCATTACTTTAGTCTTTTTAACATTTATCTTTAGACCTACTTTCTTCCTTTTATATTACAACTTTTGTCACATTTCTTAATAATTTAAAGAAATTATTTAAAAACAACAATATCGTCTACAAAATCAAAAGTTAAATAATCTCCATTTACTTTTACTTTCTAAGCTTTTCAATTTAATCCACAATATTTTTTTGCAGCACAGCAATAAAAAGTTTTGCAGATATGAAGTAACCCTGTACAATATCCTTTTAATTTTTAATTTTCTACTAACATTATGTAATCTAATTGTTGCTGTTGCATTCTTATATTCTTCAGAATATTACAATATTCTGGGCCTATATTTTCATGATACATTGCTTTAATCACTGAAGAAATGGTTATAGAATCAAATGCCTTTTTGCAATCTACAAATCAAATGCATAATGCCAACTCATAATTATTGGTACTTTCTATCACTTATATAATACTTGCATAAATAATTACATTTAAATTTTATTAAACAAATTATTCATTGATTTGATTTTAAATTAACATTTATTGGCTACTATGCTTTTGTATTCAGACCATTTTAATTTCAGGGCATGATGATAAACTTTACACAACTTAAAAACCAAAATATTAATTTTGTGTGTGTTTTAAATATAGGATTATCGACACAATGGTTGGTACAATGTATCATAATTTTTTGTATGTGCTATTTCATATAATTTTTTGTAGTTGCCTCAGATTCAGTAGTTTTTATATGTACTGTCTAGCATGGACAATAATATTTGACATAGTAGTGTTTTCAAAGAGAATCTCACTACAGTTGATTCAATGATTCTTTATTTTCAGTACATTTATTTTGCAGTTTCTTTTGGAAACACGATGTTTCTATATAAGCTATACTTTTCTAATCTTTTTCCATACAACTGTTCAAGTTTTTATATTTTAATATATTATTTCAACAATTAATACTGATTATACAATAAAATGTTTTACCTTATACAGTATCTTGTGATTTTTTATATTAATAGCTATATACAATCTGAAAAGTTTACTCCCAATAAACAAAATTATTGTAACACTTTAAATTGTTTGTCTGGCAATAAAAAAATATTCATGTATCTTTTACATCTATAAAATCAAAATACATTTAAAATATAAATAATTAATTATTTTTTTACATCCAACAATATCGTTTGCAAATTAATCTGAGTTATTATCTATTTAATTACATACCAAAAATACAGGATTTAATAAAAAAATATTAATATATAATATTAATTAGTATATCTTGGGAAAAGTTATCTGGATTTGTATAATTAAATGCATTATCTAAATTAATATATCCAATAATAAAAAAGTCAAATTATAAATTAATAGTGAAATATGTTAATACGTAGATGTCTTTTTGATAGATGTAATGTTAAATTCCATTAACAATTTGTAATCATCTGTTATACCATTATGATTAATGATTATTTGTAAAATTTGAGTTTCTTAGACATGTACATAATTTTCCGAGTCCATTTTTTATCGTTTAAAAATTAGTTTTGGAAACAACTTATATAATAAAATCACAATACATTAAATATATTATTAATGGTTTTAACGATTTTAAAATTTATTAAAAATGCATAATGCTTTGTGGATATATACTTTATTCATGAAAGAAATTATACATAAATTTGTTTAAAATGTATGCAATATTATATTATTACTACTTTTGCAAATAATTTTTTTATAAAAAAAAATACATTTGTTTTATTATTAGTGTGTTAAAATAAATTTAGATATAATATTATCTTATAAGTTCATGTTTATACAGTAAAGTGTTATTTTTTATAGATAGACAACTTTCATATTTCTCCATTCTTTTTTATTATTATTTTTTTAGATCATGATCAAATATATTAATTGTATTTCTACAAAACTATCTGTATAACCAATATCATAGAACAAATATTTATTGTTTTTTGTTTATAAACGAAATGAAGTCATGCTTTTTTCCAAATAACAAATTCAGAATAATTAATTTTCGATTAATAAAGTTTTCTAGACTGTCTCTTAATAATTTAAGTTGCATTTGAACATTTCTGGGTACAAGTATTTTCAAATTATCTGAAAATATAATAAAATTTGTTTTAAATTTTGTAAAAAAAATTTTAAAAAAATTATACTTATATAAAAAATATATATTGTTGCTTTAAAAATACCCTTTTTAATACAAAGTATCTGAAATAAAAAGTATTGTTTAGTAGCCATTTTTATCTGTTAGCTACTTTTATTTTTATTAACAACACCCAAAATATTATATTAGTTCTGATGTGATTAGTAATAAAATAATGAAGGTTGTTTTATTTAATATCAAAATTTAACAATATTAATATTGATAAAGGAATAAATAATAATAATAATAATAATAATAATAATAGTAATAGTAATAATAATAATAATAATAATAATAATAATAATGAAAGAAAAACAAAAAAGTAATGCATCCAAAAAGTTAAAAATGCATTCTAGCATAAAATACATTTGTAAAACAATGTTCATTTTTAATCCAAAATTTTTATATTGTAATATCTACTACAGTGTTAAAGTTTTACAAGTCACCAACTGCTCTTGAAAAGGTAATGTTTTGGGCATATTAGTTAATGATATTCCAAGATAGAATTTTTTTAAATTTTTGAGCTGCAATATCATCATCATCAACAACAATTATTAATCCATTGCAAGATAAAAATCTCTCCAAGTTCAATCCAGCTTCTCTGATCTTTATCTTTTTTTCTCTTCATCACCCCTGCACACTTTCTTATTTCATCCATCCACATCACATGTGCTCTTTCTGTGTCTTTTAAAATCTCTTGGAATCCGGTTCAAGATTTCAATTGTCCATCTATTATAATCTCTTCTAGCAATATGTCCAGCCCAACTTCACTTCAATATTTTAATTTTTTCAATGAGGTCAATAACACTTGTTTGTTCTCTTACAAATATATTGTGTTTTAAATCTCTTTTTGTTATCCCCAACAAGCATCTTTTCATACTTATTTGAGTCATCTAAATTCTCTGTATTGCTCTTCTATTAAGTGTGCAAGTCTCAGATCCATAAGTAAAAACTGGTGCAACACATTTATTAAAAATTTTCTTTTTCAAACACATAGGCATATTTCCTTTTAGTATCAAGTTATTTCTACCAAAAGCACTCCAACCAAGTTTAATTCTATGATTAATTTCATCCATTATGTTTCCATCTGTATTAATAATCTGACCAAGGTATTTGTAACTGTTAACTTCTTCTAACTCATCATAATCAATCTTTATTTTCATATTGTCAGAAAATCCATTAAACATTACTTTAGGTTTTTTAACATTTATCTTTAATCCTACTTTCCTACATTCATCCGATAACTCCTCGAACATTTCCTGCAGCTTTAAAGCATTATTTGCAAAAACAATTACATCATCTGCAAAATCTAAATGACTTAAATAATCTCCATTTACTTTCACTCCTTTAGCTTTCCATTTTAATCCACAAAATACTTCTTGCAGCACTGCTGTAAAAAGTTTTGGAGATATGGAGTCACTTTGTCTTACACCATTTTCAATGTTGACTTTTTCAGTATCATTATATAATCTAATTGTTGCTGTTGCATTTTTATAAATATTCTTTAAAATATGACAATATCCTGGATCTATACCTTGATGATCCATTGCTTTAATTACTGAAGAAATGTTTATAAAATCAAACACTTTTTCATAGTCTACAAATACAAAACATAATGGCAACTCATATTCATTTGTTCTTTCTATAACATCTTTCAATTCCTGGATATTATCTACTGTATTAAAACCAGTTTTAAATCCCACTTTGTTCTCTTGTTGGGTGGAAATCCAATATCTCTGTATACTAGTTGTAATTTTCTTGGTAAAAATTTTGTATAAAGCTGATAAAAAGCTAATAGGTCTGTAATTTTTAATATCTTCTTTATCACCTTTTTAAAATGTTAATATTAATACTGCATTGTTCAAATCATCTTGTACACCTTTATTATTTAGACATTTGGTATATAACTTTGTTAAAAAAAATTATTTCTTTACCTGGATTTTTTAATATATCAGTTACATTTCCATCATTACCTGGAGCCTTTTTTTACTTCATATATTTTATTGCAAGACTCACTTTTCATTTCAAATTTATGGCAATTTGGAAGATGTAATAGAGATAGGAGATACTTGTTCTTTATTACTATATAGTTCTTGATAAAAATCTTCTATGTGTTTTATGATGTCATCTCTCTTTTTAGTAATAATTTCATCTTTTTTTGTTATTGCGAATATAAATTTTTTACCAATACCAAAATATTGTTTAACACTCTTATAATTTTATTCTCTTCTACAGATTTTCTTACTAGTTCACAGTTATACTTTCTTATATCATTTTCAATATTTGGAATGTAGTGAGACATACAATGGATAGAAAAAGTGATAAATAATGAGATTAGCTGTATTTTTATATTGGGCTATTTCCATCATCTTATAATAGTACTGAATATCTTCACAAAAATGTAATTTTTTTAAGTATTCTATATACATTCAACTGTTAGTAATAGCACATAAAATAGGATTATTATATGCACAATGTTTTGAAAGATATCCTTCTCTCTTTTTTAGATGGTACTGGTCTGACCAGTAATGGTACTAGCATGGGACTTGGACCTGGATCCTTAAAATTCAATACCAAAGGTTTTAAAAGTTCATGTTTGAATCCCATGCTAGTACTGTCACTGGTCAGGTCAGCAACACCTGAAAAAGTGAAAGAAAAGCATACCTCTTAAACATTTTTCATAGACTTACTTGTTTGACATCCTATCACTAATAGTTGAATATATTTGAAATATTTAAAATAAAGTTAAATTTTTCTTAAGACATGCAATACTCTTATTAGATGACAGAATTTATTCAATATAAAAATACAAGTAAAACATCATCATCACAAACCTTCAGGAAAACAAAAAGATTAGTTGTCTGATAATAGATATTTGTTTTTAAATAACATTCAGAAAATGCATTAGATTGACTTATATTGACATAATTTAACTTACTGGGAAAGTTAAATAGAATGCAATACTTAAAAGAAGGCATTATGGAAAGTTTATTTTGTAGTTTCTAAATCATTTGTGAATTAACATTAGCAGCATAAGATTGCAAATTACCCTTTACTTTTGAAAAACATATTAGGAAATAAAATATATGAAAGGAATTGAAGCACCATACTTATTGGGAATGAAACTTCAGTTTATAAATTATACATTATAATAAGACCAAAATAATTAAGATTTAAGAGAAAACTGAAAAGCTATCAAAATGAAATCATTTATGGATATTTAATATAACATTTTATAGCTAATATATAATATAGTTATGAGACTTATAATAAAAAGGATTATTCACTGATTCATAGTAATATGCTAAACACACAATGTAACAGAAATTGAATAATTTTGTTGTATAATGTCAAGGCCATTCATTTTTACTTCTGTCAACTGAGCATTGCAGAATAACACATTAAGTAATATTATATGCATTACAGTAAATCTTAGTATAGTTGACTTAATTATTACAAGTATTTTTACTGATAGTTTTGAGTGTTGATCAGACACTAATAAAAATTTCAGTTATAAATGAAAATTGTTTGATTCCTCACAATGGTATAGTTACATTTTCTGACAAATCTGAACATATTTGACCCATTGCTTCAAATATAACTACAATAATATTGCCCATTAATGTTGATGTAATTAACTCTTCTTTATAATTTGATCTTTAGTAAACTTATTAAAGCTGTGTTATATATACACTATGAGATATTACATGTCTCTCATAGTGAAACACATGCTAATATATTTGAACACAGTTGTAACACCACTAAAACTGACTTCCAACCTATTGTGTCAATGTTATTTTATTTCTTTTCTATAATTTTAATTAAACTTGACATTATTTTACTCATCATTCAACATAATTTGTGATTTTTTTAAAATGAATCATAGCAATTATTTTTACTAAAATCAAAGTTACAGAATCAAATAAATACCGCAGGTAAATAATTATAATTACAGTGCATTGCTAGTCAACTATAAATTAATATTTTTTTAATTATCTGTAAACATTAGTCTTTTATATTTTAGTATAGTTTTAAAATGTTGATATAATAGAGATGAAATTATTTTAATGCTGATAATGCAAGATTGTAGCATCACATGATAGTTTCTGTTAAATAAATTTCATTAAATTATCAAAATGAAAAACGTGATTAATAAATAACCTCACATATTTTATATAAAAATAATATTACCATTTATATCCATAAACTTGTTTATTATACTTTTGGTTATTAAATTTGGTTTAGTTCATATAAATATAGAAAAGTGTTAGCTTTTTTAAAAGCACTACATTATATTCATTAATGAATTCAAAGTATAAAACTGTAGAAATTATATATTATTGAATATTTCATTCATGTATTCCAAGTTTTTTCAGGTATAATAATCACAATACATTAATACAAATGTAAAAAATGTCTGATATTGTATATAATATTAACATTAAAAATAATTTTGTACACTAAATAATAAATTTAGTTTTGAATTATTTTTATTGAAAAAGGGGTATAAATATTACATGTAAATTAAAAGATAAATTATGTCTTGTACTAAAAATGCATCTTAATCTTTTTTCTTCCATGTCTTTTTTTAAAAATCCAAAAAGAAAAAAGAAATTTTTAAAGACAATATCAAAAAATCTTGCAAAACAAATCTTTATTTTCATAATATAAAAGGTTCTTTAAATTCGATAATACAACAGACAGAGTTATTCATTTTCCCGCTTTTTAAAAAATAACAAACAACAACAGTTTTTATTTTCCCTTTCTTCTTTTAAAAATCGAATAAGAACGCTTAAATTTATAAAAATTTAAAGTCAGAATAGTAAAATTTTCCAATTCCACAAAATAAATTTAAATTATTTGAAATTTTGAATGAATCAATTTTGTAAATCAATATAAGGTATATTAAAGAAAATGAAAAACAAAGAAGCAAAATATACAATTTTCTTTTTTTAAAAATTCAAAAAACAAATATTAACCGTTCAACAACAAAATACCTGTGAATGCCAATTTAAATTACACAATAAATTTATAAATTAAGTTGTAGGTTTATGTTTGTAACGAAATTTTTAAATGACAAATTAGTCATTCCAGTATTGTTTTATGAAAACACAGTAGTATTTAAAGAGTTAAAAAAAGAAAAAAATGGAAATTAACTGATTAAACTGGTAATGAAAGTTTTATCAAATTTAATTGAAGATTGAGGTTCAAAATTCTAAAGCCATTTGTAATTTTTACCTTAGCTTTTATAAAATGCCGAAAGTTGAATAGTTTTTAAATAAAATACTGCCTAAAATTAAATTTAATGAGGACAAATCAGTGGTTGTTTAGAAGTTCATGCTCTATTAACACTCTGGTAGTAATAATTGCAATGTTGCAACATAACAAATGTTGCCATCTGTAACAATTACAGATTATTGCTATAAACTTACCAGGACGACTGGTTTCTAAATCTGACAGTTTTGGTTCACAAGCTGAAACTAAAAATTAAAACATAATGTAAACTATACAAAACATAAACAAAAAATCTTTCATAATTATTATATTTGTTGTACATAGATTAAAAAGAAACAAAAATTGATTGCAATAATAAAAAGCATATTAAAAGATACATGTACTGTTTTACTGAGGAATTATATAGCAATTTACATAGATGTCCATAAATAATTATAAATTTAATGTGAAATGTAAAGGCATGGGACTTATAAGCAACAGTAATCTAAAGTTTAATAAACAATTTTAGCATGAAATATGTTTCTATCTTCATCAGATTGTACATATAATATGCATCTTACAATTATATTTCTATTTTTCAAACATACGTCAGGTTTGCATCTTGCCATAAGATGTTATTATGTGTATTGTATCTGAATAAAGATAAGTGGCACAACAGAGTATTTTTTCTATGTGCACATTCATTTTTATATAAAAATAGGTAGTGAAGCATTGACAGATTTGTGTCTATGCAAGTAAATTTTTAAATACAGACACATAGTATTGCATGATGTGCCACATATGTAAACATTATTTTTTACATGAAGCAGCACTAATAACATTATTTGATGTGGCATATTTTAAATTTTATGATGTGGCATTTCTGTAAAACCAAGAAAGTAATTTAATTTTCCAATAAATTGTAGGTTGCTGATAATATGTGAATTGATTAAATGTTGACTGGTTTTTAATTATTACTTAAAATCTCATTTAGCTATGAGCATTATTACAGTTACTAACTAAGTAATACTTCGGATGCAATTTGAAAATTATAATTGGAGTATGCAATGTTATAATTCATTATTTATTAGTCTGCATTGAAAAACAGTTTATAGGCACATGATTAAGAAACAATTTTTCAATCTTTTTGATATTAATAATTGCAATAACTGTGGTTAAGTTGCAATATTCAGTGTCTTATTGATAAAAGGAGGTTGACTTGACAACAGTTGAAAATTGTTGATTCTTATTGATATTAAGATTGTGTAAGCCTTATTTGGTTATTAATGATGTATAGTTCTAAAACATAACTTTATATGAATATAGCTTCTTTATTTCAAAAATAATACTAAAACATTGCATCATATCAATATATTGATATTGTGTCTTGTTTTTGAAAATCATAGAATACATCATTGCATTATACTTATATATGAATAGTTATTGTTTGAATTATCTCAGATAATGTAACACTAGATCAAACTATTATATATATATATATATTGTTTTCAAATAGAAAGAAAGTTGATTGCATTATTGTGTAGATGTTTTAGCTTTAAGTGAATATTGATAATTCTAATATTATTAAACATGCATGTAAAAAAAAGTTTTTATGTCAAGATATATTTTTACTGCAGTCCAATATAGTTATGTTTAGATATAATTTCTTTCCAAAAACAAATGATGCAGCAATGTAATATACATCAGTATTATTGATACATCTCAACATCAACACCTATCTTTTTTAATGTTAAACAAAGTCAATACTGGAAGGTTATTTATTACATAAAAATGGTGCAATGTTATATAATATTTATGTATACATTCTTTATGAATCTCTTTATTACAAGTAATATAGCATTGAACAAACATATGCATGAGTGTTTTACCTAAAAATACATCATACATTACTGCATTGTACAAGTCATTTTTTAACATCTGCTACATAAAACCATTTGACATTTACACTAAAAATTACAAAATTTAAAAACTTGACTTTTAATATAATGCTAGTAAAAATCAATTTAAGATTTGACAGTGCCACTCCAATTATTGTTTTGAAAACTACATTACTTTTCTATCTGGAATTGAACTCTACTTTTTAATAGTATATACTTTTTCATAAAATTATGTAATTTTAACAAACTTGCAATTTTTAAGTTAATCTGAAAGGGTAAAATAAGTTATAAACCACTAAACATCACATGATCACCATCTCATACTAGCACATAACTGTTGTAAACAAAGGCAAAAACTCTCCATACAGTAGTGCCACCCTGTGCTAACCAGAGTAATCAATGGATGCCAGAAGTCTTCTGCATAAAGTCCCTATCTAGTGCCTATTCATCCAATATCCCCAGACTAGTTTCTGGCTTGTGGCCATCATCAGTGAGAAGCCTTGGAACTGAGAGCACTGCACCTAGATCTTAGGGTTTAATGCAACCCTCCAGCAGCCATCTTTTAACTCTATTTTACTACAAAACTATGAGAATGAAATTGAAATCACAAAAATATTTTCAATCTAAGCTCAATAGTTTATATAGTCAAATGCATCTGAACTCAATTCAGCACCCATACATTTTGGTGTCTTTGGCTCTTAAACAACAATAGCCACCAGTATTTTATTTGGCAGGATTGGTGTTAAACCACTAAACATCACATGATAACCATCTCATACTAGAACATAAATGTTGTAAACAAAGGCAAAAACTCTCCATACAGTAGTACCACCCTGTGCTAACTAGAGTAATGAATAGATACCAGAAGGCTTGGGCATAAAATCCCTATCTATTGCCTACTCATGCAATATCCCCAGACTAGTTTATGGCTTGTGGCCATCATCAGTGAGTATCATTGGATCTGAGAGCACTGCACCTAAATCTTAGGATCTAATGCAACCCTCCAGCAGCCACCTTTTAACTCTACTTTACTACAAAACTAGAATGAAATTGAAAACACAAAAATATTTTCAATCTAAGCTCAATATCTTATATAGTCATATGGATTCAGCACCCATACATTTTGGTGTCTTTGGCTTTTAAACAACCATAGCCACCACTATCCTATTAGGCAGGATTGGTGTTAAATCACTAAACATCACAAGATCACCATATCATACTAGCACATAATTGTTGTAAACAAAGGCAAAAACTCTCTATAGAGTAGTGCCACCCTGTGCTAAACAGAGTAACTTGTCTGTGGATATTGTTTTTCTGTATAAATCTGTCTAATTATTTTTTTAAATACGCAAGGTAATTTTTGTTACTTAAATCTTGATTTAAGATGAAATCAATATTGTTATATATGGGTATATATTGTTATATGATAATCCTTAGGCTTAATTTGAAATAAATTTTATGTTGCCATTACATTTCATTAGTTATAGGCATTATATGAGTTAACACCAGATGTATAAATAATTTTATTAGTTGAAAGTTAATTATAAAGAGCTTGCTTATCTTGCCTAGTAATAAAGATCTTGATCGATTTTATTCTAGCATTAGTCAGAATAATATACCTTAATTATCTTTAAACTTCTTTGAAGTGGTCTGTAAATTTTCTTAACTATTAAATCTTAATGTTTATCTTTGACTTAAAACAACATACAAATAATTATTTTATATAATTTAATAACTCCATTTCAGTAATTGATTGAGTGGAAATTTAAAACAGATAAGATTAGTTGAGCAGGATTCAGCAAATATCCAATAGAAACCTATTGTATATTTGATATAATGATATGATTGATTATTATAAAAGCAAAGTAATGTGATAGTTTTATTAATAATGTGTTTATGTTGAATATTTTATTCCAATATATATGACTTAATCAATAATTGTATATTGATAGTGTATAGATATGTTATTAAAATTATGTAACATTTTATTAAAGTTAACATCAAGCTGATTAATGGATTTATTTTATTTAAATATTAGAGATATTGTAAATTTATAAAACATTCTTTAAATGTCATTATAACCATTTAGAAACAAATTTATTTAAGTATGGGAAAACAGTAAATGTATTAAATAAGTGCTGGGTTTGAGTTGATATTTTAGATTGAGTGTCTGAATATTCTACCTAGCTTTTCACTGAGGTATGACATAAGCTCAAAACCAAAGTCTGGGAATAGGAACATTCTAGATAGAGATTTAAGGTAAGTTCTGTTACCATTCTTTTTAATTAAGAGCTTGTTTGAGGTATTGATATGCTCTCTACATTTCAACAAAAATTTTATTAACAATAAATAGTGATTACATACTAATAAAGGATAAATAAATGAATAAGTTGTACAATAATATGATTATATAATGTTCTATTTGTCATCTGGCTAGATTATGTTATGAGAGCACAATTGTTATACTCTTATGTGGTTAGGTATAGTGAAGAGATTTCTAAGAACTTGTTTAATGGTATTAGCATTTTTAATATAATCTTAAATATTTTCTTTTAGAATTGCCTATTCTATAATGCTGGGTAGGTGGGAGTTGATAATCAGGAAAAGGACAGAGCAGTTAAAGACCAGGGGTCATCAAAGACTTTATTGGAGGCAAGGAGCTGGTCACGTTTCTTGATTTTTTTGAGTGTTTGATAAAACAATGGTATGATTTGTGGCGGTGGTAATTCCATGAGAGTTTTGCATCTCACTATCCATATGGAATAAAGGATAAAGGTAGAAAGCCTTATTATTGAAAAAAATCTATTATGAATGGCATTTTCAAGTGAGAAAATCATATCAGGTCTTATGTTGGAATTGATTATGATTATATCTTTCAGTGTTTTAAGTCTTGGGCACTGGTGTATAATATGGTCTATGGTTTCATCTTCATGAGCAAACAGACCACATATAGGGTCAATGCTGGTAAAACCTCTTCGATGATAGAGAAACCAATTTGTGGGAAGCACATTAAGATTTATTTTAATGATGAAGTCAAGGAATTTGGGTTGCAGACTCCATCTTTTGAAGTGAGTAATGAGTCTTTGGTTGGCTACTTTTAGGCTGGTTTTAATGGGTTGTTGTTTATAGTTGATTTTATTGTATGCTTCCCATAAGGTGATTTTTTGGTTAAGGTTGAAGGGCATAATCAGGTTATAAAGTTGTAGGTGGTCTATTAAGGATGCTATCCATGAACTGGAAGAGGGTGGAGGACGATCTGTTGGTGTAATTTTTTTAATAATGTTGGAGTATCCGCAGGAGAGGGTCAGATTATGTAGAGTGTTGTGGGTTTTCTGTAAAATGATTGCTTGTATTGAGTGGAATGACAGTCCATTGAACCTGCATGGTCATTGGATATCTCACAAGCTAATAGCAATTGTTCTTCCTCTCCAGAGAAGTTTAGTGCATAATCGGTTAATTTTATTTTGAAACTGTTTAGACATTTTTACAAATGGAAGATAATATGAAATTTTTGGCATTATGATCATGTTGAAGAGGCCAATTTTTTCATATAATGAAAGGTATACTCTAGAGAATGAAGTGGTGATGGCTTCAGTTGAATGTAGGATTGCATCTTGAATCTCTCTTGCCATAGCAGTTGGAGTTTTGAAGATTGGGAAACCTAGGTATCTTTGGGGTTTTGAAGAAAAGGGAGAGTTAATTTGTTTACCAGACATTATCTTCCAGATGGAAGATTTGTTAAAATTTATTTGTAGGCCCAGTTTTGCTGTATTTCTGTTTAAGATGTTCATGAGATGGGGAAGGGATTTAATGGTGGGAAGCACAATCCTGATGTCATCTATATATGCAAATACATTGAAGTTTTTATTGAGAGAAGGAAAAAATATTCCAGGGAGGTTTTTTTCTATATCCGTCAGAAGAAGGTTTGTGTATGCTGTGAAGAAAAGGGCACTGAGCGGAGATCCTTGAGGGATTTACTTGTATGGATTGAAGCCTGGTGTGATCTTGCCATCAAGAGAGAGAAAAATCTCTCTGTTGTTGAGCAGATTGCCAACAATCTGAACAATCCCAGCTGGAATGTTGCATTGCAACAGAATATCCAGGAGGATGTTTATCTGGACTGAATCAAATGCTGCCGCAACATCCAGCTGGACAGCAATAGGTTTTGATTTACGATGAACTCTGATGTAATTCAAGGGTGCAGTTATATTGGACATGGCATGCAAGGTTGATGATCCCTTTTTTCCATATTGGTTTGACAAGATATGGCTAAGAATTTAAGTTTGGGTTTGATCTTTAATGACTGACTCAATTATCTTAATAAGTAATGGGGTCATGGAATTTGGTCGGATACTGTTAATGTCGTTTAGTGGTTTTTCTTTTTTAATAAAAGGCATGAGTGCCACTGGGTAAAGATCTGTTATGTTTCTGTTGCCAGAGGCTAAGTGATCAATAATTTTTTTAATAATTGGCACAGTGAATTGACTGAGGTGTTTGAGAAGGAAATTTGGGATGCCATGAAGGCCAGGATGAATGCCATCAGGAAGAGATGTTATCTTCTTTTTAATTTGGATTTCTGTGATGCCATGTTCGCCGGGGTCACCAGCATCCAACCAGATGTTTATAGAAGGAGCTTTATCTTTTTGCATTAATTAGCAGATTTGTTTGCTGATGTGCTGCATCATTGGAAAGCCAATGAGATTGGTTCCATTGGATAAGGGAGTGATTTGCTTTTTGTTGTACCCCAGTGCCCATCTGAGGTAGTCTCTCATCCAGCAGTGTTGTGCCAAGAAACATTTGGCTCTTCTGATGGATATATATTCTGCAATGGACTTTTGCTTTATTTTGTAGAGATTTTTAAGGAAGATAATTTTTTTCTGTATTTGTGAAATTTTGCTGTGATGCTTGAAGTTGTATATTAATGTCTGTTAGCTCATTTAGAAGGCCATTAGGTCCTTTGATTTTCCTGGTGTGGTGATTTAATATGGACTGAAGTATTCCGATGAAGGAAAATCAGCCCTCCTCAGCAAGAAGGGAAGGATGTTTATTTTCTGGAAAAGGATGTATGCCTCAGACACTATCGCTTCGATCATATTTGATTGGGTGATCATGCACATGGTTTTACCAGGTCCATCAGTAGGTGTAAGTTGTAAGATTAGAGCCATATGATCAGAGAAAGCAACAGGGGCCAAGGCTGCATCAAGGTTGAAATGGAGGTCTGGGGTGTAGTAAACGAAATCAATCAGGGACTTTTTAGTTTAGTATAGAAAGAGTAGGTTTCAGGAGGGAAGAAGCCCTCTCCACACATTAATCTGCGATTTATTAGATGCAAAAATCTCTTGTTGAAGTCATTGTATGTGGTGTTAAAGTCTCCCAGAAGAATAGTAGGGGAGGTTCTGTTAGCGTTGATGGCATTTAGGATTTGAATTATTTTTAGATATTGAGAGGTGTCTTTGGCTGTATATATATAGAAGCTATGATGATTGGATAACCCCAATAGTCTAATTCTATGATAATAATATTGGCATCTAGAAATATAATGCAAAAACTGTTTGGTGGTGTTGACTTGCTGAGAAGAATACCGACTCCACCTGAAGCAGAATGGCCTATGAAAAATCTAGTAAATCCAAGAACTGAGAGAAGAGATAGTATTTTATGATCAGTCTTATGGTCATATTTAGTTTCACCCATAAGAACTATATGAGGGGAGCAGAGTGAGAGCCAGTTTTTAATAGCTAGACTCTATCAATTGAGTTGATGCCACGAATGATAAAGCCAGCAATTTTGCAGAACATGATAGATTAATCCAAACCATCCTCAGCAAAGTGTACCAAGTCAATGTGGGACATCTCCATGTTAATGAAGTCTGATGTTGTTTGGCAATCAGAATCTTGTGATTGAACTTGTGGATGGATGTGTGATATATTTGTTGGTTGAGGAAGCACATCCATGAAGTCTTCAGTGTCTGATGAAGTAGTGTAATCTGTCTGAGATTCGTCAAATGGATCAATGATATCAATGGTTGTAGGATCCATGGTTTTCCTCTTTTTTTCAATGGATTTGCGAAGCTTTGTGCTGGATATATCTGAAATTTGTTTGTTAGAGGGTGGTGGTGAGTAATGTATTGGATGCGAGCTGTCATCATCAGAGCTTGATTTATCTGAGTGAATTGATTTTCTATTAATTTTCTTATTTGTATTTTGGGTATTTGTTGTGTCAGTTTTTTGAGGGTTTTGAAGTTTAATAATGTTGTTTTCTTTTTCCTGTTCTTTTGATATAAGTGTTTTTTTATAGTTATAAGAATTTGGTTTAAATTTTAGTCCAGAGTCATTTTCGGTTTGTTGTAACTGTTGTCACACATTAATTATGCTGACTTTTGGGTTAAGTGTTTGATAAGACTTTTCAACTGGATGGTTAATTATTGCAGGAGTTGAAGAATTGAGGACAGTTTGTGGATCACTTTGTTTAGGTTTGCTAGACTTAGCTGTCACAAATGTTGATGTATCAATGGTTTTAAGTTGGGTGGGAGTTGTTATGGATGAATTGTTTTGAAATTTATTAAGTGTATTTTCTTCATCGCCTGGGTTTTCCTTGCTCTCAGATGGTTTGGTCATATTGTCTTCTTTTATGGAGTTTGACCTAATATTGTTTCTCGGGGATTAGTATAATATGTATCGTATGTATGATCTTGAGTATTATTGGTTTGAGTGACTGGTTTAGGAGCAGTATATGTTACTGTGATTCACTACTATTGGTATAGAGGTTGGCATTTGTTCTTTCTTGAATATTTTCATTTTGAAAAATAGGTTTGGATGTAAAAGGGTTTGTTGGAGAATTTATTTGAATCAGATTGTCGGGGTTTGTGAGGTTGCTGTTTAAATTAGGCCCATGTGGTGATTGTCTATTAAAGGATGTGATAGCCATGTTAATAGGTCTACCAGGACATCTGTGAACTTTATTCTTTTTAATACCACAGTGTGTGCAAATTCTTGCTGCACAATCTTTAATGAGGTGTGTTCTTTGAAGGCAGAAAAAACATTGTGGCTGTACTCCCCTGAACATCAAAACCATAGGAGAGCCTCTTGCAGTAATAATGGTGGGTATGTCAGTGGGTATAATGTTTTTTCTTTAATGTAAGTGTGAAGATAACTGTACTGGACAGGATTTGTTCTTCGAAGTGAGGGTTTAATAGGTGTTTAAATTAGCTAACTGAACCATAATTAATAAGGATGTCTTGTAGTTCTTGTTCTTTCAAGTGGGTAAGGCAGTTTTGAATTCTGTTGGATACTGTAACTGGACTGTTCATATCTATGGAGCATAGTATATAATTTCCTAAAGATCTGTAGTTATTTTTAAAGTTCATATGATCTGCCCATGTTTGAAACTCAATGAAAACATAGCGATCATTGGGATTATTAAGGATCATGTGAATGCCTCTGCCTAATTGCTTTTGATTAATTAGACTGTATAGTTGTTCTAGAGGAAACTTATATAATGCATATTGTTGATTTGTTATGGCTAAGATTAATGACTTATCACTGTAGTAGTTTGCAAACGATTTGCATAGAGTGTTAGGTATCGTTTTGTTGAAATTGTTATTTATTTTAAGGTACATGTCATCATTAAGATCGTTTATATTAAATGAGACATTTTCCAGAGTGTTTGATTCTTGTTCTATGTCTAATTCTGAGATATTCAAATATAGTTCATTGAAATTATCAGCCTTAATATTTTCGGAGATGCTCTCACAATTTTTAGACCTTACGATATTTGCGTACATAGAGGAATTTTTCACTATTGATATTGAGGAAATTGGTTTAGATTGTAAGTTGGCTGATGTTGCAATGGATTGTTCTGTGCTATAATCTTTGTTTGTTTTGGAATGAGATTTATCAGTTTTAAAATTTATTTTTTCTTTTTGATTTTTAAATTTACTGTTGACAAACTGTAATGTCACAGCACTGATTTTGTCGACCTCCTGTGGAAAAGTTTTAACTTTAAAAATTTTGCCGAAATCATCTTGTTGGTAATTTTGTCTATTATTTTCAGATATGGTTTTCAGGGAATTATTGGGCAAAGGAAATAGCTCATTAGAGTTCTCTGAGGGTGTGTAAAGTCTTCGGAGAGGAGATGATTGGTTTTTACTTGTATTTTAAGGATTTCAATAGTCGCTTGATAAGGTATTTATGCTATTGTTTATATTAGGGGTAAGTTGAATATTTTCTAAACTTTTGTTGATATTTGTGATGTTTTCTTTTGATTTATTGGTTTGTGGGTTTTTGTACATTGTAAAAGTTAGTTTAGTCGCATTTAGATTAGATCTAAGGCTATAAAATTTACGACCAATGACTGCATTGTTAGATTGAATGCTGAAATCAGGGCTAACATTATTTTGAGAGTTATCGATTATATTATCACTTTCCATAATATATAATGATTAAAACCAACTTATCTTGAATAAAAACATAAAGGTAAGGGGACAATCGTCCCTGTCTTCCTGAAACTGAATCACTAAGGGATGCTTTTTTTAAGACGTTGCTAAGATGGCTGCCAAATGCAGAAGTGCTCTCTACATTACATATTTGTAAATACAAGCATACAAAAGCAATTTCATACAACATGAATCTTCCTTGATTGATGACAATTAAATTTTAATGTAAATGTACATTATTATAAGTGATATTTGATTAGAAAAACTATACCAGAAATTTGTTCTTCATTGATTTGAGTTTGGTTTCATTCACTTATAAATGAAATAGATATCTTAGGCTAATATCATTGTTTAAGACAATGATATATGATTTCATTGCTTATTGTAGTTTATTTTGGGATAGGGAATAGATTCAGTGATATCTGAGGTGTTGATTTTGTTTGCCTTCTTTTGTTTTAGATGCTATATAAATAAATTAGATTTTAATAAAGATTATCATCAGTATTTTAATTTAGTGTAGTGAACAATCTAAATATTTTATTGGAGGTATTAATAGTATATAGTGTGACTAATGACTAAGGTAGACCATTTTACATAGATTATAACAGAGTTACTAATTTTTGATAAATGTTTGTTCTGTTATAAATGATCTTTAAACCATAATGGCATTTCTTTATTGTCTTTCATCTTAATTTTGTGTTAGTAATAGATGGTTGTGTAAAACCTTATAAGGCAATTTTTTTTCATTCCATGATAAATGATGATAAAAAAAAGTGTGAAGGAATAATGGCATAGAAGATTAGAAGATGGCTACCCAATATTGACTGGTCATCATGTGCCGGTGGCTATTATTACAAAATGGCACTCAACAAGTAGATTAGATTTTTTATTATAAATAGTGTCTCAATTTCTGAAGAATACTAAAGTTTTTCCATTTCCATTCCATATTACCATTTTTATTTTCTTACAAAAAGACTCCCAATTTTTTCTGGATATTAATTAAAAATATAGCATCATTGTAATTCCATTACAATATATAAAACTATAAGTTTTAAGTCAGAATGAAGTATAAGATAGTATATTTTGATTTACAATGCAAATGCAAAAATTTTGTTTAATAAATGTTTTTATTTAATATGAACTAAGAAGCAAAAAAAATAATTGCTTTTTAAATAACGATTCAGATTTTATGATTTAATTGTAAATGGAAATATGGGTAATTAAAAAATTAATTAAGTCAAATCCTGTTTTATTACAAAAAACATACATAATTATTTTTTGCCTCCCATTCATGTTTTCATTTCAGTTTAAATCTAAATATCCTAATTGAAGTTGATAAAAGAAAATTTTGTTTTAGTGCATAGTGTATAAAATGTTATATTTTTGTCTCTATTTATGTCAATTATTGATCCACTATTAATTATATATTCACTGGTTTTATTAGATGAGTGTTTTCCAAACTATTCTATCATCAAACAATTTACAATTCCTAAAATGTTAATGAAACACTTTGGTTTTTGTAGCATATAGAAAGATTTAGATTTTCTATTTTTAATAACAATTAGCATAAATACATGTAGGAATTAAATAACAAAATAAACATTTCAAAATTTTAGTTATATATAACAGAACTTCTCAAAATAAACATATAAACACTAACAAAAAACAATTAATGATCAATAATATTTTTAAAGATTTGGATAATTCTGAGTCTTTGAATTAGAAATTTTTATAATGTCATGGATCACTTAATGACTTTCTATAGAGTAGCAGTGTTCTGTAGAACATAGTTTGGGAAATGCTGCTTTAGGCAAACAATGGAAAACTTTTTTTTTTTGCCAAAAATTACAACAAAACCGAAGCCCCAATTATATGTAGATTATATTATTTACTTTTTCAATTTTTTTAATTTTTATTTGACAAAATACATGGGCTCCTTAAAAAGATCATTATATATCCAAGATAAAAATTACACAATAGATAAACATGTAATTGTGAATCATGGCAGAACAAGAACAAAGAATTATTTTTAAAAAAACTATTTCTCAGCTGTGCCATGCTTCAGTGTTTGCCAAAAATATACAAATGCTATTTATGCATTTATAGTACTAGATTTAAATACAGAAAATTAAACCATGTCAATATTAATAACAGACTTTTTTGTGAAATGTAATTGCCAATGTTTTTAAGGCAACCATTTATTCATCAACTGTACTTAAATAAATTATCATAACCACAAATAGAAATATAAATTCGTGATTTATATATTAAGAAAATTTTAATAACTATATTCCTAACATCTCCAAAAATATAAATATAACATGATACAATTTATATAGGATATCCTCTGCATCACACTCTCTGTAAAGATGGTGATAAATAATTCTTAAGATACATTTCCCTCAAAATACACCTCTCACTGTGTTGCAAAATTGCTTGCAATGAAACTCACTGCAGTGCAGTTAATATTGAATATTCCCATGCCAGCATTGCAACAAGATTGTCCCAACATACATATCTCCACAAGAAGGCTTAAAGCAATGGAGTGCTGAAATATAATTGTCCATGCATTCAAATGTAAATCATTTGGCATTGTGTCTATTAAAAATGATTCTAAGAGCCAAATAAAAATGACATGGCAACATTGCTAGCAATTTAATCTCTATAAATGAAAAACTTCTACTCCTTTTACTAAAAAGTGGGCTATTTAACACATTTGTTTACATTTACACCATATTTTTGCCCACCACATTTTTATCCATGTGTCATTACTATGAATATAACAAGACTGACATATGAAACTTTTACAATTAAGCTTTTTTATTTTGAATTGCCAGTGGTTAAAATTTGATTATAACTTGTCTAAAAAGTAACTAACATATATTTAATTATACTATTTTATTTCTTTATGCAATTTGAAACAAACATTACATGATCACCATTTCTTATGATGGCTCTTAACTGTTATTAAAACAGGCATACCTCTCTATATAAATTGCCACTCATTGCAAGTCAAAGTAAACAATGGATCCTCAGAAATAAATGCAGTGCTTGAAGATCCAAGGCCCTCACTGACTAAGGCAACAATCCAGCACCTAGTCTGGGGATATTGAATAAGTAGGGACTAAATGGGGATTTTATGCAAAGCCTTCTGTCATCATTTGATTACTCTGGCTTGCACTGGGGGATTATATGTATAGAGAGTTTTGTCTCTTTCAATTTGAAATAAAGGAAAAAATGTGTTTAAAGTGAATTGGTTGTAAGCCTATACTGAATTGTTATTTCCTAAGTTCGTAATTTTCATATCTAAAAAACGTTCTCTTGATAATGTTTATGTAAGTGTTGCAACTTAAAACAATTTATAATTTGTTTACTAATTAAGTTCTTCCAACTTAGTAAAACAAGGAGATAATAGAGAATCTATAGATAAACTTTCCCAGTCTTATGATAAATCTGTGAAAGTATATTACATTTATAATTAGTTATATTTTTGTATTAATAGATGGTGAATTTTACAGAACAATTTATAAACTGATGTGTATAAAAAAATTGTAATTGTGTAGATCCAGTGTTGATTCTTTGTGAATTAAGCCTTAGTATTTTCATACTAAATATGGATCACCTTCATTTGGCAATTTAATCATATACCTTGATTGAATATGGTTGATAATAAAACCAGAAACTTATTTTTCTTTACAAAATTAATTGTATAATATTAAAATTTGTTAGATGATAACTATTTCAAAAATATTCTACAAACTTAGAAAGTATTGAACATTTTAACAAACAAATTTTTTTAACAATGAAATAACTTCCTCCTTTATAATAACGAAAATTGTCTCACAACTTTTTAACATTTCAAAATTGCACTGAATATAAACAACTGTATTTATGGTTGAAAAAACGTGAATCAAATAAAAGAATTGAAGTCTCTAAAGTTGTTTCTTTATTCAAAATACTTATTAATAAGTAAATAACAATATAATATTTTACATTTGTAAGTAGAAGTATTTTATTGATTATGAATTAGTGAAATTAAAAACTCTCAAAATTCCTTTTTATACATGTTTGGAAAAGTATTAAAATATTGTTCCTACTATTGGAAAAATAAGTAATAATAGGCATGCAAGGAAATATATACATCAACTATTATAAATAGGTAACAATATAAGTGTAATGAATAATTTTAATAAATTGCATAAATTAAACAATGTAATATGATTAAAAAACAATTTGATAAGGCTATAAATTATAAATAAAGATTAATCTATTAATTCTTTAAAAACAAAAATCAATGGTCAATTACTATGCTATCATCATTATCATCATCAAACATTATCAATCCAATGCAGGATGAAGGTCTCTCCATGTTTAATCCATTTTCTCTTACATTTAGCTAATCTTCTCCACATCACCCTTGCACACTTTCTTATTTCATCCACCCATCTCACTTGTGGTCTCTTTGTGTGTTTTTTACAATCTTTTGGAATACAGTTTAAAATTTCAATTGTCCCTCTATTATCATCTTTTCAAAAGATATGTACTTTTATGTTAAATTTTATGAAATAAATTAGCAGCCAATTTGATTGTCAAATTGGAATCTGGCTTTAAAATGCTAAATATGTCAATAATAGAAAAAACTAATCTGGAGCTGTCTTCTATAAATGACCAGTATATAAATTTAATGTTTTAAATTAAAAAAGAAAATTGGCTTTTTTACATTTTTTGCTATATAAAAATTCAATATTGCATGTATAATAATGTGAATTCTAAAACCTATGATATAAGGCAATTATAACCACTGATTATTTATCAAACATCCATTTTTTCCATTACTATAAACCAATAGTTATTCAAATTTTATGTATTACTCAAAATATTTTAGATCACAATTTTTAGCTAAAAATTCACATCATTCATAATTTATAAGTTGTATATATAAAACAAAATTTCTAGGTTGCTTTAAAATTCCAATAATGTTACACAGTATGGCATTACTTCTGACAACCACTTGTTTCTTTAAATATATCTATATAACAAAATGAAAGTCATTACAATTTTTAATATATATCATGATTATTAAACAATAATTGGCTTCTTGGCAATATCAAAAGGTTTTAAGTTATTTTTGTTTACATAAATATATTGCCATTATTTTATAATTATTAAAATTAGAAATCTATGAAAATATCTAAATCAGCAACTCTGGAGAATATTAATTACTATTTGCAAACTGTCAAAAAAGATAATCATTGTCTACAGTGTCACAATTATAAAAGTAAAATCCAACAAAAACCATCATAAATTAATAGACAAAACTTGGTTAATCTGAAGAAGACTCTCAATTAGTAGAAATTAATAGTTTTCATGCAATATCAAAATCAAAAATTGTGTCTGTTTACATGGATACAACATCTTAATTTCCCTTTTTTACCAAACTAAATTTATATGAAAAATTATCATTCTATATATATTGTAACAGTCAAGTTTGTACATTTTTACATTTAAGATAGGTTCGAAACTAGTTCAGATGAGTAGGTCATTAGGTTGATGGTGAAACGGAAAGGGATTGGAGATTTCCGTTTCATATCAGTAAACTTGGTAAAAAAAAAAAAACAAATAAAAAAAAAAGACTTTACTTATATAAACACAGAGGTAAATTATGGCTTTCTTCATACTATAACTCCTGGCCTAATCCTACGGTAAACTTATGACAATACGTCATACTAGATTACACTATATAATACATTTAGTGCTTCTAACAATTATCAATACACATAATGAAATTATCGGTTATTAGTAAATATTTCAAACTTAAACAGATATATACCCAAATGAGTATACCTCTTTGTCAAAATAATGGATATGTTTTATATATATATAAAATATAATGCGTGTAATAAATATATAAAAGGGTATATAGATAATATATGGATAAAATATAAAGTATTGTAACAGTCAGATTTGTACACTCATGCAACAAAATTCAGAGCCCAAGCAAAATATACCAAAGCTGACCGTAGTGAGGTGGTTGAGACCTCTAATCCGACCAAACTCCAACTCATCTGCCAGTACTCCAAATTTAACACCTTATGAGTGACATTCCTGGGGCTACACTCAGTTCTCATTTAACAACATGCCGACATAGAACAGGGAGAAACACGAGACTTAAGGTCATTACTAACCTAACTAAATAAGTGATATATATAACACTTGACACTCTATTAATCTTAAATACTAGACATACACATATAGCATATAAACTCATTAAGAAATTGGAGTAATGAACTGTGACATTTAATAATATACTGTGAATTGGATAAAATACTATGAATTGGATAAGATACTATGGTTTGGTTTGATCTAGAGTCTGAGCAAGAAAGATATACAACAGTTTATATTTTAAAAAAATTTATTAAAACAATAACAAATGATCTAACACAAAATATCATAATGGCAGGGATTGTATAATCTTCACAAGGTATTCAATACAGGCAAGCATGTTACAATAGTTGGGACTGTTATCAAGTACATCTGTTCCCTTTTTAAACATATTACAATACATATGTGTGTGAGTTATAGAGGTCATGCCTAATTCTTTAATATGCTCATTTTATGAACTGGACTTGCTTAAGTTAGAAGTTGATACTCTAGTAGAGATGATGATGAGTACAGCCAGTTGTAATGGCTGTTATATATACTAATAAAATGAGCAACTAAATAAACTCAGAATCATGCAGATTCAAACTGATAACCCAGATTCAAACTCCAGTCTAAAGCTGAATGATTAATTATTATGGGAAAAAAAACTGGTTACCATTAGGTCCACATATATGCGCTATGGTGCTATATAAAATATTAAAGAAATAAACTTGCAGTGCGAGTGTGTGATTCTTCAAGAGTTTCAGCATCAAATGCTCGGTTTGCTCTGAGACCGATGGTTTGCTGCTATTGATATATGAACATAAAGTTCAGGAAGTCGGATTGGCTTTATGGAAAAATCTGGGTCTTCACGCCCCCAGTTCTAATGAAGATAGCCATAACCCGAACTAAATAAAGGGGCGGTTTGTTACCGTGAACCCTTGTCAGAGGCAGCAAAACGTAACACATATAAGTGTACTATATAAAAACACACCCACAATGCACGCAATATATATATAAAAAGCAATAAGTATGCATATAATTAATTGCGCCTAAAACAGATAGCTTTTATTTGTCAAGCTAATTCAAAACAGTTCTTAAAATTAGCATTATAAGTATGCTAATAAAATGGGCTTAAACTACATAAAAATAATCTAGTTAAGATCCTGAATCTGCATATAAATATTCTTAATTAAGGAGGGAAAGTATATTCGATGGGACTTAATACAAACATTAGCCAATATACTTTATCATCTCTAGACAATATATATCCCCTCCCAACTAATAAACATCAAAGGTTATAATATAAGATCGGTTAAGGAAATCTTAAAAAAATACGATTTTACAATATATATATATAACTATGATAACAACGAGTGGTTAGCGCATTCGTTTATTACCAATATTATAATTTCGAAACAATGATTCAATAAAATAAACAAGGCTTTTAAAAATGTCTAAGTGAAGATTACAATTATCTCCTTTATAAATTACTTAGTTTCATTGTTTCGAAATCTGAGCATATCATCACATCAAACATAACAAAATGCATTTAAACAAAATATTAAAATTACTGAAATTAGGCAAGACCATTAGTTGTAGAAATTGAAGAGAATAAATTTTGGACATTTAATGAGTATAAAAAAAAATATGAAATCTTTTAATTCATAAAAGATTTCAGCAGTTTATAAAATTAAAGTAAGTGAGTTTTTTTTTCTTTTACATTATAGATAAAGTCACAGACCGATAGTTTCTTTTTATAAGAGGGTAAAATTGAAAGAGTTTTTATAATTTAGATAGAACGTTCTTTTTAAAATGTTATAAGAATTTATAGATTAAAGTTCATACCGCAGCTCCTTATAAAAATGATTACCATCTCTCTCTGCCTCCTTGAGTGGACTTGAAGCATATATCAATGATAGTGGTTGGAATAGGGCATCTGACAGCATCATAATCTTCAGTGGCCTTTCAGATAGGTTAAATTTCTTCATATTCTCCATGCAGGTTGCTGGAAAGTCTATTCAAAGGAATGTTTAAAGGAATTGAGAGTCCATCTGGCTCCAGAGCCAGTAAATATATTATTTTACTCGATCATTTTTGGATTCTGATCACAACAATTTTCAGAAAAAAAAGCTAAAGAGAGTCCTTCAAAAAAAATCTGCAATATTTATATTCCCTAGATCAAAAGCCAGCGACCATCTATTTTAAAACACAATTCAGACTTCTAAGTTTTAGCCTTAGGTCTCTTTTGATTCTTATCTTTTTTTCATCTTGTTGCCCAAACTTTTACTGGTTTGATCTGGGAAAAGAAATTCATTACAATCGTAATGAATGAGCTCCAGAACAATGTCAATAACCTAGGGACTATCTGATCCCACCTGCAATTTATTCTAAATAAAAATCTGCGATATCTATATTCCCTAGATCAAAAGCCAGTGACTATCTATTTTAAAACACAATTCAAACTTCTTCTAAGTTTTACAGCAGTCTGTCTTTTTTGATTCTAATCTCTCTTTTTTTATCTTGTTGCCAAATTTTTACTGGTTTGATCTGGAAAAGAAATTCATTAAAATCGTAGTGAATGAGCTCTAAAACAATGTCAATAACCTAGGGACCATCTGATCTCACCTGCGAATTATTCTAAATAGTTTTATTACCAATCTGTGAATTTCGCATGTGATTTATAATTTACTTAAACCAAACTTGTTAAAGAATATTTAGCCACATTTTCTAAACAAAATAACCCTTATTCAATATATTATTTATATAAATGCTGCGATATATCCATACAAAAATTAATATCATTATCATTTACAGGTGCTTGTATGTGTGACAATAAAAATATAATTGTTTGAATACATATAAAACTGTGACCACATATATAACTGTACAAAAGAATATATCACTGTGTGGACACATACAACTGTGTAAACATATATATACAGCTGGGTAAAGGCATATAACACTGTGTATACATATACACTTGTACTAAAGAGTGTTCAAAACCGGCATAGATGTGTCTATGGAGACATAAAAGTGAAACAGATAGAAGGACAGTAATATCTGTTTCATTTCCCCAAACTTACAAAAAAAATCAATGAAAAAAAAAGATTTTACTTGGTGAAGAATATCCCTCAATAAAACCACTATTTCATAACAAAACAAATGATGAAACAAAATATTACTTGTGTAACGATCCGGAGAAAGTGACTTATGTAAACTGCACTACGGGGCGCCATCTAGGCATTTGAACCTAGAAAAATTTATAAAGTAGGCAGATACTTAAGTAAAAAAAAAAAAAAAAAAAATTTTTTTTGCTTTCCTTTTAAATTTTGCATCCGGTCGTTAGCCCATGTCACTAGCTCAGTGGAATCGCAGAGATTAAATAATATAAGATCTTATCTAATTAGATTTCAACATTAAAAAATAAATAAAATAAGCCACTGCCAGTAATTAACATACAAACATTTATTTATGCACATATATATAAGATTTAAAATTATTTTAGTATTAGTTTACATTTTAACATTTAACATTATTTTTAACTTTGATTTTGATTTTAATTTACCTTTAATTACTATTATATTCTAATTTTACATTTTAATTAAGTTCGCACAGATGGGATTATAAAAGCTTGTTATAATAAGTTGCTATAGATCGGTTACATAGATTACATGGTTAAAAACATTCCAAAGTAAGCATAAGCGATCAAAATATAAAATTATTGATTACTGACAATTGCGGAGGGAAATTTATATGTAACCCAATAGTATTCACCATAAGATACTTGCATTGTCACCAATAACTTAAAAGACCTCCGAATAAATACATTTTAGATACTCACCGTAAGGTATCATTATTTATCGAATGTCTATATATTTTGATCAAATATGAAAATGCAAATATAGTTAACCGATAAACAATCCATGCAAGCATCTATAAACAACTTAAATTTAATGCATTTTTATTTAGGGTCGAGCATGAATAGACCAAATAAATTTGCTTTTGAAAATAAACATTCTATCCCTATTTAACCTTAGACTAAAATTCGTAGTCAAACTGGCATCAATTCATCTGATATATCGATGTATTCAATGTAATAACATACGGCAGCACAAAAGGTTAAGGGAAGAAATTGCCTCTTATGAGATAGGAATATTACATCTATCTGCAAAGAAGAGCAATAAAACAAAAAACTCCATAGAAAGGAACTGCGGTATCCGACTTATAATTCCTTCCATAGGCAAACGGAAGTGTGCGGCGTATGAAGCGATTCTGCCCGTAGCGAATCAATATTACATATACTAATCACACCAATATATCCAATCCATTGACCCAATTTAACCACGAAACAAATAACCTAAGATTACCCTCCCCTAATATAACTTTACAAATCTATACAGCCATTCACGCCCGACTTAAGTTTAACATTTTTATAATTAATTTAACGGAAAACAAAAATCATAATAAAACTTAAAGAACAAAAAATAAATAAATGGAAATGATTTTACAAAATAAATACATTAAATAAAATTATAACTAATTAATAAATAATGTTGGTCAGATAGAATAATATTGCAATCATTTAAATCTGGAAAAGTTTTTAATTTACTGTTCATAAATTTTAAAGTTCTTACGGTTATTTAAATAGTTCATCTTCATATATTCCTTGCCGTTTGAACGTGAATTCCCACGTCGTCCGAAGATTGGTATCCTGTTGGCCGATTTATTTATCCATCCGGAGATTTTTTAGTGTAGTTGGTCCTCAATGTAGAAACGATGGCTCATTTTTCTTCCTTTCTTAGCAGAACTGAAGGGATTGAAGCTGTGCGTCTTTTTCAATCCCCTCAGCACTAACACCTAGCTGTTACATCGTAATAATCATCAATAACTAGTCACTAATTAATAATTTCCAAATTTTCCTTTTATACGTATTCGAAGGATTGACTTAACATTACGTCATCGATGAGATGATCCTTTTCATTGAGGTCCGATTTCCAAATGGATTTATTTCATTTGCTGAAAGTTTCTATTGTTTTCTTATCTGACCGGTGTTTTTACATTTAAATGCCAAGGCTGGTTTACATTTAACTAATTAACAATCATTTCCATTTCTGATTAATTAACCTGTTTTCCAAATCAAAAATATATTTAAAGATAAATTTAAAGATATAATTTTATCTCCAAATCTTTTTAAAATTTAGTTTTAAAATACTTTTTCTTTAATAAATTTTTATTTTAATAATTTTTCATTATCTGTGCGATTTAATATATAAGAGTTTAAGATGATATTTAATTTCAATTTTTAATTCTTAAAGAAAATTTTTAAATGCGAACTTTTTAATTTACTTTCATGTTTAATAAATAAAAATAAAAAAACAACAATGTAACGAACGTCTGTGCTCGTTACATATAAGTAAAGTTACTTAAAAAAAAATGATCAAAAAAAAAATATTTTACTTAGGGTTAGTAATTACGGTACACGATTGACGAAGACATTTACAAAACATCCGGTTAATAATTTTACAAAAGGACTATATACAAAAAGAAAAATGTTTACCATCGCTTACCTAAGGACCGTTTACGTTTACACCTCCTCCCCACCAGTGTTCTAACTTTTTTTTTTTTAATACATTTTATTTTTACATACGGCATGACAAGCAAGTTATTTAAATTATTTATTTAAAGAAGGTTGCATTGAACTAAATACGTTTTGAAAGATAATGGATTTATACGTGTATATTTGCAGCACAATTATAAATACCACCAACTTATTTATGACTGATTAAAATGCTTAAATAGGATTACACTGAAGTAAATTCCCAACGGTACTCATCGTAAGGTACCACATTTCGATCATAAACTTATGTGGCTGTGCGCGCCTATACACGTTAAAGCATAATATATATCAACAAAAAAAAAACATATTTATTGCAACCTTTTGACTTTTTTTTTTTAACAAAAATTAGTTTTTAAAATTTTTTTTTCACTTTCTTGTGTTTAATATATATGCGCAATTTCTTTCTGGCAGTGCTTTTATAAGATTTAAAATTTACGACTTATGTAAACAGATAAAACATTTCATTTTGACAAAATTTGCTCAGGGTATATGTGGTTTTTTTAAAGATCGGCCCCAAATTGGGAAAGCCAGTTGTAACGATCCGGAGAAAGTGACTTACGTAAACTGCACTACAGGGCGCCATCTAGGCATTTGAACCTAGAAAAATTTATAAAGTAGGCAGATACGTAAGTAAAAAAAAAAAAAAAAAATTTTTTTTGCTTTCCTTTTAAATTTTGCATCCGGTCGTTAGCCCATGTCACTAGCTCAGTGGAATAGCAGAGATTAAATAATATAAGATCTTATCTAATTAGATTTCAACATTAAAAAATAAATAAAATAAGCCACTGCCAGTAATTAACATACAAACATTTATTTATGCACATATATATAAGATTTAAAATTATTTTAGTATTAGTTTACATTTTAACATTTAACATTATTTTTAACTTTGATTTTGATTTTAATTTACCTTTAATTACTATTATATTCTAATTTTACATTTTAATTAAGTTCGCACAGATGGGATTATAAAAGCTTGTTATAATAAGTTGCTATAGATCGGTTACATAGATTACACGGTTAAAAACATTCCAAAGTAAGCATAAGCGATCAAAATATAAAATTATTGATTACTGACAATTGCGGAGGGAAATTTATATGTAACCCAATAGTATTCACCATAAGATACTTGCATTGTCACCAATAACTTAAAAGACCTCCGAATAAATACATTTTAGATACTCACCGTAAGGTATCATTATTTATCGAATGTCTATATATTTTGATCAAATATGAAAACGCAAAATATAGTTAACCGATAAACAATCCATGCAAGCGTCTATAAACAACTTAAATTTAATGCATTTTTATTTAGGGTCGAGCATGAATAGACCAGATAAATTTGCTTTTGAAAATAAACATTCTATCCCTATTTAACCTTAGACTAAAATTCGTAGTCAAACTGGCATCAATTCATCTGATACATCGATGTATTCAATGTAATAACATACGGCAGCACAAAAGGTTAAGGGAAGAAATTGCCTCTTATGAGATAGGAATATTACATCTATCTGCAAAGAAGAGCAATAAAACAAAAAACTCCATAGAAAGGAACTGCGGTATCCGACTTATAATTCCTTCCATAGGCAAACGGAAGTGTGCGGCGTATGAAGCGATTCTGCCCGTAGCGAATCAATATTACATCTACTAATCACACCAATATATCCAATCCATTGACCCAATTTAACCACGAAACAAATAACCTAAGATTACCCTCCCCTAATATAACTTTACAAATCTATACAGCCATTCACGCCCGACTTAAGTTTAACATTTTTATAATTAATTTAACGGAAAACAAAAATCATAATAAAACTTAAAGAACAAAAAATAAATAAATGGAAATGATTTTACAAAATAAATACATTAAATAAAATTATAACTAATTAATAAATAATGTTGGTCAGATAGAATAATATTGCAATCATTTAAATCTGGAAAAGTTTTTAATTTACTGTTCATAAATTTTAAAGTTCTTACGGTTATTTAAATAGTTCATCTTCATATATTGCTTGCCTTGAACGTGAATTCCCACGCCGTCCGAAGATTGGTATCCTGTTGGCCATTGATTTATTTATCCATCCGGAGATTTTTTAGTGTAGTTGGTCCTCAATGTAGAAACGATGGTTCATTTTTCTTCCTTTCTTAGCAGAACTGAAGGGATTGAAGCTGTGCGTCTTTTTCAATCCCCTCAGCACTAACACCTAGCTGTTACATCGTAATAATCATCAATAACTAGTCACTAATTAATAATTTCCAAATTTTCCTTTTATACGTATTCGAAGGATTGACTTAACATTACGTCATCAATGAGATGATCCTTTTCGTTGAGGTCCGATTTCCAAATGGATTTATTTCATTTGCTGAAAGTTTCTATTGTTTTCTTATCTGACCGGTGTTTTTACATTTAAATGCCAAGGCTGGTTTACATTTAACTAATTAACAATCATTTCCATTTCTGATTAATTAACCTGTTTTCCAAATCAAAAATATGTTTAAAGATAAATTTAAAGATATAATTTTATCTCCAAATCTTTTTAAAATTTAGTTTTAAAATACTTTTTCTTTAATAAATTTTTATTTTAATAATTTTTCATTATCTGTGCGATTTAATATATAAGAGTTTAAGATGATATTTAATTTCAATTTTTAATTCTTAAAGAAAACTTTTAAATGCGAACTTTTTAATTTACTTTCATGTTTAATAAATAAAAATAAAAAAACAACAATGTAACGAACGTCTGTGCTCGTTACACTTGTAAAATTTTTACCTTGCCTGGCTGTCTGGTCTTAAGGTGATGATAGTACACTAATACCATTATGACTAAAGTCTAAGGTTATACACATCTACCTATAACTGGTTATACTAATGCTATTTGGCTATGCTAATTTGCTAAACATGTGGTTATTACATATATATATGAGCACACAAAATTTTAATATGTATATACTGTTGGGTTGGAATAATGTAACACCAATTAGCTAACTACTTTGATAAATATCACCTATATAGAAGAACACACAATACATATCTAACTACTGGGGTAGGGACAATTCTATAAATGATCATGTATCATCCTCTTTGTAGAATCTAGGAGTAACCATCAAAACTAATCTTACCTAAGTTGGGTCTGGGAGTAAGTTTTGAAACGTTTTGGGTTCCTGGAGTTTATCATATACCAGGAAGCTTCCAGACTTTCTGACTGTTTGCAGTTTGGCTTTCTTTCTAAAGGGGAAATACTTATGATACCTCTGAAGACATCTCTTTATTAAATTCCAAGTGTGAACCTCCTTCTGATTTCCAATCTTGCAGAAATAGGCACCTTCTTTTCTCCTCCTTTTCCATACTGTCAGTCCTATCTGGGCACCACCAACATCTCTTTCCCAGAGTTTTCTATGCTTCCCACACTTCATCTGGGTTTGGTGCAGTTTCTTCCCAAAAGGAAAATATGTAGGATATCTCCGAACATATCCCTCTCTCAGAACCTGAGTTTGAACTCTTTTCTGGTTTTCCCTCCTCAAAACATCAGTATCTTCTTTTCTCCTCTTTCTTTTCCACCCTGTCTTTTGCATTTGAGCTCTGTCCATATTCATGCTTCTCTCACAATCAAAAATCACTCTGTCCCACAGGGCCTTGATCTCGGACTTAGCTCCACTGTCTTCTTTCACTTGATCAAATTCATCCATTTTGGGAATTTTGGTGAAATGTCTATCTTTTAAAACATTCCTGTCTATGCAAGTTTTGGTAACTTCAATTGCATTTATTTTTGGTACTTCTGGGTAAGATTTTGGCTTAATTTCTTCCATATAAATAACATTTTTAGATGAGGTTGAAAGAAGATTTACTTTGTATTCTTTCTCATTTACTTCAGTATCTATAGACTCTTCACTGTTCTGAGCTATATTTTGTTGTTCAAGAGGTTCCTGCATGATTTTTATATCTGGTTCCATCCCTTCCATGTTTTTGTATCCATTTCAGTATCCATTGCAGTCCCTGAATACATTTTTGAATCCTCTGACATTTCCATATTTATTTTACAAATATCAATACTTACTGCATCAATTTTAGACTCTTCCATATCATCATTGACTTTAGACTCTTTTACAAATTTTACATCTCTTTTAGATTTTATTAAATCAGCTTGCAATCCCTCAGCAGTCTTTGCATCTATTTTAAATTCTTCTACAGTTTCTTTATCAAGTCTTAACTCTTCCCCTGTTTTTACATCGATTTTAACCTCATCAATCTCTACAACTATTTCAGAGTCTTCTATTATCTCCACATCCATCTTACATTCTTTTACTGTGTTTGATAGAATGTCGGTCTCCATTTCTGTATCTACTTCTTTTACTGGTTCTATCTCCGGTATATCAATTATATCCTTTTTAGCATTCTTATTGCCTGGCATACAAGAATCTGCAGTTTCAGCATGCTTGTTTTCTTGGAGATGATCTTCTGGATCTGCTAAACTTTACTTGTTTGTAATGATAATGACAATCCATATCTGAGTCTTTTGCAACATCAAGACATTCAAATTTTTCCCTTTTATGGAATAGATTTTCTTCTCTTGGTTCATCATCCTGATCATCACTATCTCCTAAATTTCCTTTAGGATTTTCTCCTGCTTCTCCTCCCTCTACATCTGTATCCTCTTGGCTACCCTTCTTACTCTCTGCAATATCCACTGGGTGCTTCTCCAGGTTTATCATTTTCTTCTGAGAAGGCTCCTCCAGTTTGAACACTTCCTGCTGGCAGTTTACTACCAATCTTTTTGAACCTTTGTGTAACTCCTCTATATTTTGATTTCTTTCCTTCATTTTTCTGCCTAGGACTTGCAGGCCTTCCCCTATCTCCATTTTATAGGATTGCAAATCTTCCCTCATTCTAAGGTACCCTTCTTGTTGGACTGTCTCCATCATCGCTTTCATCTGTAACCAGAAGGTTGGTGACATGATAATTTGGCTTTCCCCCATGACTTTCTTTGGATGGCTGTCCATAATAAGTTTCAGTTTTGGTTATGACTAAGAATTATACTAATTATTAATACCTGCTTTAAATGATTATTTACTGACTCTCCCCCCAAAATGGCTCTCTCTCTCTCTACTTCCTAACTTTCAGACCACTGCATTCCTTTATTAACCTATCCTTACTACTGATCTCAATAACCACTGCCACTATCAAGTTTAAGTCCTGTTTACATCTAACATATTCAAGTATTTTATAAAAAAAAAATTTTTAAAGTATATAGTAAAAGCATTTATGTAAAACAAAAAATTAAAAAATTTATATTACCAATTGCACTTCCTTTCTTCCTTCACTGAAGCCGATCATTCCTAAGAAAAGACTTTAAAAAAAAATTTATTATGGAAAATTTTGCTTTCTATGCCGGGTTTGATCTGAAGTACATGTATATATCTCCATTTATTTAATTTACTTTGACCTTGCCTCTTTTCGTTTCCTTGCTCGTTCTCCAAACCAATCCAAATTTTTACAATAAGTTTAAAGCAATAGAGCCCCTTTATGCAAACCCTTTTCTCTACCCCTGATGACAAAATTTATATGAGGATAACTATTAACCTATTCAAATCACCCCCGGGCGCCAGTCACCAGTGAGCAAGAAAAACACCACATATATAACCTAAGATTCCAATTTCTAATATGTATGCAACACACCCAATATCTGGTTGGCATATCCTGCATACATTCATGCCATATCTAAGCCAGAGACACTTTTAAAATTCTTTACTTAAATTAATCAGTGTCAGTATATAGACAACAAAAAAAAATTATAAAATTTATACACATATATATGGCTCATGTGTATATAGCCAAGAATACTCCTCCCAGTTGCAATACCATGATTTTAAAAAAATTTACATATATTTTTCAACATATATCAATAGAGAGCCTGTATTCAGTTCAGGACCTGTATTCAGTTTAATGCTTTTATCAGTTCTGGGCATGTGAATTAACTAACTGGTTGTTCATACTCAAGAGAAAAAAATATACATATGCAAATGTTGTTAAAAAAAAATATTTCACAAAAAAAATCCTTTATATATATATATCAACACCCACACACTCGGTTTAGGATGTGTAACTATGTTTGTCCATGCATGGCATTCATATTTGGAGAGAAAATATAATATAAATGCATATTCAAAAAAAAAAACACATATATTCAATTTAGGGCCTATACCTGGTTCAAGACCATGTTCAGGGTCTATACTCAGTTCAGGGACATGAACATCAATTGAAGAAGCCCACTGACTTAAGCATCCATAATCAGTGAAAAAAATTACACAATCAGGAAAAACAAAAATTTGTACTTATATATCTATCTTTCAGGGTCGTGAAAATTAACTAGGCCCCACGGAAGGGCGTCCATAATCGAGGAAAAAAAAACCTATGTAACAGTCAGATTTGTACACTCATGCAACAAAATTCAGAGCCCAAGCAAAATATACCAAACCTGACCGTAGTGAGGTGAATGAGACCTCTAATCCGACCAAACTCCAACTCATCTGCCAGTACTCCAAATTTAACACCTTATGAGTGACATTCCTGGGGCTACACTCAGTTCTCATTTAACTGCGTGCCAACATAGAACAGGGAGAAACACGAGACTTAAGGTCATTACTAACCTAACTAAATATGTGATATATATAACACTTGACACTATTAATCTTAAATACTAGACATACACATATAGCATATAAACTCATTAAGAAATTGGAGTAATGAACTGTGATATTTAATAATATACTGTGGATTGATTAAAATACTATGAATTGGAAAAGATACTATGGTTTGGTTTGATCTAGAGTCTGAGCAAGAAAGATATACAACAGTTTATATTTAAAAAAATTATTTATTAAAACAATAACAAATGATCTAACACAAAATATCATAATGGCAGGGATTGTATAATCTTCACAAGGTATTCAATACAGGCAAGCATGTTACAATAGTTGGGACTGTTATCAAGTACATCTGTTCTCTTTTTAAACATATTACAATACATATGTGTGTGAGTTATAGAGGTCCTGCCTAATTCTTTAATATGCTCATTTTATGAACTGGACTTGCTTAAGTTAGAAGTTGATACTTTAGTAGAGATGATGATGAGTACAGCCAGTTGTAATGGCTGTTATATATACTAATAAAATGAGCAACTAAATAAACTCAGAATCATGCAGATTCAAACTGATAACCCAGATTCAAACTCCAGTCTAAAGCTGAATGATTAATTATTATGGGAAAAAAAACTGGTTACCATTAGGTCCACATATATGCGCTATGGCGCTATATAAAATATTAAAGAAATAAACTTGCAGTGCGAGTGTGTGATTCTTCAAGAGTTTCAGCATCAAATGCTCGGTTTTTTCTGAGACCGACGGTTTGCTGCTATTGATATATGAACATAAAGTTCAGGAAGTCGGATTGGCTTTATGGAAAAATCTGGGTCTTCACGCCCCCAGTTCTAATGAAGATAGCCATAACCCGAACTAAATAAAGGGGTGGTTTGTTACCGTGAACCCTTGTCAGAGGCAGCAAAACGTAACACATATAAGTGTACTATATAAAAACACACCCGCAATGCACGCAATATATATATAAAAAGCAATAAGTATGCATATAATTAATTGCGCCTAAAACAGATAGCTTTTATTTGTCAAGCTAATTCAAAACAGTTCTTAAAATTAGCATTATAAGTATGCTAATAAAATGGGCTTAAACTACATAAAAATAATCTAGTTAAGATCCTGAATCTGCATATAAATATTCTTAATTAAGGAGGGAAAGTATATTCGATGGGACTTAATACAAACATTAGCCAATATACTTTATCATCTCTAGACAATATATATATCCCCTCCCAACTAATAAACATCAAAGGTTCTAATATAAGATCGGTTAAGCAAATCTTAAAAAAATACGATTTTACAATATATATATAACTATGATAACAACGAGTGGTTAGCGCATTCGTTTATTACCAATATTATAATTTCGAAACAATGATTCAATAAAATAAACAAGGCTTTTAAAAATGTCTAAGTGAAGATTACAATTATCTCCTTTATAAATTACTTAGTTTCATTGTTTCGAAATCTGAGCATATCATCACATCAAACATAACAAAATGCATTTAAACAAAATATTAAAATTACTGAAATTAGGCAAGACCGTTAGTTGTAGGAATTGAAGAGAATAAATTTTGGACATTTAATGAGTATAAAAAAAAATATGAAATCTTTTAATTCATAAAAGATTTCAGCAGTTTATAAAATTAAAGTGAGTTTTTTTTTTTTTTTACATTATAGATAAAGTCACAGACCGATAGTTTCTTTTTATAAGAGGGTAAAATTGAAAGGGTTTTTATAATTTAGATAGAACATTCTTTTTAAAATGTTATAAGAATTTATAGATTAAAGTTCATATCGCAGCTCCTTTTAAAAATGATTACCAACTCTCTCTGCCTCCTTGAGTGGACTTGAAGTGTATATCAATGATAGTGGTTGGAATAGGTCATCTGACAGCGTCATAATCTTCAGTGGCCTTTCAGATAGGTTAAATTTTTTCATATTCTCCATGCAGGTTGCTGGAAAGTCTATTCAAAGGAATGTTTAGAGGAATTGAGAGTCCATCTGGCTCCAGAGCCAGTAAATATATTATTTTACTCGATCATTTTTGGATTCTGATCTCCACAACAATTTTCAGAAAAAAAAGCTAAAGAGAGTCCTTCAAAAAAAATCTGCAATATTTATATTCCCTAGATCAAAAGCCAGCGACCATCTATTTTAAAACACAATTCAGACTTCTAAGTTTTAGCCTTAGGTCTCTTTTGATTCTTATCTATTTTTTATCTTGTTGCCCAAACTTTTATTGGTTTGATCTGGGAAAAGAAATTCATTACAATCGTAATGAATGAGCTCTAGAACAATGTCAATAACCTAGGGACTATCTGATCCCACCTGCAATTTATTCTAAATAAAAATCTGCGATATCTATATTCCCTAGATCAAAAGCCAGTGACTATCTATTTTAAAACACAATTCAAACTTCTTCTAAGTTTTACAGCAGTCTGTCTTTTTTGATTCTAATCTCTCTTTTTTTTATCTTGTTGCCAAATTTTTACTGGTTTGATCTGGAAAAAAAATTCATTACAATCGTAGTGAATGAGCTCTAAAACAATGTCAATAACCTAGGGACCATCTGATCTCACCTGCGAATTATTCTAAATAGTTTTATTACCAATCTGTGAATTTCGCATGTGATTTATAATTTACTTAAACCAAACTTGTTAAAGAATATTTAGCCACATTTTCTAAACAAAATAACCCTTATACAATATATTATTTATATAAATGCTGCGATATATCCATACAAAAATTAATATTATCATTTACAGGTGCTTGTATGTGTGACAATAAAAATATAATTGTTTGAATACATATAAAACTGTGACCACATATATAACTGTACAAATGAATATATCGCTGTGTGGACACATACAACTGTGTAAACATATATATACAGCTGGGTAAAGGCATATAACACTGTGTGTATACATATACACTTGTACTAAAGAGTGTTCAAAACCGGCATAGATGTGTCTATGGAGACATAAAGGTGAAACAGATAGAAGGACAGTAATATCTGTTTCAGTATATAATAGATAAAATGGATATAGATAAAATGTAATGTGTATAATAACAATATAAAGAGTATGTAAATAAATATCAAGTGTATAATATATATATATATATATATATATATATATATATATATATATATATATAAGGTATATAAATAAAATATAGAGTGTATAATATATATAGAGTGATCAAATCACTCACAAAAATAACTAACAATTTAAATAGGATCTGGGGGTTGTTTCAGGAGTAACTCCATGCCAGGGTTGAAACAACATCCCAATAGATCATCATCATCTTCATGAGATGTCCAACCGTCTTCATCATCATCTGTTATCCATTCATAGCTTTCATTTTTGTCTTTCAACCTCACAGGAGATCGCTTAGGGTGCATTGTCAGACTTAGGGTGAATTCGCTGCCTTCACACGGTATCTCGTTATGCAGCTCGACATTCTTTTCTTCTGTAAGTGCTTTTCCCCATTCCTTGCTTTGACTTTGCGTCACTTGGAATTTGTTTTTTTCCAACCCAATTTGTTCTTCATACAGAGAAAACGTGTTATTTTCATAATTAAGCTGACACTTATGTTCGTTTAAAAAGTCGTTTCCTTTGATTTTGGTATTTTCCTGATCGACTTTGGCTTCGCCCTCTGTGAAATTATTTTCAGTATCATCTTCAGTCTGGCCAATAACTTGCACTATCTCATGTCTATTAAGTCTTTTAGCTTGGTAATCACTAGAAAAGTTGCTTTCCTTACTTTCTCACTCTTCTTTCATTTCTGCTACATCTCTCAATTCTGGAATACATGCTGTGATAATGTTTTCTTCTTTGTTGGCTATTTGACTTCTTTGTAGCAGGTTTTCTTTTATTTCATATATTTTCTTTCTGATCTCCCTTTGGGCTTCTTCACACTCTTGGAATTTGCTGCCTAATTCTACACCAACTTCATAAACCTCATCTATCAAATTCTTTTCTTGACATTCTACCTTCTCTACTAAGGTCTTAACTTCTTTCATTATGACCCTATCTTGATTATTTTCCATTTGACTTGTCTATAACGTTTCCTTGAATTCTCTCGTAACTTTATATTTATGCTGACTGCTGACTGATGGCCTAATTTCTTTAATTTGGGCCTCAAATCTTTGGTCAATTTTCTGATATCTTTCTTTCATTTTCTGTGTGTATCTTTTATCCCATTCTTCCATTTTCTGATCCATTTTTTTATTCCATTCCTCCATTTTCTGATCCCATTTTTTAATCCATTCCTCCATTTTCTGATCCCGTTTTTTATTCCATTCCTCCATATCCTGTCTAAGCTGTCTCAGCAACCAGTTAAAATCCCAACCTTCCTGCTTACTCTCCATCTGCGTCTGTTCCGATATTTTTGTAACTAAATTCTCTGGCATAGCTACAGTTTTTGTTATCTTGTACAATCCTTTCAAAATTTTTATTATTTTGTACCTAATAAATATTTGATTTTTAAAACTTTTGTACTTTTAATACGGCTGTTTGCTGCTCTCCCCCTTCAAGAATGACTTGTTCACTTCCATCCCAACTCTATGCCTAACTCACTAATATATCTATAAGCCTACACCTTCATCTCGATTCCTGTCCAACATATAATGAATTTAAAAAAATTTTTTTTTCATCTCCTTACTTTTTATTTTATAAAACATATGAAACTTTTTATTTAAAAAAAAAAATCCCTTCTTTTCTTTTCTTTTTTTTTAGCTTTAATAACATATACGAAAATTTAAAAAAAAAAAATCCTTTTTTTTTTTTGTCTATATATCTAAAGTATAACACATATTTTAATATTAAAAATGACTCAATAAAAACTCAACTCACCCCCGGTCTCTTCTTCCAGCTGTTTTTTTTATTTTATTATATATATATATACTTAAATGGTTCATGCTTATGACCTAATTTCGTTTACCCGTCTGCACCAATTTCAAACCTTTTAACTTTTGGTTAATTGGACGTTACTTTTATATATATATATATATATTTCTTACTCATTCTAAATCACTCCAATTCATAAAAATACTTTAATAAAACAACGAGACCGTTTTTTTCTTTTAATCTAAATTTCTTTTCTCTGCTCCCTAATGACAAATTTATAAGAGGATGACATAACTTGATCAATCATCCTCGGGCGCCAGTCACTAGTGAACAGGAAAGACACAAAATAAATTTAATCAAATTTTTTGCTATATACACACAAAAGTCCATAACTCAAGGTATGTAGGTGTTTACATTGAAGCCTCACTTGGGCATCCAAATGCGGAAAAAAAATCTTACATATATACATTATTCAAAAAAAAATTGACTCAAAATCATTAATTTTCACCCAAAGAATTATATATATACTCCATAATCTCTTCAGGGGAGGAAATGAGTTACAAGCCCCACGATTTGGGCATCCAAACACGGAAAAAAAAATACTATGTAACAGTCAAGTTTGTACATTTTTACATTTAAGGTTCAAAACTAGTTCAGATGAGTAGGTCATTAGGTTGATGGTGAATCGGAAAGGGATTGGAGGTTTCTGTTTCAATATATACATATGAATTCATAGTATTTTTTTCTGGCTTTCTCTGTAATAAAAATATATATTTGCTAAATAACTAAGGTTTCAGAGCTCTGAGGAAAGTACTTGTTATTATACTAAAACATCAATTATTTAACAATTATATATTTTGTTTACACAGAACAGCCACAAATAATACTATAAATTTATCATTAATTCTTCAGAATATTAAAATTAATATATATATATATGAAAAACAAAAACAAGTTAATCACGTAACCTGCTATCACTTGTTATTTATGTTCAAAAGATGGCGCTTCACCAAAACCACTGAACAAGTGTAAGATTTGTTTACATAAACAAAAAAAGAGTCAGAAATTAACTACCTCTTTCATTTCCTCACCCCCAGATCAACTGATTTCAAGCTGGTTTGCTCTCCTCAGTGGGGGATAGAGTATAGAAACTAGATCTAAACACTGACTCTCAAGTAATTATGCAAAACGTTTCTATCAGATTGCAAGCATGAATTTTTCAGACCGGTAAAGTCTTCAAACTCAGCCTAGCAAGCCAGATATTTATATGGGTCTGATCTCAGTTCAGAATCACCATATAATCAAAGTCTCTGCAATATATATCATTGCAAGAAAACTTTAAAGGTGCATTTATGAAAAACAAAAACAAGTTAATCATGTAACCTGCTATCACTTGTTATTTATGTTCAAAAGATGGCGCTTCACCAAAACCACCAAACAAGTGTAAGATTTGTTTACATAAACGAAAAAAGAGTTAGAAATTAACTACCTCTTTCATTTGCTCACCCCCAGATCAGCTGATTTCAAGCTGGTTTGCTCTCCTCAGTGGGGGATAGAGTATAGAAACTAGATCTAAACACTGACTCTCAAGTGTTTATGCAAAACGTTTCTATCAGATTGCAAGCGTGAATTTTTCAGACCGGTAAAGTCTTCAAACTCAGCCTAGCAAGCCAGATATTTATATGGGTCTGATCTCAGTTCAGAATCACCATATAATCAAAGTCTCTGCAATATATATCATTGCAAGAAAACTTTAAAGGTGCATTTATGAAAAACAAAAACAAGTTAATCACGTAACCTGCTATCACTTGTTATTTATGTTCAAAAGATGGCGCTTCACCAAAACCACCGAACAAGTGTAAGATTTGTTTACATAAACCGAAAAAAAAGTCAGAAATTAACTACCTCTTTCATTTGCTCACCCCCAGATCAGCTGATTTCAAGCTGGTTTGCTCTCCTCAGTGGGGGATAGAGTATAGAAACTAGATCTAAACACTGACTCTCAAGTGTTTATGCAAAACGTTTCTATCAGATTGCAAGCGTGAATTTTTCAGACCGGTAAAGTCTTCAAACTCAGCCTAGCAAGCCAGATATTTATATGGGTCTGATCTCAGTTCAGAATCACCATATAATCAAAGTCTCTGCAATATATATCATTGCAAGAAAACTTTACCGGTCTGAAAAATTCACACTTGCAATCTGATAGAAACGTTTTGCATAAACACTTGAGAGTCAGTGTTTAGATCTAGTTTCTATACTCTATCCCCCACTGAGGAGAGCAAACCAGCTTGAAATCAGCTGATCTGGGGGTGAGCAAATGAAAGAGGTAGTTAATTTCTGACTCTTTTTTCATTTATGTAAACAAATCTTACACTTGTTCAGTGGTTTTGGTGAAGCGCCATCTTTTGAACATAAATAACAAGTGATAGCAGGTTACGTGATTAACTTGTTTTTGTTTTTCATAAATGCACCTTTAAAGTTTTCTTGCAATGATATATATTGCAGAGACTTTGATTATATGGTGATTCTGAACTGAGATCAGACCCATATAAATATCTGGCTTGCTAGGCTGAGTTTGAAGACTTTACCGGTCTGAAAAATTCACGCTTGCAATCTGATAGAAACGTTTTGCATAAACACTTGAGAGTCAGTGTTTAGATCTAGTTTCTATACTCTATCCCCCACTGAGGAGAGCAAACCAGCTTGAAATCAGCTGATCTGGGGGTGAGCAAATGAAAGAGGTAGTTAATTTCTGACTCTTTTTTCGTTTATGTAAACAAATCTTACACTTGTTCGGTGGTTTTGGTGAAGTGCCATCTTTTGAACATAAATAACAAGTGATAGCAGGTTACATGATTAACTTGTTTTTGTTTTTCATAAATGCACCTTTAAAGTTTTCTTGCAATGATATATATTGCAGAGACTTTGATTATATGGTGATTCTGAACTGAGATCAGACCCATATAAATATCTGGCTTGCTAGGCTGAGTTTGAAGACTTTACCGGTCTGAAAAATTCATGCTTGCAATCTGATAGAAACGTTTTGCATAAACACTTGAGAGTCAGTGTTTAGATCTAGTTTCTATACTCTATCCCCCACTGAGGAGAGCAAACCAGCTTGAAATCAGCTGATCTGGGGGTGAGCAAATGAAAGAGGTAGTTAATTTCTGACTCTTTTTTCGTTTATGTAAACAAATCTTACACTTGTTCGGTGGTTTTGGTGAAGCGCCATCTTTTGAACATAAATAACAAGTGATAGCAGGTTACGTGATTAACTTGTTTTTGTTTTTCATAAATGCACCTTTAAAGTTTTCTTGCAATGATATATATTGCAGAGACTTTGATTATATGGTGATTCTGAACTCAGATCAGACCCATATAAATATCTGGCTTGCTTGGCTGAGTTTGAAGACTTTACCAGTCTGAAAAATTCACGCTTGCAATCTGATAGAAACCTTTTGCTTAAACACTTGAGAGTCAGTGTTAGATCTAGTTTCTATACTCTATCCCCCACTGAGGAGATCAAACCAGCTTGAAATCAGCTAATCTGGGGGTGAGCAAATGAAAGAGGTAGTTAATTCTGACTCTTTTTTCGTTTATGTAAACAAATCTTACACTTGTTCGGTGGTTTTGGTGAAGCGCCATCTTTTGAACATAAATAACAAGTGATAGCAGGTTACGTGATTAACTTGTTTTTGTTTTTCATAAATGCACCTTTAAACTTTTCTTGCAATGATATATATTGCAGAGACTTTGATTATATGGTGATTCTGAACTGAGATCAGACCCATATAAATATCTGGCTTGCTAGGCTGAGTTTGAAGACTTTACCGTTCTGAAAAATTCATGCCTGCAATCTGATAGAAACGTTTTGCATAAACACTTGAGAGTCAGTGTTTAGATCTAGTTTCTATACTCTACCCCCCACTGAGGAGAGCAAACCAGCTTGAAATCAGCTGATCTGGGGGTGAGCAAATGAAAGAGGTAGTTAATTTCTGACTCTTTTTTCGTTTATATAAACAAATCTTACACTTTTTCGGTGGTTTTGGTGAAGCGCCATCTTTTGAACATAAATAACAAGTGATAGCAGGTTACGTGATTAACTTGTTTTTGTTTTTCATAAATGCACCTTTAAAGTTTTCTTGCAATGATATATATTGGAGAGACTTTGATTATATGGTGATTCTGAACTGAGATCAGACCCATATAAATATCTGGCTTGCTAGGCTGAGTTTGAAGACTTTACCGGTCTGAAAAATTCACACTTGCAATCTGATAGAAACGTTTTGCATAAACACTTGAGAGTCAGTGTTTAGATCTAGTTTCTATACTCTATCCCCCACTGAGGAGAGCAAACCAGCTTGAAATCAGCTGATCTGGGGGTGAGCAAATGAAAGAGGTAGTTAATTTCTGACTCTTTTTTCGTTTATGTAAACAAATCTTACACTTGTTCGGTGGTTTTGGTGAAGCCCCATCTTTTGAACATATATATACATATTTGTAAGTAGAGGAATTCGAACTAAAGATATTTCAGTCTATATTCATCATTTATAATCAGTATAAACTTATTTTATATACAAGTAAATGAAAACAAAATGATTTGATTAATATAATTTTAATTATTGGAAAACAAGATTTAAAAATACAAATATATTAACATTTATTTACCTGAAGTAAGTTCAATTAAGAAGAAAGAAAATAATATAGAAAGTAAAACAAAGCAGAATTTTCTTGATTCTATTGCATACATGTTGTTTGAGTTTTGGCAACAGCAATCTAATTTACACACATATTCATCAAAGTATTTATAGAGTCAAATACTTATCAGGCTATAATATTTTCTCCACCCACATAATAAATTGGCAATGAACATTTTAGCTTATTCATGAGATACTAAATTTAGATAAAACAATTTTTACTCTAGCACAGCATAATAAACAAAATATTAAATTATAAAAAATAAAATACAACTCAAGATATTTATTATTAAAATTCAATTATTTTTAAGACATGTTAACTATTATTATTATTATTATTATTATTATTATTATTATTATTATTATTATTATTATTATTATTATTATTATTATTATTATTATTATTATTATTATTATTATTATTATTATTATTATTATTATTATTATTATTATTATTATTATTATTATTATTATTATTATTATTATTATTATTATTATTATTATTATTATTATTATTATTATTATTATTATTATTATTATTATTATTATTATCATCATCATTATTATTATTATTATTATTATTATTAATTTTATTATTATTATTATTATTGTTGTTGATGTTGTTGATGTTGTTTTTGTTGTTGATGATGTTGTTGATGTTGTTATTATTATTATTATTATTATTATAAATATTATTATTGTTTAAGTATATTTTTTATATTTACGTCAGCATTGTAAAATTTTATTATTATATATTTTCCATAAGTAGTGTCTATGCAAAATTACTAAAATTTATATAATTTAATACTGTTTGTAATTTAAAATAAGTTCTCATGTGAAAAATATATTGGATTATTTCATATTGTCTTTTATTCATGGTTCTAATCTTCATTGATCATATATATTATTTGACCCGAGATAAAATAAAATTCTTTTTGTCTGTAGCATGTTTCATTATAACAGTAGAACATATATCATTCATGTAGCCACCTGTCAAGTTTTCATCATCAGCATACATTTTATAAATCAGTATTGCAAAATATATTTTATGTAATTTATATGCCATTTGAAATATTTTCTCTCTACTAAATACTAACATCAAACAATAACTTTTATATAATATATAAAATAGTTTTTAATACTATAATAATACTAGTATTTTCAAATGCTTGTTCAGCTATATTTATATAAAAAATGTGAGATATTTTGCAGACAGATGCTGATCAATATTACATTGGCTTGCTTTTCCACTTATGTTATCATGAATTAGATGTTGGTCTAAATTATTTACAGTATTCTGCATTTAAAATGTATACCCTACATTGTATGCAAATGCTTAAATAATATAGAAATTTAAAACAATAAATATACTAATGTCCATATGTCTAATAGTCAGAAATAGGCATTAGCATATGTGCTAAAAAATGCATGCATTTATAATTTATAAGTAGTGACATTATTGCAAAAAGTCAGTTTTAAGATAGAACTATGTTAGGTTAATTACAATCATAACCAAAAATCAACTTCAAATTATATACACAATTTATTTATATTTACAAAATCAAATTCAAAATATGAAATGGCAAAATCATATAATTTAAATAGAAATATATTGTCTATACTGAACTTAATGTAATTCAAATGGATTTGAACTCAGACTATTCAGTTTCTATAGCTATCCACTCCAACTTATACAACTGATACACATGATCATGTATATGTAAAAATGATAATTGATCTTCAATATACTTATTTTATGTTAACTCAGCATTCATCACTTGTTGCATATTATCATCTCTCATATACACATATGATCAGAACTCAGTTTATATTAAAATAGGAAGTATTCAATGCTTAATAGAAGGCTTCAATGTTCTCCACTTTTCAAACCTTCAACCACCCATATCATCCAAAATCTAATATTCATCATCAGACTTTCATCGATATGGATGACTAAAGTTCTGAAGAGTAGATAAGCCTGTCCATTAAAGTTTGAAGATTTGCTATTTTAATATATAAACTGAGCACTGCTTATATATATGTGTGAGAGTTGATCATCTGAACCAACTGCAGGGTGCTGTTTTAATAAAAAATATATATTAGAAATCATGTATCATTTTAACATGCATGTGGTCATGAGTGTCAATTGTACAAGATGGAGTGAATAACATGTAAGTACCTTCCAACTCTAAGTTAAAATATCTTTATCAATTACATTACTAGCCATAATTAGGCTAGTCAATGCTATTATTGATTTTATTTCAAGACAATTAATAATTTGGTTTTGCACACAAAACATGGATATTGAATTTGTAGTTAAATTTTGATGGCGAAAAAATGTATTCACTTTACAGTCAAATATAAATTTCAAAATGTTTTTATACACAGAAGAAATTTCATTTTTTTATGTATTACAATATTAGATAATAGATTTTTCTTAAATTTAATGAATATGCTAACGTTTTCACTTAATTTATTTAATATTCTTTCTAATGTTTATAAATATAAAGTAAACCTCAAAATTGTAAATATTTACTTTTTCCGAAATGTTATTCAGTTATTACTATTAATCTGTAATAACAAAACATACTAATTATTCTATTTTTAGAATGTTATATTTTCACTGAACTAACATACGCATATATTTTATTTCTTATGTTTTTACAATTTTCTATGTTTATTGTCAAATTAAAATATAATATTGCAGATTCAAAAATATCAATGCAACATTTGTGCTCAATGGAAATTTATGTGTAAATAAATAAATCAAATTTTATTTAGTGTAAGAAAGTATTTTTTAATTTTTCCAAAAGATGCTTCATTAATTAATTATTTTCAAGTTGATTTATTTTATGGTATTTTATCAATGTGAAAATGGTAATGGTCAATTCTAAGAAAAGAATAAGCAATCATTTTGTATGTTTATATGCATCTCTGTTTGTTATATCTATGAAAAGCCACAATGTTCAAACATTCTTTCAATTATATATATATATATAAATAAAAAAACAAGTCATAAATTTCATAATTTGCCTTTAAACTTGCATTTAATGATCACTAGATGAAGCTTACCAAAAGCTCTTATCAAGCACTATTTTACAAGTTCTGAAAAAGAAAGAATTCAAAATCTCTATCTTTAAGTCCCCACCTCCAGAGCAATTGGTTTTGAGCTTATGGCTCACTCAGTGAAGGGTTGAGATTCTAAAAACTAGATCTGAAATTAAATCAAAATTTCACTTATAAAACAAATTTCTATCAATTTAAAAATCTGAACATTTCATTCATGTAAATGTCTTCAAATCCAGCTTTGCAAACCAGATAGCTTGAAAAGAGCTATTGGTAAGCTTCATCGAGTGATCATTTAATGCAAGCTTAAATCAAGTTACGAAATTTATGACTTCTTTTTTAATTATTATATTTGTATCTTTAAAGGCTTTTGTGATGCTCTATTGCAGAGGGTATTACTATATGGTGAAACTGAGCTGAATTCAGACCCATATTGCTATCTGGTTTGAAGAGCTGAATTTGAAGACATTTATGAGTCTGAAATGTTTAGACTTTCAAATTGATAGAAATGTGTTTTATAAGTGGAATTGTGAGTTAATTTTAGATCTAGTTTTTAGAATCTCAACCCTTCACTGACATGAGGCATATGTTCAAAACCAATTGCTCTGAAGGTGGGAACTTAAAGATAGAGATTTTGAATTCTTTCTCTTTCAGCACTTGTAAAATAAAGCTTGATAAGAGCTATTGGTAAGCTCCATCTAGTGAGATATATATAAGGGACATGAAGGGAGGCTTTTAAGCTTCCTACATTGATTCAATTTTACTTATACAATCAATACACATACCACATACATGTAAAATATTGAGTCCAACTCTATTATAATTACATTAAGCTTAGTATTAACAATATACATATATATAATTAAAAACATTTTGTTTGTTTTTTTACAATAAAAATAACTACTGCTCATGAATCAAAAATCTTGTTTAAAATTTTTAAAGTCTTTATTTACAAACAGAAACTCTGTTTTCATATAATTTTTATCAATACTACAATATTTTTAAAACTTAATATGACTCAGTTAATAGAAAGACTGTGTAAATAAAAATATTTTCATTCGATATATTTTCAAAACGAGGTCCAGCATTTCAATTTTTTTAAAAAATACATTGTCTTTATTTTTGAACAAAAATAATGGAACAACTATATGAAAATATATTTAATTAATAGATTTTAATTCACACGTTATTATTACATGAAATAAAATAGTTTTATATGAATATATTCTTAACTACTTTAAATAAGATATGAAACCATTGGCAGCTACTTACTTCAAATTTGAGTTTGTCATTGAGAGTGGAGACCATTTTACAGGCATAAAAATAAATCATTGCCTCTCAAAAAAAATGTATTAATGCAAATAACTTAAAAGACATTTTGCTTCAACTAAATATATATATACCATTTTTTTTGTCACATATGATATTGTAACATAAATGATATGAAAGCATTTATGATATTGTTTTTGAATCCTTTATAATTAAAATGTGTTTCTTTTTTAAAAGGCTTTACATAACACATGGAAACATTTTTTTCTAATTATTCATTCTGAAAAAACTACTTTTGATTTTTTTTATTTGATTAATGTCTTCAATATACTCATTGCTTACCACATTTAATTTAGTGGTAGAATGATAAACATAAATAAAAACAATTTATATCTCAGTGCAATTCTGTTTATTTTATTGTTTGAACATCTCATAATTGCCTTAGATATAAGTGGTTTCATTATTATTTCGGTTAAAAGACATTACCTTGATGCAGGACAAATAGATTCATGTGTATTTATAAAATTTACTATTTGAACATGTTTTATATTATGTAATTCACACTGGGAACGTATTATTAAAGAAGAAAAATATTTGTGACATGCTAGCATGATTTCATTTTTATATAGACAAAATTTTGTTCGTTTTGTTAATTTGTAATTTCATGTTAATATATACTAGACTATAATATTGAGTAAAAGTATAAAATTTGTAAAAAAAAATTAATACATTGAAGTTTTTAAGTTTGAAAATATTAATTAAAAAGGCTTTTGAGGTTAATAAAGCTATTTAAATAACTGACTACCAATGTCATATCTCACCTTGATTTCAAATAATTGATTATCCAAATACGTTATTTTCACAAACAGATTGAGAATTTATTGCTACTAACCAATGTGTTTACAAAGAGAATGCATAATAAATGAGAAGAACTGGATAATAAGCAATCATATTCACTAATTGTAAATGTATCCATTAAGGTTAGAATTTTACAATAAATAGTCAATCTTTTGGATGATAAGGTCAGAGAACTATAGTCAGACCTGAAATGCAGTATATACATTATCCAATAACTACTATCACAATGCTAAAGACAGCAAGCATGTTCCCCATATGATAAATAAAACAGCTAAATGGTTAACATAGTGATGCAAGTTTACATAACAGAATATTGATATGAGATAAAATATCATACTACAGCCAAAAGTGTTACTGTACTTTCTCATGAGGCAGGCTGCCTAGATGCAACTGGAAGTAGCAAGACAATTTATAATGGCACATACAGTTTTTTCTTACACAATTTGCATTAAAACTAGATACTATACTTCACTAAATGTTAGCAGGTTGAGTATAGCCATTGTAAGTACTATTGCAAAGTCAAGTATATATTTGTTTTTGTTTCAGTAATAAATGTACATTATAAAACATATTTACACACATTTGTGTTTATATAGATTCATGTATAAACATAACAATTAGCTAATTCTTTGTTTGCTTTAATTGTGAGAACATCACCATGGTTTCCCATTTTTAAAGTTTCTAGTAAAAAACAATAAAAGAAAAGGATGTTAAGTTTTACACAAACATTATATATTGACAAGTATCATGTGAGAAGGATTATGGGAACAAAAATAATTTCATACATAGAACTAGTTCTAAAAATGTTGGAGCAGAAATATATGTATAAAAACTAAATAAATAACTATATTTATTATGAGCAATATTTTTCTATTTCATTTTTAGACTAGTATTGCGTTTTTTACAAAATCGTTTCTCTGAGCAAAATGTTGTTAAATTTGAAAATTAACACTAACTTATCTTTTAACCATCTGAAAAAAGTTAATGCTTTGTTAATAATATATTTATTGTATGATTACAAAAAAGAAACAATATTAAACAAATTGAAGTCACACATCAATATTTTAACCCTTCAGTGTATGTCACAAATGAATCTCCACAAGAATAAAACACAGATTTTTTAGATTTATTGTGAAAAGATTCCCTCATGGTGAAGTCAAAACTGCAAAATTCTAAAAACTGAATCATAGCATAAAAGGTGGATTTACACAATGACTATCATCAAAAACAAATAGTTTCTGAATTTAGTCATTTATTAAAAAAGTTCTACATATAAATAAAGTAATAGATGATGCCAACCTTTGCAAACCATATACTTGAAATACTAAAAAACAATAATGGCATCTACAATTGAATACAAAAGGATATATTTTAGTGAAACCATTTACCACATTGAAGGTGGTTATAAAACTAATTCTGATAAATAAAAATAAGCCAGATATAAAATAATAGATGATGTACATGCTAATAAACATAGAAAAAGACAAAAATATTGAACAAATAAGAAAAAGCATAAATGGATTATAAAGTTGGTTATATGATAATGAAAAGTCTCATAAATAAATTTAAGGTGATAATTTATAATGATTGAAAACTATTTAATAACTTTGGACATGAATAAAAAGATAAAAGGAGGATACTCATGGATAACATTATGATATTTCTGATTGTTTCAATTTAATAAAATAAATTTATTGGTTCGGGCACAACTATAAGTTTAATATTTAATAATCTAAAAGTGACATGTTAGGTTCCATTACGACTACTATTCCTCATTATAACAATTCAAAAAGAAAAAAAATTAAAACAGCTTAACATCATGATATATATCAATGTATGTAATATGTTATAAATTGAGTATATTTAAAAATTTTAAATAAAGTTTGAGTTTTTCTAAAAACTTCTACTTTTAACATATCATATAATGAAAATAGTTTAATATATTATTACAATTAACTAAAATATTTTTGTTAATGCACTCTACTAAAAATATTAAATAACAACAATGAATTCAAAATACACATGGGGCTTGTTAAAAATACACCAAAGATTGCAATAAGCTAAAAAAGTTTTATTAAAAGTGAAAAACTATATGTTCAAAATATAAAAAAATAATGTTTTTATTTACATATCACTGAAAAGAGTCCTGACCCAATGTTAAAACTATCATATAATATATTTCATAAAAAAGTAAAAAAATTATATTGATAATTATTTAGAAAAAATTAGACCATTACATTAATGGAAATAAACAATTTGGTTTTATAAAAATTGAAGGAAAATTATATGTGATTGATTGATTACAAAAAGGCAGTTGAGTCAATTAACTGTGCTAAATATGTTTTAAAATAGTATATTCATCAAAATATTTTAGTGCATGTAGTTGAAAATAACTTATAAATATTTTATAAGTCATGTCATATTCATTGATATATCTATTTTTAAATACATAATTTATATTAATTAAATCATAACACAATTTATTCCAGATACTTTTTGAAAATGAAGCCTTAGACCTTCACAAGCTATTGAGTATGAAATGTATCATTTGTTAAGATTGTGATTGTCTATTTAATATTAAAAATAGTATTTATATTTCTTATAGTTTACATGTGTACTTATATTAAAACAATTATAATTATGTAAATTATACACATACAGAATCGAAGGTCAAGAATATTTATGGATTCTAACTTGTTTACCCACCCTCTAAAGCCAATAACCACATTTTCAAAGTAGCAATTAATCTTTCAAACTCTGGTTTGCAGCAACAGCAGTAGAACATGAGCTTTGGACATTTCTAACATTTAACATTGATATTTACCTGAATTACATGTATGCATGAGATGATGAAAGAATGGTGTGTGTCCTTAAGTCATCAGATAGTAGCACAATACTTACATGTAAACACAAACCTCAAAGTAAAATTAATTTACACATACCACAGGTAGGTTAAATTTATATATATATATATTAATAAAATGCATATTTATGAATTTTTAATATCTCTGGCTTTTCATTTTTTGTGGATTGATAGACAATTTTAATTATATAACTCACATATGTCTGTCACATGGTAGTTGTATACTTTATATGCCAATTTCAAACAAAAGAGTGTTTAAGGTTTTTTGGTAGACACCAATTCAAGTATGTTTGGGAAGGAAAACAAATATATAAAAGAATTAGCTTTTGATTAACTTTTAGATACATTAATTTATTATAAGAGAGAATAACTTGATTATAATTTTAAGAAATGGTCTCGAGGAAAATGACATGCTTGAATGCAATTCGCAAATAACTATTCTAATACTAATAAAATATATACTAATTTGACCAAAGTATAGTCAACTCACCATAATGTTGTCAAAAAAATAAGATAATCACATCCTGTATTTGAAATGACATAACCAAAACACACTAAACCCCATTGACTGGTTCCAATGATGCAAAGAATAGAACATAAGCAACAAGAGATGAATGGTTTGTACAATTTGCAAAACCTCAAAATTTTTCAGGTAAAAAACCAAAAATTGTCCATGTTTGCTAAGTTTATCTTATGTCAAGACTTCCCATTTTTGTTTTTCATATTGTGACCTACATTTTAGATAGTGAATCTATCACGTGGTAAAATTATGAAGCAGCTATAAAAAGAACACAAACATTCAATCAAGCAAAGTGCTGGTGGTGCAAAAACAAATACTGATAAACATCATTTTGAAAATTACTTTAATTAAAATTATACTGAGCCACACAAATTATATTTATATATTTATATAGTAGTAAGTTGACCAAGATAAGATCTAAACAAATAGACCTCAAATATTATTCAAATATCATATTTTGTTTAAAGTGATGCAATTCTTCTTTAATAATGAAATCTCACCAAAATTTTAAATTCACCATTACTAAATTCTCTCTTATGATTTAGTGTGGAATAACCTCCCTCCCCCATTCTGTTATTTTAACAATTGAAAAATATAGTTAAGAGTTACACACTTGATCTACCATGTTCCCCAAAACTAAACCATCTCTGCACAAATATGTATTTAGAATAAAAGTATAAAATAAAACAAAATCATTTCATCTCGACATAAAGGTTACTCTAATTAAATAATCATTTAGAGTGAACATGTATTTATTTACCAATAATCACTGGTCGGGAAATAGGTAGAAAATTATTTGAAGTCTTAATGTAAAATGGACAAAGTTGATATGAATTTCTCAAGATGGAACAATTTGGTACATAAATAGAATTTTAAATCAAATATTCATATATTTAGACAGTATATATGTCTATAGGTAAATAGAAAATATTGTTGATAGACCGTATTATAAGAAAAGTTTTGACATTAAGAAAGGCATAAGTTAAGATAGATAAAATACATAGAAGAGGCAGTAAAGTTAATTATAGAAAGTCAAATTAAAAAATTAGTTCAAAAGCATTTTAAATATATTTAATGAGAATTACACTTATGAAGACAGTTTTTATATAGAAATTCATTATAAGGTCCAATGGAATTGGAAAAATAAATTAGGAGGTTAGGAATGTAAAGCAGTTTAAATGATATTACCTAATTTATTAACAGTCAAAACTTTAAATTTAGGACCCACACTGGATTGATAACTTGAGGTTGGCTTTCTTTATTTTGGCATAGGACTAGATCAATTGAGTAGTGTTCCAAGTGTTGCACAGTACAGCTGTCCAAAAATAAGGTATTTTAACTAAATAGGTCTGAATTCATTGTTTTTTATGATCACACCTGAGACAATGGGGAACCAAGCATGTCAGGATTTGCTTACTTCAAAATCATATGGCCATACCAATTTTTTTAAAAAAACTTACATGGATTTACCATACCACTTTTTCAACTGAAATGACAATGGCCATCTCTATTGTACACCTCTCCTATTTATGCATTTACAGCAGGGGTGGGCAAATAGCGCCCCGAGGGCCACATACAGCCCTCTAAGAGTTTTTATGTAGCTCACCAAGACAATCAGAAAAATCTGCCTTGAACTGAGATTTCATTCCCAAGTGTGACTGAAGATTCATCTCATATTTTGTACTATGATAACCACGTCAATACCCATGCACAGTGTAGCTATAATGTGCAGTACTTTTCCAGTTGATCTGGTTAATTTCAATTTTGTCTTTGCATTACCAAATATATACATTTCCAACTTTAGTAAACCATGCACCCTATGAAAAAATGTAAAATCGATGATGATTGTCATGTCTCTAATGAAGAATGGACAAACAATTATTTTCTTGGTAATACAGAGAATAAAGCTGTGTGTTAATTGTGTCATGAAAAAAAAGTGTGGCTCTCTAAGTAACCTTTGCTTCCACAAAGTGGCCCCGATGTGGCTTTCCATCAACCTCTGCAGTGTCCGAGCCAAAACAATTGCCCATTCCTGATTTACAGTATACTTTTAGAAAATTTCCCTTTTACAATCACCCAAGTCAAAATAAATATATTTGACTTTGGCAATCATAATCATCAGTATAAAATATTTTAGTATTGTTTTCATAAGATCTACTCTCTAGATAAACGCAATGATTCTATTGATTCAAATCTATTTTAAGCTTAACATAGTGTGACAACCATGTAAAGTCGTCAACACACATATATATTTATTAATAAAATTAGAAAGTAATAAAGGTGAAATAAATTAGCTAATAAATTTTTTTTTTAAAAAAAAGGAAGGAAAAGAAAAAAATTGAAATTCTAATGTCAAAATTACTGTGGATTTTGTAATAGTAAGAGAAGAGGGGGGCTGCATAAATAAAGAAATGTGACTTTTTCTCTCTTTTAAGTCAAATGCTAGAAAGTTATTTTGTTTATTGTGGGAGAAGAAAAAAGGAAGCATAAAAAAATGTGTGTCTTCTCTCTCATTAAAAAAAAATATATTATAACAAATTAAAATAAATGTAAAACGTAAATGTGGAAAAAAATGAATGAATTGTAAACTTTAAATAAAATAAATGTAATATGTGATATATAAAAAAGAAACAATATGGCTGTAGGTGTGAAAGTCTGTTGGACAAATTAAATTCCATGGACAAAGAAATGTTATCAACGGAAGATCTTTGCCTGATCTGTTAAATTAATTGGGACTTACATTCCGGCCACTAATTAAATAAAGAAACATAATGATAAGAATTGGTTGGAAATCTAAGTCTTAATTAAAAAATTTTAAAAACAATGAACAAAAGAATGAGATTAAGAAAATTAACAATTTTTGTCTGGCATTGCTAGTAGAGACTTTAGAGAAGCAACAGCGAAAAGAAAATGGAAGAAGTGCGTGGCTAGTGGCATTAAAGGGACGTGGGTTCAAATTCAAGCCGTCTCATCACTGACTCACAATGTAAGATCTTTGCCTGACCTGCTAGAGGGACCGCCGCTTCTGTAGCTGTCAATTGAAACTCAACCTAAAGAATCAACTAGCAAACTGGATGAAAATAACCCCACAAACTGAGGAAGTTAATCAAGAGTGCTCGGAAGAAATACTTATGGGACAATTACAACAAAGCCTAGGTAAAAGCATGCATGCATTTTCATTCGTCTACTATTCATAATTAAATATAAAATTAATGATTTGATAAATAGAACTCTATCAACAGGACTTTAAGAACTTTTATATCTGATCTATTTTCATATATTTATTATAGCCATGTATTTATATGTGTGTTTATTATTATTATTATAATGTAATTTTTTATATAAAATGTGAATATTATTATTAAACATATTTGTCATTAAATTTTGTATCCTTGCTTTATTCTCCTATCACCAAGCTACGACAGGGGGGAAACTGTAAGTAGTGATTAAAGAGGCATACTGATTTGTTTAAGATATTTATGTGCTGCTTGTTCATGTGAAATCCCAATTCTAAAAATAAATAGCAAGCGCTGGACATTCGTTAAATTTCTTTGAAATAGTTTGCTCTGTTCAGCAGCAGAGAGTTCTTGGCTGGGAAAAATAACGCCAAGATAATATGTATGTATTGCCTTGGGGTTCAGTCAAGGGTATAGATATGAAGTTAAATTTGTATCTGTATTAGCTCTCTGCTTGTATTGTAACGGCGTTGGTTAAAATAATAAATAAGATAATAAAGAATCTAAGTTGTAAACAATAAATGGATAGAAATAAAGTGATGAAAAAAATAAATGGATATAATAAATAAGTATAATGTAGAATAATAATAATCGAAATAAATATAGTTGAAAGTACAAATAAATAAATCAACCGTACAAATAACCATTTTTCATTATAATTGGGGGCCAGTCCAGGATATTGTCACGTTTACAAGTTCACATTTGAATTCGAGTATAACAAAATTAATAGTTTATGCAATAATTAATAAACAAATCAAAAAATAGCTTGGTGGTAGATAAAAGCAAAAATAAAATAAATAATAGAGTGTAAAAGGAGAGAAAGAGAACGTAATATAACGTGGGAAGTTAGGTTGTATAATGGAGTCAGTTGTGGAGGGGTCTTGAAGGCAGGAGTGGGTGAGTGATGATTAGTGAGTGAGATGGGGAGAGCCGAACAAACGTACCTAGTGTCCGTGAAATATAAAGTTAGTAAAGTAATATAAGCCTATAAGGATAAGGTTAGATAGTAAAGCTGTAGAATAAAATATAAGTGATTAATTAGTGTGTGTGTGTTAAATAAATTTGATGCACACCAGATCAAAATTAAAAATGGATGCTCTAGTGGGCGAAATAGGAAAAACCTCCGAAGAACTAATGGAACCGTCCGGAGAAATAGCTAGTGACGGAGATATAGAAATTAGAAAGGGAATGGAGACAGTGGTTGATGATAAAAATAAAATGGAAAGCTATAATATAATAATATAATGGATATGTTCACGAAATTAATGGAAGGCCAGCAAATGTTGTTTATGGAAATGAGGGAAATAGGTGAAAGAAATAGTAGGAAGATAGAAGAGTTGGGTGAATGACACAGTAAGGATTTTAGCCAAAGGGTTGAACCAGTAATAAAAAATGAAAATGGAAAGGCTATAGAAAACATATAACTCGAGGTAACCCAGTTAGCAGGAACAGTTGAGAAGCTAGAAGTAAAGGTAGGGGAAGGGGAGAATATGACAGAAGTAGCCAACACTAATAGTAAAGAGCCGAGAGGTGTGAGCGAATGCATGTACACAGGCAGTGGAAATAACCCTGTGAATCCTGCTACAGGGAACCAGTTTGTAAAAATTCGGGTCTTCTCTGGTTACATTGGGAAAATCCCAATAGAGCATCTTGGCAGCCTAGAGAGGTATTTCACAGTAAAACGGCTGAGTGCCGAGTTGCTGAATGCGTTAGACAGCACTAGGCCTAATTACAAGGCGGAGGATCAGGGATTTAAACCCCAGCCCAACGATCCGCACATCAGAAGAATGCAATACAATCCTCATCACGATTATTGGGAAGGAAGCCAGGCATTTCCTGATAGATCCGAAACGGCTGAAATGTCCGAACAGACCGGAAGGAGTTCAGATCTCAATCATCCATATGAGCAGGCCGACTCTAGAGGACATCGAAACAGTGTTCCAGGTCCCAGCACAAGTGGATATAAATATAGTAGAAAAAATGATAAGAAACCTCCAGACAAAAACTAAGCCGAAAGGAAATAAACAGACGGGTAGGTCGGTTCGATAAAACGGATAACGTAATGGGATCATGAAAAATAAAATTGTTTTTTTTGTAAACGTATGACAGGTGGGGCAAATCGTCTCACGACAAATAATTAAAGTCACTATGATAAACAAAAAAAAAGAGTAGTGTTCATGGAGGGAAATTAATGATAGACTTTTTTTCATGTGTATGATAGACTTAATGAGCTGTAATAGACAAAAAAATAATAATGATATTCACGGAGTAAAATCAATGATAAACTTAACGCGTATTTATGTGCAGTCAAGCACAGCAAGACCAATGTAAATAAAAGTAATAACAAAAAAAAAGAAAGAAATCTATAAATAGTTTATTCGTATCACAATCTGTCAGTTATAAATGCAGATATAAGAATAGTAAAAATAAAAATAAGAATCGTTTAGGCTCATTAAAGAGCCATTTAATAATTAATAAAATAAATAAATGAATAGTAGTGATAATGTGTAAATGACAGATATCACTAGTAGGTGTATGAGGTTGCAGATTGAGGCATATATGTGTGTGTGTATGCATTATGTTTGGGTTGTATTTTGAGCTTGATTCAGCCGTCTCTTCGCACTTTAGATTCTCATGGCTCTCGATGGTTAAACTTTTAAATGAAGCACCAGTAAGAATCCTGGACTCATTATATAATAAGAATTAGTGTCTCAATATAATAAGAATTAGTGTCTCAAAATAAATAAATGAAGAAATAAGAATTAGTGCCTCGAATAAAATAAATAAATAAATCAAGAATAAGAATTTGTTGTTTGTGCAAGATGAGCAGGCAGTAGAAATATCCTGCTGTTCACACGCTTTAAACCCTGTTATGTTTTTTGTTTTGATAGAGTTAAGTTATGCCATGGTCTCGTATGCGTAGAGATTAAATTGGTTGATCAGCCAAAATCGATGGGAAAGAATTGTGTAGCTTTACCTAGCTGTCTCTCTGCAGTCATCCTCATCATCATTATCACTCGTCATGACAGAGTGGGAAAGTATGTAATAAAAGCAGAAGTAAGAGTTGAAAGCAAAGAATTAAAATAGGCTCTCATCTCAGAATAAGATTCGACCCGATTTTAATTCTCAAAAATGGGCGGAGTGTAATGTGATGACCACGTAAAGTCGTCGACACACATATATATTTATTAATAAAATTAGAAAGTAATAAAGGTGAAATAAATTAGCTAATAAATTTTTTTTTAAAAAAAAAAGGAAGGAAAAGAAAAAAATTGAAATTCTAATGTCAAAATTACTGTGGATTTTGTAATAGTAAGAGAAGGGGAGGGGGGCTGCATAAATAAAGAAATGCGTCTCTTTCTCTCTTGTAAGTCAAATGCTAGAAAGTTATTTTGTTTATTGTGGGAGAGGGGAAAAGGAAGCATAAAGAAATGCGTGTCTTCTCTCTCATTAAAAAAAAAAATATTATAACAAATTAAAATAAATGTAAAACGTAAATGTGAAAAAAATGAATGAATTGTAAACTTTAAATAAAATAAATGTAATATGTGATATATAAAAAAGAAACAATATGGCTGTAGGTGTGAAAGTCTGTTGGACAAATTAAATTCCACGGACAAAGAAATGTTATCAACGGAAGATCTTTGCCTGATCTGTTAAATTAATTGGGACTTACATTCCGGCCACTAATTAAATAAAGAAACATAATGATAAGAATTGGTTGGAAATCTAAGTCTTAATTAAAAAATTTTAAAAACAATGAACAAAAGAATGAGATTAAGAAAATTACAATTTTTGTCTGGCATTGCTAGTAGAGACTTTAGAGAAGCAACAGTGAAAAGAAAATGGAAGAAGTGTGTGGCTAGTGGTGTTAAAGGGACGTGGGTTTGGATTCAAGCCATCTCATCACTGACTCGCAATGTAAGATCTTTGCCTGACCTGCTAGAGGGACCGCCGCTTCTGTAGCTGTCAATTGAAACTCAACCTAAAGAATCAACCAGCAAACTGGATGAAAATAACCCCACAAACTGAGGAAGTTAATCAAGAGTGCTCGGAAGAAATACCCATGGGACAATTACAACAAAGCCTAGGTAAAAGCATGCATGCATTTTCATTCGTCTACTATTCATAATTAAATATAAAATTAATGATTTGATAAATAGAACTCTATCAACAGGACTTTAAGAACTTTTATATCTGATCTATTTTCATATATTTATTATAGCCATGTATTTATAAGTGTGTGTTTATTATTATTATTATAATGTAATTTTTTATATAAAGTGTGAATATTATTATTAAACATATTTGTCATTAAATTTTGTATCCTTGCTTTATTCTCCTATCACCAAGCTACGACAGGGGGGAAACTGTAAGTAGTGATTAAAGGGGCATACTGATTTGTTTAAGATATTCATGTGCTGCTTGTTCATGTGAAATCCCAATTCTAAAAAATAAATAGCAAGCGCTGGACATTCGTTAAGTTTCTTTGAAATAGTTTGCTCTGTTCAGCAGCCGAGAGTTCTTGGCTGGGAAAAATAATGCCAAGATAATATGTATGTATTGCCTTGGGGTTCAGTCAAGGGTATAGATATGAAGTTAAATTTGTATCTGTATTAGCTCTCTGCTTGTATTGTAACGGCGTTGGTTAAAATAATGAATAAGATAATAAAGAATCTAAGTTGTAAACAATAAATGGATAGAAATAAAGTGATGAAAAAAATAAATGATATAATAAATAAGTATAATGTAGAATAAAATAATCGAAATAAATATAGTTGAAAGTACAAATAAATAAATCAACCGTACAAGTAACCATTTTCCGTTATAATTGGGGGCCAAGTCCAGGATATTGTCACGTTTACAAGTTCAGCACATTTGAATTCGAGTATAACAAAATTAATAGTTTATGCAATAATTAATAAACAAATCAAAAAATAGCTTGGTGGTAGATAAAAGCAAAAATAAAATAAATAATAGAGTGTAAAAGGAGAGAAAGAGAACGTAATATAACGTGGGAAGTTAGGTTGTATAATGGAGTCAGTTGTGGAGGGGTCTTGAAGGCAGGAGTGGGTGAGTGATGATTAGTGAGTGAGATGGGGAGAGCCGAACAAACGTACCTAGTGTCCGTGAAATATAAAGTTAGTAAAGTAATATAAGCCTATAAGGATAAGATTAGATAGTAAAGCTGTAGAATAAAATATAAGTGATTAATTAGTGTGTGTGTGTAAAATAAATTTGATGCACACCAGATCAAAATTAAAAATGGACACTCTAGGGGGCGAAATAGGAAGAACCTCCGAAGAACTAATGGAACCGTCCAGAGAAATAGCTAGTGATGGAAATATAGAAATTAGAAAGGGAATGGAGACAGTGGTTGATGATAAAAATAAAATGGAAAGCTATAATATAATAATATAATGGATATGTTCACGAAATTAATGGAAGGCCAGCAAATATTGTTTATGGAAATGAGGAAAATAGGTGAAAGAAATAGTAGGAAGATAGAAGAGTTGGGTGAATGACACAGTAAGGATTTTAGCCAAAGGGTTGAACCAGTAATAAAAAATGAAAATGGAAAGGCTATAGAAAACATATAACTCGAGGTAACCCAGTTAGCAGGAACAGTTGAGAAGCTAGAAGTAAAGGTAGGGGAAGGGGAGAATATGACAGAAGTAGCCAACACTAATAGTAAAGAGCCAAGAGGTGTGAGTGAATGCATGTACGCAGGCAGTGGAAATAACCCTGTGAATCCTGCTACAGGGAACCAGTTTGTAAAAATTCAGGTCTTCTCTGATTACATTGGGGAAAGCCCAATAGAGCATCTTGGCAGCCTAGAGAGGTATTTTGCAGTAAAACGGCAGGTTGCCAAGTTGCTGAATGTGTTCGACAGCACTAGGCCTAATTACAAGGCGGAGGATCAGGGATTTAAACCCCAGCCCAACGAACTGCACATCAGAAGAATGCAATACAATCCTCATCACGATTATTGGGAAAGAAGCCAGGCATTTCCTGATAGATCCGAAACGGCTGAAATGTCCGAACAGACCGGAAGGAGTTCAGATCTCAATCATCCATATGAGCAGGCCGACTCTAGAGGACATCGAAACAGTGTTCCAGGTCCCAGCACAAGTGGATATAAATATAGTAGAAAAAATGATAAGAAACCTCCAGACAAAAACTAAGCCGAAAGGAAATAAACAGACGGGTAGGTCGGTTCGATAAAACGGATAACGTAATGGGATCATGAAAAATAAAATTGTTTTTTTTGTAAACGTATGACAGGTGGGGCAAATCGTCTCACGACAAATAATTAAAGTCACTATGATAAACAAAAAAAAAGAGTAGTGTTCATGGAGGGAAATTAATGATAGACTTTTTTTCATGTGTATGATAGACTTAATGAGCTGTAATAGACAAAAAAATAATAATGATATTCACGGAGTAAAATCAATGATAAACTTAACGCGTATTTATGTGCAATCAAGCACAGCAAGACCAATGTAAATAAAAGTAATAACAAAAAAAAAGAAAGAAATTTATAAATAGTTTATTCGTATCACAATCTGTCAGGTATAAATGCAGATAGAATAGTAAAAATAAAAATAAGAATCGTTTAGGCTCATTAAAGAGCCATTTAATAATTAATAAAATAAATAAATGAATAGTAGAGATAATGTGTAAATGACAGATATCACTAGTAGGTGTATGAGGTTGCAGATTGAGGCATATATGTGTGTGTGTATGCATTATGTTTGGGTTGTATTTTGAGCTTGATTCAGCCATCTCTTCGCACTTTAGATTCTCATGGCTCTCGATGGTTAAACTTTTAAATGAAGCACCAGTAAGAATCCTGGATTCATTATATAATAAGAATTAGTGTCTCAATATAATAAGAATTAGTGTCTCAAAATAAATAAATGAAGAAATAAGAATTAGTGCCTCGAATAAAATAAATAAATAAATCAAGAAGAAGAATTTGTTGTTTGTGCAAGATGAGCAGGCAGTAGAAATATCCTGCTGTTCACACGCTTTAAACCCTGTTATGTTTTTTGTTTTGATAGAGTTAAATTATGCCATGGTCTCGTATGCGTAGAGATTAAATTGGTTGATCAGCCAAAATCGATGGGAAAGAATTGTGTAGCTTTACCTAGCTGTCTCTCTGCAGTCATCCTCATCATCATTATCACTCGTCATGACAGAGTGGGAAAGTATGTAATAAAAGCAGAAGTAAGAGTTGAAAGCAAAGAATTAAAATAGGCTGTCATCTCAGAATAAGATTCGACCCAATTTTAATTCTCAAAAATGGGCGGAGTGTAATGTGATGACCACGTAAAGTCGTCGACACACATATATATTTATTAATAAAATTAGAAAGTAATAAAGGTGAAATAAATTAGCTAATAAATTTTTTTTTAAAAAAAAGGAAGGAAAAGAAAAAAATTGAAATTCTAATGTCAAAATTACTGTGGATTTTGTAATAGTAAGAGAAGGGGAGGGGGGCTGCATAAATAAAGAAATGCAACTCTTTCTCTCTTGTAAGTCAAATGCTAGAAAGTTATTTTGTTTATTGTGGGAGAGGAAAAAAGGAAGCATAAAGAAATGCGTGTCTTCTCTCTCATTAAAAAAAAAAAATATTATAACAAATTAAAATAAATGTAAAATGTAAATGTGGAAAAAAATAAATGAATTGTAAACTTTAAATAAAACAAATGTAATATGTGATATATAAAAAAAAAACAATATGGCTGTAGGTGTGAAAGTCTGTTGGACAAATTAAATTCCACGGACAAAGAAATGTTATCAACGGAAGATCTTTGCCTGATCTGTTAAATTAATTGGGACTTACACTCTGGCCACTAATTAAATAAAGAAACATAATGATAAGAATTGGTTGAAAATCTAAGTCTTAATTAAAAAATTTTAAAAACAATGAACAAAAGAATGAGATTAAGAAAATTACAATTTTTGTCTGGCATTGCTAGTAGAGACTTTAGAGAAGCAACAGTGAAAAGAAAATGGAAGAAGTGTGTGGCTAGTGGTGTTAAAGGGACGTGGGTTTGGATTCAAGCCATCTCATCACTGACTCGCAATGTAAGATCTTTGCCTGACCTGCTAGAGGGACTGCCGCTTCTGTAGCTGTCAAGTGAAACTCAACCTAAAGAATCAACCAGCAAACTGGATGAAAATAACCCCACAAACTGAGGAAGTTAATCAAGAGTGCTCAGAAGAAATACCCATGGGACAATTACAACAAAGCCTAGGTAAAAGCATGCATGCATTTTTATTCGTCTACTATTCATAATTAAATATAAAATTAATGATTTGATAAATAGAACTCTATCAACAGGACTTTAAGAACTTTTATATCTGATCTATTTTCATATATTTATTATAGCCATGTATTTATAAGTGTGTGTGTATTATTATTATTATTATAATGTAATTTTTTATATAAAGTGTGAATATTATTATTAAACATATTTGTCATTAAATTTTATATCCTTGCTTTATTCTCCTGTCACCAAGCTACGACAGGGGGGGAACTGTAAGTAGTGATTAAAGGGGCATACTGATTTGTTTAAGATATTCATGAGCTGCTTGTTTGTGCAAAATCCCAATTCTAAAAATAAATAGCAAGCGCTGGACATTTGTTAAATTTCTTTGAAATAGTTTGCTCTGTTCAGCAGCAGAAAGTTCTTGGCTGGGAAAAATAACGCCAAGATAATATGTATGTATTGCCTTGGGGTTCAGTCAAGGGTATAGATATGAAGTTAAATTTGTATCTGTATTAGCTCTCTGCTTGTATTGTAACGGCGTTGGTTAAAATAATAAATAAGATAGTAAAGAATCTAAGTTGTAAACAATAAATGGATAGAAATAAAGTTATAAAAAGAATAAATGGATATAATAAATAAGTATAATGTAGAATAAAATAATCTAAATAAATATAGTTGAAAGCACAAATAAATAAATCAACCGTATGAATAACCATTTTCCGTTATAATAGATTTGAAGAATTTTTTTAAATACCTTTTCTATGATTTACTTTTAATTTAATTACATATTTTATTCCAACTTTGCTAATGGATTTTGTTTTGTTTTACAATAAAGAATGTGACTGGAGTCTATTGCAGAAGGAAATCTCCAGAATAAAATACTCTGAATTTAATAAAATAAAAAATATAATTTTGAGATATATTCTTGATTTTTATAAAAGTTTCTGTGTGTATATATATATATCTGCATACACCTAATATTTATAATCAATGTTTTAAATAAAAAATTTAAGATATTATTGACTTATTACTTCATCTGGAAATTTAACATATTCTTTATTCCAAATGGAAAATTTTATTATAAATGTTTACAAGGTTGCATGAAGTTTGATACTAGGTTAAAAACCTAGAAAGATGTGAAACATGTATTTTTATATTGGACTATTTCCATCGTCTAATATGTGTGTTGAATGTCTTTAGAAAAGTTTAATTTAAGTTAAATATTCCAAATGCATTCAACTGTTAGTAATATCACAGCAAACAGGTTAGTGTATGCACCAACTGTTAATAATATCACAGCAAACAAATGTTAGTAATATCACAGCAAACAGGTTAGTATATGCACTAACTGTTAGAAATATCACAGCAAACAGGTTAGTATATGCACAACGTTTTGAGAGGTATTTTTTTCCCCTCTTCTTTAGGTGTTGCTGGCCTGACCAGTGACAGTACTAGCATAAGATTCGAACCTGGGTCCTTAGAATCTTGATAATTGAATTTTAAGGTAATGCTCTAACCAACTACTAACCTGTTTGCTGTGATATTACTAACAGTTAGTGCATATACTAACCTGTTTGCTGTGATATTACTAACATTTGTTTGCTGTAATATTATTAACAGTTGGTGCATGTAGTAACCTGTTTGCTGTGATACTGTTGAATGCATTTGGAATATTTAACTAAAATTAAACTTTTCTAAAGACATTTGACACACATATTAGATGATAGAAATAGTCCAATATAAAAATACAGCTAGAATACCATCATGACAAACCATCAGAAAAACATGTGAAGCATGAATCTGATCTACAGATTCATTGTTTCAATAGGAAATAATGTACTTTGAAAATTTTGACTATAATTTGTAAAAATATATTGATATATTTTAAAATTTTTTGTTTCTTAAGATAACTATGCTTATTGTATTATTTGTTGTATTATTCTTCAAAGACAAGAAAGACTTGTATGTTTCATTATTCATTTTGATGTGGGTTTCACTGTTGTTATGTTTACCTTTTGACATATTGTACCGGTCAAAATCGTGTGTTCATGCAACAGGACCTAGAATCCAAGCAAACTATAGCAATCTAGCAATGTGTGACATACATAGGTCTGGAACAGTACTAAATGCTAACTTATTTGCTTGTGCTTTAGGGCCTCTGATTATATGGACAATGCTTTTGAGGATACTAGCAAGCCTTAATTTCCTCCAGTCCCAGCAATGAGAACAGGGTGAGCAAACACACTTGCAAATCGATAATATTTAAACAATTAGCCAACGATTATTACAAAATATTCTACTTAAAGATCGGGGTATACTATTCTTTAATAGGTTAATAATCAGTTACATAATATTGTTCAAGGCATCTTTAAATAAAGGGAATTAATAATAATAATAATAAAATCTTTAATTGAATTTGAAAAAATTTAAGTTAACCTAAACAGTCATATGAGAGATTCAGGCAATGAATAACAAATACGAAAATATAGAAAATAATATAGTATAAATGTATTGACAAATTGCATATGGTAATAAAAAAATAGCTGTTGAGAATGTCTGGCCAATGAGAGTTACAACTTTGAAAGTTGTTTGATTTGCAATCATGCAATTTAGAGATGAGTCAATAAATCATAGCATTTATATAAATACATAAAGTGTTACTACATACAGTTAGTTAGTGCAATAATTACATATCTAGAACAAAGGTCATTCGTAGGGTTGCTCACATATTGTGGTGTGGTTAATATGCCAAGAATCAAATAAAATCAATGGGAACCAATAATATCTTGTAATTCAATCCTCATCTAATATACTATATATTCACATTAGTAAGTTGTATTGGTCATTACATATATATGAATAAGAATTTGGCTCATGTGATTTGAAAAAATGTGCGATACTTGAAAGATCACTCAGATGCATGGGAGCAGCTTTAAAAAGCTGTAATGCATAATCTGACTTAACAATAAAATGAGTGAATGGTGACCAACATGCAATTATGACTAATAAACAGCATTGCAGGTGAATAGAAAACAATAATAATAATGAGGCGGTATTATGTTATCATTTACAATCATATCTACAGAGGTGATCATTTAAGATGCTCTTGAGTGGCCTTGTCATATTGGTACAAAAAGAAGTATGCCTGCATGATGGCCAAGTTCATATTTCAGAAGAGTAATGGCACAAATGGGTGTTCGGATGGTTCATCCATATGTTTCCCTTTACACTGATTTATTGGGGGTGCCTGGAGATTCTGAGTAGGAAAATACATCTACTTTTAGATGGATGATGAATAGTGGGATTGATCATTCCAAAGATCCCAAAATAATGACAAAGCAGGAAAATTATAAATAATGATTGCAATGATACACTTATAACACCCAAAACATATAAATAGTTCATGTCACTAACAACCATGATAAATTAATAAACACCTGACACTTATAAGATGCTCTTTTGTGCAGTGCAATGCTTAAACACAAATCATCCTGGGCAGTTAACTACCAATCAATAAACAAATATAAAGGGGTCAGAGTTAAAACAAAAAGGAATAAATTGCTCTCTCCCGCCTCTCAGAAATATCTCCACATATCTACCAGCAGTCATTGCACAGATAACTGTGATTACTTACAAAATAACACCCTTTAATGTTACAATTATTAAAATAAAATTAGAAATTATATATTGAATTCACTGCTGATGAGATGTACTTAGTTAAAATGATAACAACTTTTAATAATGAGATGAGGATTAAAGTTTTATCATTAGGTGTAATAATTTAATGTAAATATCAAGATCTTCTAGTCATTTAAAGAATAACATTATTTAAAACAATTTGTACAAAACCGAGCGAGTCTATAACAACAAACTTTAAAGAAAATTTAAGTCTCCTTAGTTTAATAGAAGAAAACTATTGCAGGTGGGGGGGTAAGTTTACTCACTAGATTGTATACGTTCTTAACATATCAAAATGAATTAGAATAATAAAATAAAACAGTCAATTAATTTTAAATTGCCACACCAAAACAGAAAATTGATATAACATTTTAATAAATTGCACAGACATTATTAGCATTTTTTTGACAGCTTTAAAATTAAGAAGAATGGAAAGGCATACAATATAGTCAAAACAAAATATTATAATAAATCACAGACATTATTAGTATTTATATGATAACTTTAACAATAAGTAAGGAAGGAACAATGTATAATATAGTTTAGAATTAGAATAATTTATTAATTCAGAGTTCATAGCTGGTGGCAAGATAGATATTATCTTAGCCTGAGGATGTGATGATGTAAGTAATCGATGAATCATGATCATGGGTTAGCTTAAGTTTGACACAGGCATTTGTAGAGATTGAAGAGTCTTTTGAGAACACATTTTTTGGACAGTTTTCATATTAGGTTTAGATATTTCTAACTGGACACAGTGAGGTAGACAAGCCATCCAGAGACAGGAGGTGGATGATTTCTTTTACCCCTCCATGATTTTGCTGCACAACACACTCTGACTGGACATGAAAGAAAAAGACCAAAAATATAAAATTTTAGCTATTTATACAAGTACACAAAGATCAGAGCAATAATTTACCAGGTAAAATAATTAAGAACCTCTGGCATCTATGACCTTGAGTGTATTTTAAGAATGACACAAAGCTCCGCAAAATTTTAAAATAAAACTACTTGCATTGCTTCACTCTTAAATATTATTTAAACTTACACAAATTGCTAGCAATAAAATTTCTCATATACAGCGGTTTGTATTCTAAATGACAATTGTATTTCTACATAAAGTAGAAGCAATAAACTTTCAAAACTACCATGGTTTGTCTCTCAAATGACAATTGTATCTCTACACAAATTAGAAGCAATAAAGTTTCAAAAATACCACTGTTTAATCTCTTAATTGACCATTCTACTTTTATATAAATTACTACATGCAGATTTACAAAATATATATAATATAAATTTTTTTATATATAATATAACTTGGGTAGGAAGCCATTGAAATAAAATTATAAAATTCTATAACTTTCAAATATTACTTTTCATATGCACATACACGTGTGTAAGTTGAATGGGCAAACAAACTAAATGTTTGTGTATCCATACATCTCACTATATATATATATATATTGTACTTATATTGATATAGGCACATATAATTTTATCTAAAATTATATTATAATAATCGTTCATAAAAGAAAAACATAAAATTAAACGTTGAAGAGTTTATTGCAGCTTGTTTTAGAAAAGGATAAGAATCAAATAGTTTTCTAGTGTTAGTTTTGAAATAAAAAAGCTACAATTAATTAATCAGAAGGGGAGAGGCGTGTTTCGTTAGGGAAATTAAACTAAGCGTTATAAAAGGAAGTAAAGAGTTTATATTAGTATTCGTAAAAATATAATTTAAAAAGTTAAAACATACAAATCTTTTTTCATTCAAGTTTAATTAAAAAAAAAAAAATGTTAAAACTAAATAGTAAATTGTATTAAAAATATATGTGCGTATATACGTGTGATTTGTAAATAAATAAAATGTATGCGAAATAAAAGAAGATTATCATTAAAAACACGGCAATGGCTATTAATAAAATAAAACAACACGTTTTATTGCATGGCTATTACTAATTAAGCAATCTTCCAAAACACATTTATCAAATGATTACCATTGGAATTTGACAACAGAACTTTGCCATAGATATTAGAAAGACAACAAGGTGCAGGTAGAAATAGACCCCTTTTCATGCCACAAATTAATTGAGTGAGTTCAGTTCACAAAGTAATTGAGTAGTGCAGTTCAGAAATTAATTGAGCAGTTAACAAACAAAATGCAGTGTTGAGAAGATCTTGGGAATGCATGTTTATCTCTAGCCCAGATGTCCAAAAAAACAGCAGATCTGCCCGTGAAATAATGTCAGCTTAACATCTTAGAAAATCTCCATCGGTATCTATTTGTCTCCGACAGTAATAATCGTGAAAATCAGGAAACTGAGCAAGGAAATGTCCCAGCCGGATGGAAGCATTCATACTGGAACCATTCATACTGGAAGAAACAACAAACAAGAAAAAAACAAAGTGTTAAATCTACGTTCAAAATCCTAGGTAAAACATTTGCTTATTTTCGTTTATACTGTAATAGCCATTGCATTTCATTAATTCGTGCAAATCCTCCAAGAGTCTAATTATATGAACTCGATATCATACATAAATGAACTATTGATATGTGTGTGATTAAATTTCAAATGCTATGTAGTCCTTTATTATCATTATTATGTGTGTGCATGAGTTAATATGTGCGTGATCATTATATCAATATTTATTAGTTAAATTAAAGTGTTCTGTTATTAAATCTATAGGAATATTTAAACTATTTAGAAATGTTAATTTAAAATATGCGTGTGTTTTATTAAAATTATAAAATGTTTAAATTTAGTAAATAAATGTTAGTTAATAAATTATCTTTAAATTTAAATTTTATTTTTTGGTCAATTCTTTTTTTCAATTCCTTTTATCAAATTTTTTATCAATTCTTGTACAATTCTTTTTATAAATTCTTTTTACAATTCTTTATCAAGTCTTTTAACCACTAATTATGTATAATCTATTAGTGATTACAAACAGCTGAGCTAGTCGTGGATTTGGGCGTTGAGTTAGTGGCCATTGCTCAAAGTGTATTATTTATTCATCCTTGAATAGATAGCTGGTGCCCATGTTTATACACAAACAAAAAAATGTGCTTTGAACTTGGTGTAGAACTCAACAGTCTAGAAGAAGTTATGTCCTGGAAATGTAACTCTAATTATATATTTTATAGCTATCATTTGGGCATACATACTCTCCGAGTATGTTCTTCTCTGCCTAAGAGACCGGTGTTTCGAATGCACATATTTGAACTCGGTTCAATATATATATATTATTGCCTATTAAATATATATAATTCAGGTTCAAACTCATTCTAGTGACTATATAATTGGCACTAGGTGTAGCTGCAAGGCAGATTTCCAGCTTCAATATGTAACCATAATTTCATCTTTTCACACCATATGTAAACGTTTCTAAGTTAATAGATCTTTCCTGATTTCAATCATGTATTGATATTATTAGAATATCTAACTTATTTTTATTTATTTAAAAAATAATCATTTCACTTTTGTTTTTCGAATTTCATTTCACAGGAAGTACATAAAATTAAGGAAGATGACTACATATATATATATATATATATATATATATATGTTCATTGTACTGGCCAAAACATGTTGATTTATCTAACATGAGCTGGAATTCATAAAATGTACTTTAAACCCAATCAAGTCTGAGATTTAGGTTAGGGACCTGGACTCAAACCCATAACCCAAGCCCCAGATTAAACACCTAATTAATAGCTTCAATATCTGTGTGCAGAGCACATATATATATACACATGAATAACATATAAGGAAGTCCCATGAGAATTTATTCTAAATCTAGTTTACTAACAGAGTAGAGAAGACAATGAGACTCGATATTAACTACATTAAAACTTAACTAACATAAGCATACACATGTTTTTATGTGTGGTAGTAAAGTAAATAGAATTCACACTACTCAAACAAGTTAGATAATAAATAGTTTAATATAATGAGAAATTTTTTATATACGTTAATGTGTGTCAATGAGTGGTCTACCAAACGATAGATAATTTCATATTGAAATTCACACTAAGGGTTCTTATATGCTTTTTAATTAACTAGTAATATATATATTGTAACATAATTAAATGATTTCAAAAGATATTACCATATCTGAGTTGTCCATAGAATGATCATAAGTAAAGGTTCAAATATATAACACTATCAAGAATTATGGGGAAATTGTTAATAACCAGTATTGTAACAATGTATTATAACTCAGGTATACAGACAGTAATCTTATCCACTTTCATTCCTTGGTTTGATGTTAAGTGCATGTTTAAACAAATACTAAGTGAATATGGTCTAGCAGGGCGCCACTAGATTATCTGAATCTAGACACGGTTATATCTAATAACCTTTCACATGTACTGGGTTTGAATCCCTTTTGGTACTTTATTTCTAATAACAAAATGAGAGATTTTGCTTTTTGAGCCATATCACTAATAAGCACTAATAGTTAGGTAAAAGTAAAACATCTATAAACCAAAGTGGAGTATATTAGACATAAATCATTTCTCAGATCTTAGCATAACAAATGTGTTTCAATAGTTTTGTAAGTTTACTAGCTCAGATTATATATAAATAATTTAGGATGGCAATTCACTCATCCTTGCATGAAATAGATGATGGGATGTGGTTATAATAATACTAAGAAATCACTAAATATTATAAAATCAATATTTAATTATGGCCTTTAAACAGTTAAACAGCTCATTAATTAAAATGTTGATGACGATGATGATGATGATAATAATAACAATAATGACAAGGGTTTCAACTACAGCTCTAGGACTAAGCCTAAACATAAAACTAAATTTTATAAAGAAATTCATAATTATTGCTTAATTTTAGCATATTTACTTATATCTTAAATAACTAATATTCAACCATTGAGGATGATGAATAATCACACTTAACCAAGACTACACTTAATGAAATATATACGCCTCGTTTAATAAAACAAACTAATATTTATTACTACAGTTCTAACATATACATAAAAATTTCTAGATAAATATGAAAATTGACATGAATAATAATAATAATAATAATTGATTATATAACAATCCTCAGATTAATTTTAAGTTCTTCCCCCTTTCCCGTTAAATGTATTTGTATTAAGTTGAACGTCACATTGACTATGATTTTCACTCCATGAGAAAAGTATTTAAAAAAAAATATTATCTGCTCATTGGCACACATACTTTAAAAATCCAACATGTAAATAGAATGTAAAAAAAAAAATGTTAGTAAAATTGAAAGAGCAAGTTTTAGAAACAAGTTTTAAATTATTTTCTCCCCCCTCTCTTCTACCTCTGCAATGCTATACTTAATGAAACAAACTAATCTAATATTCCAACACTACTTGTTATTTCACATTCACTCACAATTATACACATATAAAATATCATTATGTATGTGCGTGTTTTATCCCATAATAACAAAATATTATTAAAAACCAAAATAATAATAATATATCAGTTAAAACTAAAATCATAACACCATATAAAAAAAAATTGTTTTACACATTAATATTTTTCACAACTGTAAAATTAATAAACAAATAATTTTCATACATTCAAGATCATTTATGAAGCTCAAAGTTATTATTAGTAAGACATTCTTGTTTTAATCGATCTGAATAGTCTTTAAAAGTTCTTTAAATAAAATATATCACTTTATTGCTAAAATGTTTATTAAGACTGATATCATAAAGAAAATAGATATAAAAAGTCATATTACCGATCTTTTGTTTGTGGCGAATTTTCAAGGGTTCAAACTTGTCTATATTTCTGCAGCTACTATGTGGGAACAATCTCTTTCTTGAGGTGTATAACTATTTAATGATGATGACTCTATTGAGGTTATTTGCTTTAGTGGACAATTTGGAAATCATTATATTAAATTTTCTTCTCTTCCTGTCAAGCATGTGGATGAAATACAGCAGTTGTTTTCCCATTTGTAAATTTTCTTGAGTTTAAAATCAGTTGTTGTAACAATTAATTGGACTTGATGATTAATATTTCTCAGTAGATTAATTCATCTTCTTTGAATGCAGGTGAATGCTTTCTTCCTTCTATTAAAAACATCTTATTTATCTGGTCAGTTGAAAGGTGTAGAATATTATTTTAGACACATCTTTTCTTTCCTATGTGATGTGCAGCTTCCTCCAGATGGTCCGGCAAATGGAATATACATATAATTTTTCTAGCCCGCCATTTCTTATATTTTCAACATTCAAATTTGATAGTTTAATAATCTGAATCAATCACAATCATAATAATTCAAGACAGCTTTTTATATCCAATTTTTAGCTACCTTAACCAATCAGAGATAGCATCACTTGCTATTTTTGGACAAATTTGTTTTAATTAGATCTCTAATTAATTTTCAACCAAAGTATTTTTCAACTGAAAAGTTTAATCCTTTTTTCCAGACACTTTTGTTTTAAAAAAAAAATAGACTCAATTCTTATTTCCTTTCTTTTGTTTTTTCTTTTTCTTTTTAACATCCAGGTAACACTTCAAATCTTTGAGCTTCCTTCTTTAGATCTTGATAAGACAAATTCAATTTTTAGAGTTCTCACCCATTATAAGCTTCCAAAGTGAAAAACAATCATTTACAAAAAAAAATTGCTACAAAGATCGATATCTGATTAAACAGATTTCCTCTTTTAACAAACAATTGTACAAAAAAAAATAATTTAACAGATTTAATACTTCCTTTTCTTTCAATATTTAGGAAATGTAAAATTTTGTATGTAATGTACACACATCCTTCATTCTTTCAAATCATTCATAAACTAACCTTAAATACTATAATTGCTAGCTTAGTAATTATAACCCAATTATTTAATTAAGTCTGTAACTTTTAAATCCCAATTATAATTAAAGAAAAGCAAAATAAAAGTATAGAATAAAATATTAGAATTGATCAAGCATAGGTTAGTTTTAAAGAAAGTTAAAATGTTTAATATTTGAAATATAAAACAATTAAATAATTTACACATACATTGCCTATATGTATGCATTATAGCTTTGCTTTTTAAAGAAAAATTAAATATTAAATAGTTTAAATGTGTGTATTACCTTTCTATCAACACACAAACAAATAAAGCATATAATTGTTGTCCCACTCTCTGTTTAAAGCTTTTAGAACTGGACCTTGTAGGGTTTAAACTTGGATGCCCTACAACTTCCTTTATGGTTATATAAAATTGTGATGATGATTTTGTTTTACCTTTTCTACATGCACATTACTATAAATTTGGCTAGTGACCAAATTGTAATGGCACAACTTTCTCCCCCTTCGGATAAAATCATCAGCACTTTTGTTTTAACTATATTTTAAAAAAAATCCTAACTAATAAATACTTATAATATATATAAAAAAAAATTAACTACTGGTAAATATATCTTTCATTAAAAAAAAATAATTTATTTGGAGATCTTTGCCAGGCTATTCTGCTGAAGTATAAGGGATCAAACTCCTAGCATTATAGGTCCCCTTATTCCTATCAAGAGCAGCAAGCATAAAGGCATTCTCTCCTATTTTCTTGGTAATTTGGAATGGCTTTTTCTTTTCAAACCATATTGTGGTCTGCATAAAAATGCACCTGTACATCCAGTCCCTTTTTAATATTTCCATTTTTCATCTTGACTGGATATTTATAAAACATATCCGGAGGATTTATTTTATATAACCTCCTCTTACAAACTCTATTTAGAAATATGGACTCTTGGTACCATACATAATATTCCTTGAAGTTTTTCAGAGAGATTGACTCTCTATACCATACATACTTTATTTTTAAATTTTCCAGAAAGATTGACTCTCTGTACCATATATAATTCATCCTTAAATCTTCCAGAGAGATTGATTCTCTGGGCCACGTATAATTTATTTTTAAATTTTCTAGAAAGATCGACTCTCTGTACCATATATAATTCATCCTTAAATCTTCCAGAGAGATTGATTCTCTGGGCCACGTATAATTTATTTTTAAATTTTCTAGAAAGGTGGATTCTTTGTACCATATATAATGGAAATTTAAACTCTTCAGAGAGATTGACTCTCTGTGCCATGTATAATTTATTTTTAAACTCTCTAAAAAGGTTGAATCTTTGTACCAAATATAAGGCACACTTAAAGTTTCCAGAGCATTTGAATTTTTTAGAGAGATTTGGTCATTTATATTTTTCAGAGAGATTGCCTCTCTATACCATATATAAGGTATCTCCAATCTATTTAAGAAGACAGATTTTTGAGACCACACATGCTGGTTAGTTACTAGATTGAGAACTACAGACTGTTGAAACTTTTGTTCTCTTTCTAAAATATCTGGTTTCATCTCCCTTATTGCCTCTCTTAAATCAATCATCTTATCGGATGTATGAAGTTTTTCCTCCTACTCTCTTTTCCTTCTTTTCACTTCATGATCTATCCCCATCTGCTCTTTGGTCATCATCTCATTTACTTTCTTTACTGGGAGATTTGGTATTATGGCTACTATTGGCCTTTCTACTTCTTGGAGCCTATTCTCTATCAGTGTATCTAACTTTACATTATTTTCTTTATTATCAGTGGTTGGACTATCCAGATTATTTTTTAAAACTTGTAACCTCTGACTACCTTTCCATTTTACAAGTCTAACATATTCCCCCATCTCACCTGCTCTATCTTCTAAAGAGGTTTCAGCATTATCTTCTAATCTTTGACTACCTTCTATTATACTTTCTGCACTCTTTTTGCTATCCTCTCTTAGACTTTCTATCCATCTTTTCACAGAACGACAAACCTTTTGTTCCAGACTTTCCTTATTTCTTTTGGATTTGTTATAATCTTCTTGTATGTTTTGATACATACAATCTTTCATCAGTCTGGTCAATTTTATACCTGATAGTGCTTCCTTCTTTATTCGAATCTGAAACTCTTCAGTACTTGTTATTATCCCCTTTACTTTTACAGTAACTTCTAATCCCATTACAACCTCTCCATCCTCTTCTTTATAAAGATTATTAACTCCAGGAATTGAGGCTCTTTTCCCATGCTTCTCTATTTTATTTCCCAAAGCTATAGGAATTTTATTGTTGTTTTCAACAGAGCTATTGATATTTTCTTTTAATTCATCTTCACTCCTCTTATCCTCTTCTTTTAAACTTTTAGTATCCTCTTTTTTTAAACTTTCTACACTTTCTATGCCTTTTTTATCATCTCTTAAACTTTCTCTCCAGATTCTATTATCTTCTAGCATACTTTTAAACATCTGCATTATCATGTCCATGTCTGATGGTGCTATCTTTGTTATCTGAGCCTGGCCCACTTCTGGCTCCTCATCTACCATTTCTGTACTTGAGGCCTTATTATTGCTATTGACTTTAGAGGCATTTTCCTCTATTTCCTCTTCTTCAGGATAAAAATGATCACTGATCCCTGGGATTGGGGCACCTTCCTCGTCCATAACCTCTTCCATACTATAATTTAGTTCACTCATGTTATAAAACTATATATATCCCATCTGTGCTTCCCTGACCATCAAAAATCCACACATCTTATCCCTGTCTGACACCTATTCTGACCAACTGACTGATTTGATTTTCACCTTATTATGCATTTACAAATACAACAAAAAAAAAAAATTTTAATATCCTTATTTAATGAACTACACAACAATAATCTATATAGTGCATGTCTGTCTGTAATAGCCCAAATTATACATTCATCCATTCTCCCAGAAATCCGACAGATATTGACAGTCCACAGAATGACTAGCAGTTCACAATCTTGAGATAAATAAAAGAATTCAGTCACAGCACTATAATCACACAATGCATCACGAGCACTCAGAAGATCATCCCAATTCGATCACTATTAACTACCACAACCCTTGATTAAATGAAGCAAACTCTGTTGCAATAAAAGATGTATTAAGTCTTAGGGGCTAAAATAGATAAACTATGCCTTGCTCTCTCTCTTGGAGTCTTATGTGGCAAGTATCAAGGAATGCCCTGCTTATTATAGACTACAAAAATGAAACCTTGCTCTCTCTCTTGGAGACTTATAGGCTGATATCATGGCAGGACTACTGTTAACTGCTTCATGATCAAATAAGAATAACATATAAACTTGATTGGAAAACTATGCCGTGCTCTCTCTCTTGGAGACTTATAGGCTGGTATCATGGCAGGTCTGCTGTTAACTGCTTTATGATAAAATAAAGATAACATATAAATTGGGTTGGAGCAGTGAATGGGTTTGATCATTCATAAGTTACACGAAATACATAGCATTCTCAAGGCAATGACAAAACTCTCCACTCATCATCAAAACTGCAATCTAACCAACCAAACTCCAACGATCAACCATCCAATCAAACCTCTAAAATCATAGACTTTTTACAAAATGAACTCCCCAAACACACATGAGACTACTATTCCATAATTCATCACTATTACTATGCCTATCCTATCTGGCAATAAATTATTTTAATGTTCCACAAAAAAAAATCTATTATTTATTTCACCTTTGTCTTAAGTTGTGATATTCATCTCTATTTTCAAAATTGATAAAACAAAACTAAGCTGTTTTATGGCTGTACCCATTTTATCATCATCAATGAAAAATTAAATCATATTAAACATCATCATCTAAAATAAGACTGTTTGGCCAAGAAAATTTTGTAAGACAAAACAAAAAAAAATTTTACTGAAAAAAAAAAATTTTACTAAAAAAAAATTTCTCTTATTTTTAACCACACATCTCCCATCATTCTATAGACTCTCTTTTTCAGGTATATGGTAAAATATCAGGCCCCACGTTGGGCGCCATTGTAACATAATTAAATGATTTCAAAAGATATTACCATATCTGAGTTGTCCATAGAATGATCATAAGTAAAGGTTCAAATATATAACACTATCAAGAATTATGGGGAAATTGTTAATAACCAGTATTGTAACAATGTATTATAACTCAGGTATACAGACAGTAATCTTATCCACTTTCATTCCTTGGTTTGATGTTAAGTGCATGTTTAAACAAATACTAAGTGAATATGGTCTAGCAGGGCGCCACTAGATTATCTGAATCTAGACACGGTTATATCTAATAACCTTTCACATGTACTGGGTTTGAATCCCTTTTTGGTACTTTATTTCTAATAAAAAATGAGAGATTTTGCTTTTTGAGCCATATCACTAATAAGCACTAATAGTTAGGTAAAAGTAAAACATCTATAAACCAAAGTGGAGTATATTAGACATAAATCATTTCTCAGATCTTAGCATAACAAATGTGTTTCAATAGTTTTGTAAGTTTACTAGCTCAGATTATATATAACTAATTTAGGATGGCAATTCACTCATCCTTGCATGAAATAGATGATGGGATGTGGTTATAATAATACTAAGAAATCACTAAATATTATAAAATCAATATTTATTTATGGCCTTTAAACAGTTAAACAGCTCATTAATTAAAATGTTGATGATGATGATGATGATGATAATAATAACAATAATGACAAGGGTTTCAACTACAGCTCTAGGACTAAGCCTAAACATAAAACTAAATTTTATAAAGAAATTCATAATTATTGCTTAATTTTAGCATATTTACTTATATCTTAAATAACTAATATTCAACCATTGAGGATGATGAATAATCACACTTAACCAAGACTACACTTAATGAAATATATACGCCTCGTTTAATAAAACAAACTAATATTTATTACTACAGTTCTAACATATACATAAAAATTTCTAGATAAATATGAAAATTGACATGAATAATAATAATAATAATAATTGATTATATAACAATCCTCAGATTAATTTTAAGTTCTTCCCCCTTTCCCGTTAAATGTATTTGTATTAAGTTGAACGTCACATTGACTATGATTTTCACTCCATGAGAAAAGTATTTAAAAAAAAATATTATCTGCTCATTGGCACACATACTTTAAAAATCCAACATGTAAATAGAATGTAAAAAAAAAATGTTAGTAAAATTGAAAGAGCAAGTTTTAGAAACAAGTTTTAAATTATTTTCTCCCCCCTCTCTTCTACCTCTGCAATGCTATACTTAATGAAACAAACTAATCTAATATTCCAACACTACTTGTTATTTCACATTCACTCACAATTATACACATATAAAATATCATTATGTATGTGCGTGTTTTATCCCATAATAACAAAATATTATTAAAAACCAAAATAATAATAATATATCAGTTAAAACTAAAATCATAACACCATATAAAAAAAAATTGTTTTACACATTAATATTTTTCACAACTGTAAAATTAATAAACAAATAATTTTCATACATTCAAGATCATTTATGAAGCTCAAAGTTATTATTAGTAAGACATTCTTGTTTTAATCGATCTGAATAGTCTTTAAAAGTTCTTTAAATAAAATATATCACTTTATTGCTAAAATGTTTATTAAGACTGATATCATAAAGAAAATAGATATAAAAAGTCATATTACCGATCTTTTGTTTGTGGCGAATTTTCAAGGGTTCAAACTTGTCTATATTTCTGCAGCTACTATGTGGGAACAATCTCTTTCTTGAGGTGTATAACTATTTAATGATGATGACTCTATTGAGGTTATTTGCTTTAGTGGACAATTTGGAAATCATTATATTAAATTTTCTTCTCTTCCTGTCAAGCATGTGGATGAAATACAGCAGTTGTTTTCCCATTTGTAAATTTTCTTGAGTTTAAAATCAGTTGTTGTGACAATTAATTGGACTTGATGATTAATATTTCTCAGTAGATTAATTCATCTTCTTTGAATGCAGGTGAATGCTTTCTTCCTTCTATTAAAAACATCTTATTTATCTGGTCAGTTGAAAGGTGTAGAATATTATTTTAGACACAGCTTTTCTTTCCTATGTGATGTGCAGCTTCCTCCAGATGGTCCGGCAAATGGAATATACATATAATTTTTCTAGCCCGCCATTTCTTATATTTTCAACATTCAAATTTGATAGTTTAATAATCTGAATCAATCACAATCATAATAATTCAAGACAGCTTTTTATATCCAATTTTTAGCTACCTTAACCAATCAGAGATAGCATCACTTGCTATTTTTGGACAAATTTGTTTTAATTAGATCTCTAATTAATTTTCAACCAAAGTATTTTTCAACTGAAAAGTTTAATCCTTTTTTCCAGACACTTGTTTTAAAAAAAAAATAGACTCAATTCTTATTTCCTTTCTTTTGTTTTTTCTTTTTCTTTTTAACATCCAGGTAACACTTCAAATCTTTGAGCTTCCTTCTTTAGATCTTGATAAGACAAATTCAATTTTTAGAGTTCTCACCCATTATAAGCTTCCAAAGTGAAAAACAATTATTTACAAAAAAAAATTGCTACAAAGATTGATATCTGATTAAACAGATTTCCTCTTTTAACAAACAATTGTAAAAAAAATAATTTAACAGATTTAATACTTCCTTTTCTTTCAATATTTAGGAAATGTAAAATTTTGTATGTAATGTACACACATCCTTCATTCTTTCAAATCATTCATAAACTAACCTTAAATACTATAATTGCTAGCTTAGTAATTATAACCCAATTATTTAATTAAGTCTGTAACTTTTAAATCCCAATTATAATTAAAGAAAAGCAAAATAAAAGTATAGAATAAAATATTAGAATTGATCAAGCATAGGTTAGTTTTAAAGAAAGTTAAAATGTTTAATATTTGAAATATAAAACAATTAAATAATTTACACATACATTGCCTATATGTATGCATTATAGCTTTGCTTTTTAAAGAAAAATTAAATATTAAATAGTTTAAATGTGTGTATTACCTTTCTATCAACACACAAACAAATAAAGCATATAATTGTTGTCCCACTCTCTTTCTGTTTAAAGCTTTTAGAACTGGACCTTGTAGGGTTTAAACTTGGATGCCCTACAACTTCCTTTATGGTTATATAAAATTGTGATGATGATTTTGTTTTACCTTTTCTACATGCACATTACTATAAATTTGGCTAGTGACCAAATTGTAATGGCACAATATATATATATATAATTTAACACAGATCTTTGGTGGTGTGATATTAAGATGTCAATCATTTATTAATAAGATTACATAATATTGCTATTAACACATTGGTTGATGGTTCTGAAACTTGGGGACTAACATATAATTTCGAGAAGCATTTCAGTATTTATTGCAGATATAATAAAAACTATTTTTACACCATTGCTGTTGGGAAAATAAATAAAATACATTTGAAAAATTATTTGATTTTATGACAAAATATTAATCAAAACACATTTAAAAGACAAAACACTTGATTTTCCCCAAGGCAGATACTTTTAAATATGGAAATAACAAATTATGATGGTGGGATTGTATGATAAATCTAAAATAACTATTCATTTAATATAGCTAGTATGAGTTCGGAATATATATATATATATATATATATAAATTATTAATCAATGTCTGTATTCCAATTATAATAAAATATATATATATATATATTGGAGTCATGAAGCAAAAACAATAATAAATGAAGAAATGGCAGTACTGAAGTAATGGGCAAAAAATAACATGAAAAAATTATATTACTGAATGAAAAATGAAGTCTAAGACTCTCTTCTTAGGGTAGTGCTTAGAGAAAAGTGGATAGTCATAGTGTGTGCCAGGGATACTGAAATCACCACCAGAGGCCTTTATATATGAAAAAGTGGTCCTGGGCAGCGCACTATCAACATGACAGAAAATGAAGAAAATCTATTGGTTTGATGTTGTCACAAACTCAAGATTAAAAGCATGTAACATATATATTCATGAAGATGAGATGAATTTCAGTAATGCAGTGCTGATAAATGCCACTAACAAGATGAAATAGGATTTACTGCTCTAAAATAAATGGCCTTTGTTTGAATGCCATAATTTAGATAAATAATATGCTATGCTGCTATTATATAAAGGAAATATTTCATTTAATAAAATATACATTAAGATTTGACCCACTTCTTTTCTGCTATTTAATATGATTCAATATTCCCTTCATGTATTTTCATAATAACTAGAATATTTTACAATTTGTTATTTTAAGAGTATGAATAATAAAAGAAAATTAGCAGTTGTATAGAAAACAACGGGTCACCTTTTCTAGAATTGAATAAATAACATTTTAAAAGATTTCAAATCATTAATTAGCTTGAGTAATGTATTTACCCCAGGTAGAATTATTTTCTTTTATTCAGAGATGAACAAATAACAATTTTTGTATTAAAAACACAAAATAAAATGTTGATTTATAAAAACAATCTGGCATGCACACAAATTAATAATACACTATATTTTAAGAGGAAATTAATAATTTTAATTCATGGAAATTTAACTAAAAGGAGGAAAGATTTCGATAATTTCAGGGCTTATCAGATTGCTAGTGTTGGCATATTAATAATAACAAAAGCATATATATAAAATCAAGTAATAAATAAATGACCACACCAAAGTTAAAAAACTAGAGCATATGAGAATTGGATTTATAAAAGTGGTTTGAGAGCAAATTATATTTTTACATATTAGAAAAAGATAAAACTAGACAATACATTAGGAGAAATCTTTATAGCAGGATTTGAAGTTAGTTAGACTAGATTTACTTTCAGGAAGCATTATTAAGCATCCATATTAAAAAGTCCTGCTTGAGCATGGCAGTTCAAGGATTCATGCACATTCTTATGTGACAGCAAGCTTCTGATCAGCATACTAAAGTTCTCAACTCAGGCTTTTACATCATTCTTAAAGTAGAATGGTACTGCAGTAAAAGAATGATCCACACAGGAAAAAAGATGATAGGCTTTTTACTCAATCATCATTTATTAAATTTCAAACCAGCATGGGTTCTGTTAACTCTACAGTTCTCTCAATAGTAACTAACTCTTGGTGTTTTCAAATCAGCCAATTTTATATCTGGCTCAGGTAATTGTGGAATACTTTTAATTTATTATATCTAGCCCAAAATCTAATGTCTGATTTAATAAAATCTTACATTTCTGTGTCTGTTCTTGGAGAGCCAATTGTTAAATGATGTTTCAAAAATATATTCAAATCTATTTCCAGATTGGAAATAGATTTGACAAAAATGTTTATACAAAAGTAAAATCTATTAATTTTATTCCCGTCTTTATTTTCAGTAAAATGTTAATTAAAATACCTTTCCAAGATTACAACAATATTATATTTCCAACACTTTTATTATTTTGGACAATTATTATATTTTCCATCTTGGATTTAACAATGTATACAGTTTGATTAAAAATAATAATTTAAAACTAAAAATTTTTTAAACAATGGTAGAATACAATACTTATAAAATTAATATTTTGTTAGTAATTTCTCCTGTTACATATATAGATATCTGAGCTGCACCTAATATATTTTAATTTTAATAAAAATGAATTAATAATAATAAATAAAAAAATGTAAAGATAAACTTTATAAATTTTAGGCACACATCTCAAATATATATATATATAAAGGAGAGATGGGATATGAGGTTTGAATATGGGTTAGTATTTGTTATGTGCATGGAACCATGAAGCTCAATCTTAAACTAAGATTGACTGCTTCAATATGTATTGCCAATGTAAAAGCAGTGTATTTCAGCAGAGCCCACCATTTTAACTGTGTCTTTTATTTTTATATTGAGATTACTTAGGATATTATTGAAGTACCTTATAATATCCATTATTAAAAAAATTGTTAATTTAGAATACTTAAGAGAATCAAAATATACCGTAATAAATAAGAAGTTGTATATTTTTCAACACTTTCTGAAAGTCTGCATTAATAAAAATGTATAAACTATTGTTTAGAAACTATTCAGAAAAAAATTGTGTTTTTACTCTTGTAATATATCATTTCATTTAATTAACATTGCAAAATTATAAAATATTATTAGGCTAATGGATGCCCAAGAACATATCATTTTTATGCAAAATCTCATATTAAAATCTAGGCAACAATGAAAGTGGATTCTGTTGGAATAAAATGATTTTATAAAGACAAGGAAGTTTAAGAATAAATGTACAGTATGATTTTACTTATTCATTTTATATTAAATAAATCATATTTAGCAAAAACAAATCAATATTCAATTTCCTTGGAATATAAACTGACAAGTAAGTTAATTTGATAACACCATTTTCTTAATTAAATTAAGGAAAGATTTTACAGATATATTGGGCAAGTTTAAAAATATTGCAAACATGGACTTATTGCTAAATCTCATAAAGATAAATTTTACAGTAACAATGGCTGTAATTCATATCAAAATCGATTCTAATGTATAAAAATCATTGACTTTTTGAAATACGTATTAATAAAGGATCCAATAATTAATTATTAATAGTCATAGAATTTTTGAAAAACATGAAAAAAAATTAAAATAAAATCAACTCTATGAGTAATTAAAATGTTTTTACAATTTAATGTTTTCTGAGAATTTTAGAAATGAAAAAAATTGGGCAATAAAGAATGATAACAAATAACCTGTTTAACATGGATGGGGATGAAGATATTATAACGTATCCAAGGAGAACAAAAAAGAAATGGAATCATCATTGCAGCAGTTTATGTATAAATGTTCATTTGCAGGATAAATAATCCAATAATTAGGAAAATTGTATAATGCTTTGAATTATTGATCACACAAGAAAAGGTGAACTGACATTCATCAAAATAGTAAATGTGCTTTTGAGCATAGGATGAGCCTACAGATATGTATGTATATTTCTACATCTTGAAACAAATTGAATATGTAAACATTCTAAATATGAATAACATTTAATATGAAAAGATATTAAATACCTTTGTATTAGAAATGTGTGTAGATGTTTGTGTTGACAGTTTGTTTTAATATCAGAATATAATTTTTTATTACACTATTTTTATTGTCATTGCATGCTTTTTCTTATTTGGAGTGATTATCTGAGAGTTCTGAAAGTATAAAAAATGCATAAAATTGAAAACATTATATAAATAAATAATCAATCAAATTGAGATTGAAATAAATAACTATTAATAATTATATTATAATATTTATCGAACTATCTTTCAGCCCCGTTGATACCAACTCAAGATATTATACTATAAAATTCACATAACCAATTAATGTTATCTACTCCATTGATTTGCCATTATTTGAATTAAACTGAATTTTTGAAGTTATATACTTACATATTATAATCAAATAAATAAATAAATTAAGCTACTACTGATTTGCTGTATCTGGTACATTAATTAACTTCCATGTTTCATTATATAAAAATTTTGATGCAATGATAAGTTCTCTGTTTTTTAATTTCCTAATAGTGTTCATGAAAAGACTGACTGATTCAGGGACAGGCACTGTGAACAAAAGCCTACATCTAACATTTCATATAGCATGTACAATAAAGATGGAAAGTCTAATAATAGGAAACTGTTTAGTTTGTAAGGCTTCCCTTATAGACATGATTTTATAGTAATTCACCCTTAAGTTTTGGTAAATGGCAAAATTTATTTTACTGAGTCCAGGGCATGCGTAAATTATATGGTTGAATGACTCTACTTGCCTTTTACGAATTTGACAAAAAGGGTCTATCTTATTGTAAAATCTTTTAAATGAAGGAATTTATTTGTGGGCATGGCTTTTTAATTTATTTTAATAATGAGATTAAGATACTTAGGCTCAAGAGCGAGAAATATAAAAGATGAATAATAGATTCAAATTGCATCAATGCTGATAGGTGAGTAATAAAGCTACATCAGTTTACTATTATTTATCAGAAGATAATCATTATACAAATGGTCGCAGACTGTTGATGATGTGTAAAACACAATTTTTTCTGTCGTTTATAAGCATGTAAACATTATTTTTCATAAATAAAAGCCATTAAGATTTAATAAATAAATTAAGTTATTTTACATTTTGCATATACATACAATTTACAATATTCGTTTAAATAAAATATGTTAAATGTATTAAATATGTTAAATTTATTTATTTATTTACAATTAAGCATCTAATTAATAGACTTTGAAATTTTTAAACAATAAATGATATATATATATATTGTAAAGGGATATATATATATGCGTTACATTTTAATTTTAATACTATATTTTCTTGTAAATATTTAATTCGGAATTAAATGCACAAACTTTCAAAATGCACAATTAACGAAATATTAATTTATTAATGTTTGATTTAAATTTAAGATAAGCTGTAAAAAAATTATAGAATCGAAGCAAAGATTCTATAGTTTACATAAAGGGTGTCGATTTAGTATGCGCTCACGGCCGCCATTTTGAATTACAAGAACCACCCAAACCATGCTGAAACATCCAACCGATAAATGACATCGCTCAAAATGGCCATTTTCGTAGGAAAAAAAAAATCGGAATTTTCATATTAGTCAATCACGTGACTAAAATGGTAAAACATAAAAATCTTAATTTTCATTAAAAAAATCACGTGATTAAAATATTAAAACACAAAAATCACAATTTTCATAAAAAAATCACGTGATTAAAATATTAAAACACAAAAATAGCAATTTTAATAAAAAAAAAAATCACGTGATTAAAATAATAAAACACAAAATCGTATATGCCAAAAGATTACAACTTATAAAATCTGAATGCTAAAAAATAATGATGAAAAGATTTTAAGCAATAATTATATTTTCATTCACTTATAGAAATGGAATCACGAAACCAAAAAGGTGGTAAAGATCTTGAATACACGTTATCTACATCAATCTTTTTAAAAAAATCATAAATGCTATAAATCCAAGCATTGATAGCAAATCTCAAAAAATTAAAAACGCTATAAATCTAAGCATTGTAATAGCAAATCTCAAAAAATCAAAAATGCTATAAATCCAAGCATTGATAGCAAATCTCAAAAAATTAAAAACGCTATAAATCTAAGCATTGTAATAGCAAATCTCAAAAAATTAAAAATGCTATAAATCTAAGCATTGTAATAGCAAATCTCAAAAAATTAAAAATGCTATAAATCTAAGCATTGTAATAGCAAATCTCAAAAAATTAAAAAATCAAAAACACTATAAATCCAAGCATTGTAATAGCAAATCCCAAAAAATTAAAAACGCTATAAATCTAAGCATTGTAATAGCAAATCTCAAAAAATCAAAAATGCTATAAATCCAAGCATTGATAGCAAATCTCAAAAAATTAAAAACGCTATAAATCTAAGCATTGTAATAGCAAATCTCAAAAAATTAAAAACACTATAAATCTAAGCATTGTAATAGCAAATGTCAAAAAATTAAAAACGCTATAAACCTAAGCATTGTAATAGCAAATCTCAAAAAATTAAAAATGCTATAAATCTAAGCATTGTAATAGCAAATCTCAAAAAATTAAAAAATCAAAAACACTATAAATCCAAGCATTGTAATAGCAAATCTCAAAAAATTAAAAACGCTATAAATCTAAGCATTGTAATAGCAAATCTCATCAAAAATGCTATAAATCCAAGCATTGATAGCAAATCTCAAAAAATTAAAAACACTATAAATCTAAGCATTCCAAGCATTGATAGCAAATCTCAAAAAATTAAAAACGCTATAAATCTAAGCATTGTAATACTAAATCTCAAAAAATCAAAAACACTATAAATCCAAGCATTGTAATAGTAAATCTCAAAAAATTAACGTATCTTACGGCATTTGAAAATAAATCATAAATGCTATTTGCAAAAAGAAAGCTTATTCCTGTCTTCAACAGTATATACTAAATCAGTATTTTAAAAAACAATATTTAAAAACTATAATGCTATAAATCAGACATTGTAACGTAACATTAAACAGCCTAAAATGCTACAATGGAAAAAAGTGCGGGAAAAGAAAAAAAAGCAAAAAAAGCTAATAGTGAAAATTTAAAAAAATTACACAATCCTTTAAAATAAATCAAAAACGGTAATTTATAGAGTGATAATCAAACATTGTAATTGTAAATCTCAAAAAAATTAACTTATGTTAAGGCATTTTTAAAAAAAAATCGTAAATGATATTTACAAAAACCCTTTAAAATATAGCGATCACTAGAAAAATAATAAATGCTATTTTAAAAAGCTCAGTCCGGTCTAGCAACGCTATATACTAAATCAGTATTATAATTTTAAAAAATTATATTGGTAAATGTGAAATGGCGGGAACACCCATCACTTTCAACACTATCAACAAATAAAAAACCTAATTAACTTATTTTTAAAAATATAATATTTTACATTTGGCTTTGGGATTATCCCTCTAACTAAGAGTTATAATAATGAATCACAAATCTGAATAATAGACAGTTAGCATTTATTTAAGTAATTTTTTACCAATATTTTAAGAATTTTAAAAAAATTACCAACATTCTCAATCGGATGGATGGTCGTCGCTCAGGCTAAATTTGGTTCTTCCTAGATCTCTTCATTATGCAACAGCACAAGCCATCAACAAATTATACTTTTAAGATTTAGGTTTATTACTGTAAAAAAGATGCCAGTAAAATTAATTTATTCAGGAAATATCGCAGCTTGATATGGTCTCTTTCAAATTTATTTTTAAAACTGTGTATTTAAGTCTCACACAAATAACAGCAGGTATGTATGACGTAAGATAATTTTCAAAAATTAGAGTTTAGGATGGGCCTTTGTCTTACTAAGATAAAAGTGTTAAGTTAAACTTTCAAATTTAAAAAAACAACAACTGTAAACCAGCTAATGGACTTTTATGCTTCAAGCCTAACATCATTACGTATGTAATCTTATAATAATGTATTTTGATATATAATAACGTATGTGTATGTGCACACATCTAATATATAAATATATTTATTTATATATTAGATGTGCGCATATACACGTAAACATACATTATTATACATCAAAATTCATTATTATAGGATTATACACATGGCCTGGGATGGGTTTGAATTTGACAAACAGGCCTACTATGATACTTAAAAGGTGAAACGGAATGATAGACAGAATTAGCAACAATAAGTGAATATAAAGAATATATTTTATTAGTCATTCATATACCCATTTTCAAATCATATGATCACATGAACACACACCCTTTATATTTCTTTTTTTTTTTAATATTAATGAATGAAAAGGTCTCTTTTTTGTTTTTGCAATATTTTCAGAATAAATATATATGAGTACAAGTTGTGACTTGTAATATGTTACAGTGCGATTATATTTTTAAATCATTAATTTATTTTTATATTTTTTATAATAAATTACCAAATAATTTTACTTGTGTTTTTAAAGTGTTAAAACTAAAATCTTAAAAGTAATACATGTATCGGCATACACACACATATATATGAGTACAAGTTGTGATGTATAATATGTTACAGTGCGATTATATTTTTAAATCATTAATTTATTATAAATTTTTACCCCTCTTTTGCATTTGATGACTAGTTAGGCTTGAGGCATAAAAGTCTATTTGCTGGTTTACAGTTGCTTTTTTTTAAATTTGAAAGTTTAACTTAACACTTTTATCGTAGTAAGAGAAAGGCCCATCCCAAACTCTAATTCTTGGAAATTATCTTACGTCATACATACCAGCTCTTATTTGTGTGAGACCCAAATACACAGTTTTAAAAATAAATTTGAAAGAGACCATATCAAGCTGCGATATTTCCTGAATAAATTAATTTTACTGGCATCTTCTTTACAGTTATAAACCTAAATCTTAAAAGTATAATTTGTTGATGGCTTGTGCTGTTGCATAATGAAGAGATCTAGGAAGAACCAAATTTAGCCTGAGCGACGACCATCCATTCGATTGAGAATGTTGGTAATTTTTTTAAAATTCTTAAAATATTGGTAAAAAATTACTTAAATAAATGCTAACTGTCTATTATTCAGATTTGTGATTCATTATTATAACTCTTAGTTAGAGGGATAATCCCAAAGCCAAATGTAAAATATTATATTTTTAAAAATAAGTTAATTAGGTTTTTTATTTGTTGATAGTGTTGAAAGTGATGGGTGTTCCCGCCATTTCACATTTACCAATATAATTTTTTAAAATTATAATACTGATTTAGTATATAGTGTTGCTAGACCGGACTGAGCTTTTTAAAATAACATTTATTATTTTTCTAGTGATCGCTATATTTTAAAGGGTTTTTGTAAATATCATTTACGATTTTTTTTTAAAAAATGCCTTAACATAAGTTAATTTTTTTGAGATTTACAATTACAATGTTTGATTATCACTCTATAAATTACCGTTTTTGATTTATTTTAAAGGATTGTGTAATTTTTTTTAATTTTCACTATTAGCTTCTTTTGCTTTTTTTTCTTTTCCCGCACTTTTTTCCATTGTAGCATTTTAGGCTGTTTAATGTTACGTTACAATGTCTGATTTATAGCATTATAGTTTTTAAATATTGTTTCTTAAAATACTGATTTAGTATATACTGTTGAAGACAGGAATAAGCTTTCTTTTTGCAAATAGCATTTATGATTTATTTTTAAATGCCGTAAGATACGTTAATTTTTTGAGATTTACTATTACAATGCTTGGATTTATAGTGTTTTTGATTTTTTGAGATTTAGTATTACAATGCTTAGATTTATAGCATTTTTAATTTTTTGAGATTTGCTATCAATGCTTGGAATGCTTAGATTTATAGTGTTTTTAATTTTTTGAGATTTGCTATCAATGCTTGGATTTATAGCATTTTTGATGAGATTTGCTATTACAATGCTTAGATTTGTAGCGTTTTTAATTTTTTGAGATTTGCTATCAGTGCTTGGATTTATAGCATTTTTGATTTTTTGAGATTTGCTATTACAATGCTTGGATTTATAGTGTTTTTGATTTTTTAATTTTTTGAGATTTGCTATTACAATGCTTAGATTTATAGCATTTTTAATTGTTTGAGATTTGCTATTACAATGCTTAGGTTTATAGCGTTTTTAATTTTTTGAGATTTGCTATTACAATGCTTAGATTTATAGCATTTTTGATTGTTTGAGATTTGCTATTACAATGCTTAGGTTTATAGCGTTTTTAATTTTTTGAGATTTGCTATTACAATGCTTAGATTTATAGCATTTTTAATTGTTTGAGATTTGCTATTACAATGCTTAGGTTTATAGCGTTTTTAATTTTTTGAGATTTGCTATTACAATGCTTAGATTTATAGCGTTTTTAATTTTTTGACATTTGCTATTACAATGCTTGGATTTATAGTGTTTTTGATTTTTTAATTTTTTGAGATTTGCTATTACAATGCTTAGATTTATAGCATTTTTAATTGTTTGAGATTTGCTATTACAATGCTTAGGTTTATAGCGTTTTTAATTTTTTGAGATTTGCTATTACAATGCTTAGATTTATAGCATTTTTAATTTTTTGAGATTTGCTATTACAATGCTTAGATTTATAGCATTTTTGATTGTTTGAGATTTGCTATTACAATGCTTAGGTTTATAGCGTTTTTAATTTTTTGAGATTTGCTATTACAATGCTTAGATTTATAGCATTTTTAATTTTTTGAGATTTGCTATTACAATGCTTAGATTTATAGCATTTTTGATTGTTTGAGATTTGCTATTACAATGCTTAGGTTTATAGCGTTTTTAATTTTTTGAGATTTGCTATTACAATGCTTAGATTTATAGCATTTTTAATTGTTTGAGATTTGCTATTACAATGTTTAGGTTTATAGCGTTTTTAATTTTTTGAGATTTGCTATTACAATGCTTAGATTTATAGCGTTTTTAATTTTTGAGATTTGCTATTACAATGCTTAGATTTATAGCGTTTTTAATTTTTTGACATTTGCTATTACAATGCTTGGATTTATAGTGTTTTTGATTTTTTAATTTTTTGAGATTTGCTATTACAATGCTTAGATTTATAGCGTTTTTAATTTTTTGAGATTTGCTATCAATGCTTGGATTTATAGCATTTATGATTTTTTTAAAAAGATTGATATAGATAACGTGTATTCAAGATCTTTACCGCCTTTTTGGTCTCGTGATTCCATTTCTATAAGTGAATGAAAATATAATTATTGCTTAAAATCTTTTCATCATTATTTTTTAGCATTCAGATTTTATAAGTTATAATCTTTTGGCATATACGATTTTGTGTTTTAATATTTTAATCACGTGATTTTTTTTAAAATTAAAATTGCTATTTTTGTGTTTTAATATTTTAATCACGTGATTTTTTTATGAAAATTGTGATTTTTGTGTTTTAATATTTTAATCACGTGATTTTTTTAGATGAAAATTAAGATTTTTATGTTTTACCATTTTAGTCCGATTTTTTTTTCCTACGAAAATGGCCATTTTGAGCAATGTCATTTATCGGTTGGATGTTTCAGCATGGTTTGGGAGGTTCTTGTAATTCAAAATGGCGGCCATGAGCGCATACTAAATCAGCACCAAATAAAGTATAAAATAAAAACCTTTTTAATAATAGTGAAGGGTTTTTGATTTTAAAAATAAAAATTACAAACAGATCCTTAGGGCAAAATGACCATTGAAAAGATGATTACAAAATATAAAAGAGTTCCCACCCAAAGATATAGACGCAGACCTCAGTGGAAAACCCAAAATCTACTTGGATAAAAACCCAATAAACCAATAAAATACTGACATGCAAAATGTTTGATCAATCCATGCATTCTTGAGATAAGGTGCCCGAAAATGATAAAAGGAAGAATTGAAAAGAAATAAGGATTTAGAGAGAATTAGAATTTTAAATTCGTTTCTTGTTGCTGAAAAAGTTAAAATATTACCAAGAATGTAATCTGTTTAATTGCACATCCTTCAGTGCGGTCGGCTGAAGGCAGCCTTCATCTCCATGGATCCCAGGATCGAACCACTGGAACCATCTTCATAAAACATCATTGGAAATCTTATAAAATCATCATCATCCGCAAGAAAAGGCTTTTGCATAACTCAAATTTTTATCGCAAAAAAACAAGCACGGAGAAAAATTAAAGTATAAATTATAATATGAAATATAAACTCTTCAATTTGAAATCCCTGAACTTTAATCTTCTTTAAATATGAACTACAGACTTTCTTTCCAAATCAAACCAGATTTTTATTTTTATAAACTTTAAAATTTTAAAAGTCTCATTTAGAGTTTGAAACATAATCTCTTAAAATATGTATTTTTTTCTTTTTTTTTAATCATACTTAATATCTATTTGTAATGGGGTAGGGGTTTCCGATTGCAAACTTAAATTTAAGGATGAAAATACTTATCGTTATTTGTGCATTATAGAATTTAAAACAAAGAAAAAGTAGGTTAAATAGTATTTGCAATAAAAATAAATAAATATAATGTGTTATCGTAAAATGATTTTAAAGCATTAAAGTAAAGATTCTTTTTTAGAATTAAATTAATAAAATGATTTAAATGTTAGTTGAGTTTATATGGCTACTAGACTTGTTTAAATATATGTTAGTTTTAAAGGGGTTTTGATTTTGAACTATTTGTTTCGTAGTTGTGTCAATGATGGTGGAGATATATAGACATTTATATTAATGTAATGAAGTGTGTTAGCACCTAGGGTGACAAGTCCAACTGAATGCATGATTCCAAAGAGGTAGTCATACCATTGAAATGGACACAGACATAGTTTTTAAGCCATTGACCCATTCCATCTCTATAGATTGAGAAGATAAGTTGGCAAGATAGGACCGCTCTCCCATCCATACATAGCATTTTCTCTTTATATTACATACATGATTCCTTCACCAGATAGAAGCACATTCCTATACTGATTGAAGCTCATGTTTTTTCAAATAATATCACGCTGTTCAGATGCACATTCCTGTGAGCGTGATTGTATGCTAACATGTTCATATTGCATTGGTTGCTGATATATATCTGGAAGCGAGCATTGGTGTGGCTGTGAACTTTTAGCCTGGAATCAAATGTTTGAAAGTTTTTTAAGTGCCTCGTTGGGGTAGCTCATCTATACTCAACATTTCTAAGATTAAAAATAAAAGTTAAAACAAATAAAAATAATAGTAAATTATTATGAAACAAACAATTTTTTTAATAATTGTTTTTCAAGTTTTGTGTGTCATCACTTATATATAGGCATGAATATAATCTTTTTGTGTTATTAATAATGACAGTGATTGCTTTTATTTTTTTTATTAAAAGAAGTATATTTAATAAATATGTTTAAACCTCTGCTATTTCATGAGCTAGTGACTTGGGCTGGTGGTTGTGATCTTACCAGCACATATCTGTCTACTTTATAAATTTTCTAGGTTCAAAGAAGCCTAGTCGTGCTCTGTTGGCTGATGCATTTAGACTGGATAATGATCACCCATTTCCCGACCATTATAAATGGCTGCCCAGCATGTGGCATGATACTCATTAACCACAAATACCCTGATCAAATAAAATAGTTTAGGAAATAGTGCGAATAGCAACCTAAACATCAGAATAGGTATATTAGGAATAAGTTAGGATAAGATGTGACTGTCAGGTATAAATATGATCATCAAATAACTATAATGTTTAAAAAAAAGGTAATGATTTAGTAATTTAAAAAGATGCTCACGAAAAAAAAAAGAAACAGAACTTTAACACATTATTATTGCCATTTAGTATTAACTCTAACTAAGGTCTTTTTATTATCATTTTTTTAAAAATAAGTTCGGTAATATGTAATAAAATATATATATGTGTTACATTTTAATTTTAACACTTGATTTTTTTGTAAATATATAATACTGAATTAAATGCACAAACTTTCAAAATGCACAAATAACGAATTATTAATTTATTAATGTTTGATTTAAATTTAAGATAAGCTTTAAAAAATTTATAGAATCGAAGCAAAGATTCTATACTATAAATAAAGTATAAAATAAAAACCTTTTTAATAATAGCGAAGAGTTTTTGATTTTAAAAATAAAAACTACAAACAGATCCATAGGGCAAAATGACCATTGAAAAGATGATTACGAAATAGATAAGAGTTCCCGCCCAAAGATATAGACACAGACCTCAGTGGAAAACCCAAAATCTACTGGGACACAAACCCAATAAAACAATAAAATGCAGACAAGAAATATGTTCGATCAATCTGTGCATTCTTAAGATAAGGTGCCCAAGGACTATAAAAGAAAGAATTCAAAAGAAATAAGTAATTAGAGAGAATTAGAATTTTAAATTCATTTCATTGTTGCTGAAAAAGTTAAAATAAATATTACCAAAAATGTAATTTTTTTAATCGCGCTTCCTTCGGTGCAGCTGGCCGAAGGCAGACTTCATGTCCACAGATCCCAGGATCGAACCACTGGAACCGTCTTCATAAAACATCTTCGGAAATCTTATAAATTCCTCATTGTCTGCAAGAAATGGCCCTTTTGTAACTCAGATCTTCATTGCAAAGGAATGAGCACGAAGAAAAAGGAAACTATAAATTATAATATGAAATATAAACTCTTCAATTTAAAATCTCTGAACTTTAATCTTCTTTAAATATGAACTATAGACTTTCTTTCCAAATCAAACCAGAACTTTATTTTTATAAACTTTGAAATTTTAAAAGTCTCATTTAAAGTTTGAAATGTAATTTCTTAAAATATGATTTCTTTTATTTACTCATGCTTAATATCTGTTTGTAATGGGGTAGGGGTTTGCAATTGCAAACTTAAATTTAAAGATGAAACTACTTATTGTTATTTGTGCATTATAGAATTTAAAACAAAGGAAAAGTAGGTTAAATAGTATTTGCAGTAAAAATAAATTAAATATAATGTGTTATCGTAAAATTATTTTAAAGCCTTAAACTAAAGTTTTTTTTTAGAATTAAATTAATAAAATGATTTAAATGTTAGTTGAGTGTATATGGCTACTAGACTCATTTAAATATATGTTAGTTTTAATGGGGTTTTGATTTCAGACTATTTGTTTCATAGTTGGGTCAATGCTGGTGGGTATATATAGACATTTATATCAATGTAATGTGAAGTGTGTTAGCACCTAGGGCAACAAGTCCAACTGAATGCATGACCCCAAAATAGTAGTCATATTGCTGAAATGGACGCAGACATATTTCCTGTGCCATTGACCCATTCCAGCTCTATGGATTCAGAAGATAAGTCGGCAAGATAGGACTGCTCTCCTATCCATATGTAGCATTTTTTCTTTATATTACATAAATGATTTCTTCACCAGATAGAAGCAGATTCCTATACTGGTTGAAGCTCATGTTTTCTCAAATAATATCATGGTGTTCAGATGCACATTCCTGTTGGTGTGATTTTATGGTAACATGTTCATATTGCATTGGTTGCTGATATATATCTGGAAGTGAGCATTGGTGTGGCTGCAGACTTTTAGCCTAGAATCAAATGTTTGAAAGTTTTTTAAGTGCCTTGTCAGGGTAGCTCATCTGTACTCAACATTTCTAAGATTAAAAATAAAAGTTAAAACAAATAAAAATAATAGTAAATTATTATGAAACAAACAATTTTTTTATAATTATTTTTCAAGTTTTGTGTGTTGTTACTTATATATATGCATGAATAAAATCTTTTTGTGTTATTAATACTGACAGTGATTGCTTTTATTTTTTTATTAAAAGAAGTATATTTAATAAATATGTTGAAACCTCTTCTACTTCATGAGCTAGTGACTTGGGCTGGCGGTCATGATTTTACCAGCACGTATTTGTCTACTTTATAAATTTTCTAGGTTCAAAGTAGCCTAGTCGTGCTCTGTAAGCAGATATGTTTAGACTGGATAATGATCACCTATTTCCTGACCATTATAATATATATATATTGTAATGGGCACATACGTACGTTACATTATTTTTTATTAGTAACCATATAAAAAAAAAAAACTTCGCCAATAAAAACTTTTTTTTTTTAAGAATTAAAAATAAAAAAAAATCATCTTAAACTCGCATATATAAAATTGCACAGATAAATAATTATTAAAATAAAACTTTATTAAAGAAAAAGTATTTTAAAAACAAAAACTTAAAAAGATTTAGAGATAAAAATATATCTTTAAGTTTGAAAACACATTAATTAATCAAAAATGGAAATGATTGTTTTAATTAGAAATGTAAACTAGCCTTGGGCATTTAAATGTAAAAACATTGGTCAGATAGAAAAACAATAGAAACAAATAGCTAATGAATGAAAAACAATGAAATTGGACCTCAGCGAAAGGACCATATCATCATCATGATGTAACGTCCATTGGATCCTTGAAATTAATATAAAAGGACAAGTTTGAAAATTATTAATTAATTATTATGGAGAGATGTGACAGATATGTGTTAGTACGGAAGTGAAGGAGAAGGGATTGAAAATACGCACTCTTGTATCCCTTCAGTTTTGCCAAAGAAAGAAAGAGAAATGAACTATTGTTTTTCTATATTGAGGACCAGTTAAAGCAAAAACCTCCGAATGGATAAATAAATCAGCCAACAGAATACCAATCTTAGGACAGCGTGGGAATTCACATTCATGGCAAGCAACAGATAAAGATGAACTGTTTTAAACCGTAAGAACTTTATAAATAATGAACATTAAATTAAAACTTTCCAGATTTAAATGATTGCAATATTATCCTATCTGACCAACTTAATTTATTAATAATGTTATTTGATGTATTTCTTTATTTTATATATATTTAAAATCATTTCCATTTATTTATTTATTTTTTGTTCTTTAAGATTTATCATGATTTTTGTTTTTCGTTAAATTAATTATATAAAAGTTAAACTTAAGTCGGGTGTGAATGGCTGTATAGATTTGTAAAGTTATATTAGGGGAAGGTAAGCTTAGGTTATTTGTGTCATTGTTAAATTGGGTCGATGGATTGGATATATTGATGTTGTTAATAGATGTAGTCAGAGATTCGCTACTGGCAGAATTGTTTATATATACACCGCACTCACCCGTTTGCCTACGGAAGGAATTATAAGATGGAGAACGCAGTTCCTTTCTATGGAGTTTTTTTTTATTCTTCTCATTAGATAGATGTAATATTCCTATCTGATGAGAGTCAATGTCTTCTCTTAATCTTTTTGATGCTGCCGTATTCCATATTACATATCAGACGAATTGATGCCAGTTTGACTACGAATTTTAGCCTAAGGTTAAATAGGGATAGAATGTTTATTTTCAAATGCAAATCTATGTAGTCTATTCATACTCGACATCTAAACAAAATGCATTAAATTTAAGTTGTTTATAGACATTTGCATGGATTGGTTATCGGTTAAGTATGTTTTTGGTTTTCATATTTGATCAAAATATATAAACATTCGATAAATAATGATACCTTACGGTGAGTATCTAAAATGTATTTATTCGGATGTCTTTTAAGTTATTGGTGACAATGCAAGTATCTTATGGTGAATATTATTGGGTTACTTATAAATTTCCCTCTGCAATTGTCGGTATCAATGATTTTTTATTTTGATTGTTTCTGTTGATTTTGAAATGTTTGTGACCATTGTAATCTATGTAACCAATCTATACGCAACATATTAAAACAAGCTTTTATAATCCCATCTGTGCGAACTTAATTAAAATGTAAACTTATAATATAATGGAAATTAAAATGTAATTTAAAATCTAAAGTAAAGTTACAAATAATGTTAAATGTTAAAATGTAAACTGATACTAAAACAATTTTCAATCTTATATATATGTGCATAAGTAAATGGTTGTATGCTAAATACTGGCAGTGGCTTATTTTATTCTTTTTTTATATACTCTTAGATTATATTATTTAATCTCTGCTATTCCACTGAGCTAGTGACATGGGCTAATGACTGGAATCAAAATTTAAAAAAAAAAATTTTTTTTTTTACTTACGTATCTGCCTATCTTATAAATTTTTCTAGGTTCAAATGCTTAGATGGTGCCCTGTATTGCAGTTTACGTAAGTCTACCTAATCCAGATCGTTACAATATATATATTGTGATCCTCTGAATGGGCACAAGGAATTGAGATACTTTGTATCTGCATTGAATAGTTATATTGTATTTTAAAAAAATGAAATAGCCTTAGAATTTTAAAATTTTTTTGCTGGAAATTGTTTAAAGCTTAGATATGGATTGCTTATGCAGTTTATTGACCACTTTGTAAGTATTCATTATTATTATTGCGGTTAATGAAGTATTTAATGCAAGAAAGAGGGGTTGTTTATTATGGGAATTGGTATATTTTGGCAGAAAGATGCAAAGTTATTTTGTGTTAGTGTTAGTATTGGTTTGAATATTTTCCTAATCCCTTATTCATTGATACCTATCCCTTTATCAACATTAATAGTAACCTCAATTATATTTAGTCAAGATGATTTAATATTTATATTACAGTGTATGTGCATGCATGTATGACTCTGCATCATTTTCATTTCATTTTCATCTTTTAATAACAGGTATCAATAGTACATTCACAATAAAAACTTTTAAATTACAGTAACTATCTTTAATAATTTAACAAATATATATTTCTTTTCAATGATTAATGGATATTTGGATCAGTAGATTATTTTATGAATTAAATAGATTATTAATCATTTTTGTTTAACAGTTAATTAATATTCATTTCATTTCAAGTTTGTAAAATATATTTTATTATAATTATTATTTTTGCCTTGGTTTAATTGTAAAAATCAGAATGATTTTTTTTTTAAGAAAAGATTTTTTTTGAATATGTAATTAGCTTGGGTGCAAAAATTTGGGAATTAACCTTTTAAGGGAAATGACCTTGTTGATGGGGGGAGAGAGAAGTAGATATCTATTTAACAGATAGCTTCCAGTAAAAAATTGCTCATTATCATTATAATTGCAGCCAGTAAAGTGCTCATTAGCATTGTAATTGTGGCCAGTAAAAAAATTGCTGAAGTCAAATTGATTTTAAAAGCTTTGGAATAAACTTCTAAAAATCTTAGAAATTAATTATGGAAGAATGTCTACTTGGGATGCAAGAATAAATTTTAAGAAGGTACATTAGTTTTTCATTACTCTCCTTAATTTAAAAATTTGAATTAACCACCTCATACTTATTGATATTTAAAATGTATATCGTTGGTGTTTAGAAGGCATTACTTTATTTATCTATAATTAAGAAAGAATATAGAGTGCATGAACATTATTGTTATATAATTAATTCATGTGTGTTCTTTAATATATCTTGGAAATATATGCAGGACTCTTTTTCAGAATTTATTTTGATTTTTCACCCTCATCTGTATTATTCTTTTATGAAAATTAAATGTAAACTTAAGGATATGTGTATTATAATATATCATGCCATCCTTAAGTTAATTACAAAAAAGTGACATTATTTATTTGGTGTTTCTAAAAATAATATGTGTTTAATAAAAGAAATAAAATGTGAATTATTTCAAATAAACTAAGGAAACTCCTCACTAAATATTTACTTAAATCGGATGGAAAAATGGAAATGCGAGATAATTTCTGTTCTCTTCAATAAAAATGCATTATTGTAATAAAGTATTAATTGTGGAATTACTAATAAATCATGGTATCTTAATTGGCAATATTTAAAAATAAACTATGCGTACAATAGATTATAAAGTGTCAAATGTTATTCAAGAAAACTACTAAGAATAATTGTGTACTTAATTTAAAACTACTATGGAATGAATGAAACAATTCCTGTTCAACTGTAGCTAAAAATATTTTATACTTTCATCATAATAGAAAAGAAAATGATTACTTATGTGTGATATAGTAAACTCAAATAGCTAGGCTATGAACATTGGAAGTGCTAAGTCATATTTAAGTTATTATATATTTTTAGTTATCCTACAGAAATTCATTTTATGTTCAAATTCAGTTTGGAATCCATCCCCATATCATTTCATAAACCCAGAGTAGAGCTTTGCAAGTGAACTTTTATTTTAGGTCACAAAACGAATAACTTTTGTTTCTTTATTTTTTTTTTGCTTGTCATTATTAATGTATATTATAGATAGGTAGGCATACTTATTATGTTTTATCTATAATTTGGGTTATTATGATTTCCTAGATCATCTTGAAATGTGTATTCATGAGCAGTGGATATGTTGGTAAAAATTGATTTTATACAAATATGTCATATTTTTCTTTTATGAAGGTAAAGAAAAGAAATATATATTTTTTATTATATCATTAGAGAGGGGTTTACATTTATTTTATATATTTTATTATTTCAAAATGATAATTTTGGCTTTAAAATCAACTAACATGTAACTGAAATAGTTTGCTAGATATGATAAAGAAAGTTTGTTCATAATAATTATAACTATTAAATTTTAAAAGTAACTTATTTTATTCTGAATTAAAAGTTATATCTTAATGTATTATTTAATTACTATATTATCTGCATAGTATATAACTTAGAATTCATTTTTTATATATATTCTTGTTTGTGTGTGTGTGTTTATTTTGCACAATTATGACTTTTTTTTAATAAAGTTCAGTTTGTGAATATTTTATGTATAAATTTCGGATGTTGTCATATTCTATAGAATTGAACGGATTAGTATGTTATCTGTGTGTATTTATCTGGCAATATGTAAATATAATGTTAGACATATAGAAGAGCTTTGTGATATGGAAAATAATCTGATTGCATTCTATATTTGTAGAAATGAGAGATTTTTCTTAAATGCTATATTTTAATAATTTTCCATGAGTAGAGATGAGTCTATATTATACGCGTATTATGAAATGATAGTTTTGAAGTTATGTGATGTTTTTTTTAAAGCCTTGGTGATGAGGAAGAGGTTCCCCAACAATAGTGTATTTAAAATTAGATGAATTATTGTAGAAATATTAAGTAAAGAATTTATTTACTCCTCATGTGAATTTCCCTTGGAACATGTAGTCTGTATAATCATGAAAATATAGCTGTGTTATTTAATATGTGGCCAGATAAATAGTTAAATTAATTCTTGATATAATGTTAGTGTCTTATTTGGATAGGTGGCTTATGATATTGTCTGAAATGAAGTAATTATTTAATATTTTCTTGATGAATGCATAGTTTGTAGAAAAGATTGTTTTTTATTATTGTTGCTTGACACACGCACACACATGCGTAATATGAATAATGTCGCGAATATAAAGATTTAAAGTTATTAAAATTAAAATGTGAAAGAAATGTTTTGAAGCAAATTACATTCATTTACATAGAAGTATAGACTTATTGAATTTAAAACGGAAAGTATATATTTTAAAACACAGTATATTTATATAATACAGAATTATAAATCATCAAACCATCAGAATGAATATGATTTCATTGTGATGCGTGAAAAGATATACGTATTTAAAAATGATTGTTTCATTAGTTAGAAAAAGTTGCTTTGTTGATGGCCAAATATTTTAGTTTGATTTATTTTATTAGTCAATAGTAATATTTTCTCAAAATATTTAGTGGGCCAGTAATATAATATATTATTTAGTCAATGTAATGCTTAATTATGCTTAAATGAGACACTTAAGCAAAGTGAATATTCGAAGTCAGAATATTAGAGTTTTATTGTTAATTTGCTTTCAAAGGGTCTGAATAGTGAATAATGGAACATGGTGGGGATAATCCCAGGCTGATGCTTAAAGTTTATTGGATAATTTGAAATCTGTAAGACAAGTAGTCCTATTGTAAAAATATCATGTTAAACTAAATTTTTTTATTGTAATAAATGATTTGTTTTAGTTATTTAAAATCTTAAAAACTGTGTTTTGAGTTATTCTTTTGTACATTCATGTTTCAATTTTCACATCTCCACATTTTATAAATCTATTATAAAATAGATATATTATATTATAGTTACAATATCGCATTTGCTGGTGTCTGACAATGTTGTTTTCTTAATCCAAACATTATAAGATACATTTGCCACTTGATAAATGTATACGAAAGGTTGCCAAGTTAGTATATTTGTTAGATGATGATTTGAGATTAAAATACCCTATTTCTGTCATTATCTAAGTGTTAAACACAGTACAGCATTTAGTCAATTTATTTCATTACATTTTATTATACTTTAGAATTATAAATTATGGGCCAATGTGTTTTTTTAATTCAACTGTGTTTCAAATTCCCTGAGATTGTATTGTAGATTCCTTGTTTGGCATTGAGGTAGATGTTTAGATTATGATATGCCAAGTCATAGAATTGTTTACTAATATAATTATAGCAAGCTGATTTCTGTTGTACTTGGATGACAGAAGAAATTAAGTTGAAAGAATATTTTAATAGATTGTACAAATAAACATTGTGATTCTTTATCTTCCAATTATTTAATAAAAAGGATTTACATTATATTTAAAGTTTTTGTAATATTTCTTCTTTCATTTACTTTTAATCATATATCTTATGAACTTTTTATAGCCTCCCACTAAGCTGAGCTGAACATAGGCTTAAGTGAAGAGTCTCAGTAATAATTTTGTATCAAATATATTGTTATATTGTTCTATTCATTAACAGAACTGGCGCCTGGGCATTTCACTCATGTAATGTATATGAGTAGTGTTGGGAGTGTAGGTTATTATATATATATTGTATTTTTTTCATTTCATTATATATTTTGTCACTATATTTATTGCAAATAAATTTAATTGCAATTTTTTCAGTTTTTTACTTTTTTTTCATATAAATATAAAAAAAGGTTTTTATATTATTGAAACACGGTTTATAATGCACTAATTACTTTTTTTAATTTAATTATTTGATTAATTAAAATTCTATAGGAAAACATCTATTTTTATATAAAACTGAAAAAAAAAACCAAGATAGCACATTCCAATAATTATTAGGATTTAAAACTTTATAATATCTAAAATACTTTTTCAATTAAAAAATAAAAATTTTCTTATAAAATATCTAATTTTAGGCTATCATGCATAAATATTGTTCATTCAATAATAAAATTTATCAAACAAAATATTTGTTATATGATTGTTTTCAATCTGATTGAAGTTATTTATATACTTTTGTAAAAAATGTCCATTAGTTTTAACTCTAAACTAATATTCAGTGAAAAAAATACTGGAAAAGAAAAATAAGATTAACCTGATTATTTATAAGCATTGTATATTATTTTATATATATTAAAATAAAATAAAAAGCATGTAATTCATTGTAAATTTATAAAACTAAAGAATAAAATTGTCACATTTATATTTTATTATTTCATCAGTTTTATATATTTTTTTTTACAAAATATGTGAAACTTAAACATTTTAAAAATAAGAGGTGTTTTAAATATAATTAATGTGATACACATTTATCTATAAATAGATCACATTCCTTAAACATTAAACAAATACAAAATATTTTTTCAATGGCATGAGAATACCCAGATACTACTCCTTATTAAGTATCTTCATACTCTCATGGCTAACAATAATGTCCAATATATTATATCATATTTATAACTATTAAGTTTTAATTCAATCACTCATTATAAATTTGTTAAATAACTACAGATAAACTTTGATGCCTATTATTTTTGATAATTAAGCTTGGCAATAATCACAAAAATAACTTCACAATAAGGAGATCTCAGGATAATCATTGATTTATTAATGATTCATATTACCTATGGAATATCAAGAGGGATTTTATGGATTTCCATGGGTAGTGCACAAATTAAGAAAGGCTTATAATTTAAATCTATAATCAAGCTTTATATTTACCCTGTTTAATACTTATTATTAAAATAATATTATTAACAAAACTGTAATTAACACTAGTACTTTCACTAATATCTAATATATCTTTTTATTTCATATTAATAGCCATGACTTAATAACAATGTCACCAATGACCTATGGGATCAAGGCAGCATGCAGCTAGTAAAATTCTCTATTAAGAGATTTCTGCTTATTAAACTGTTATATTGCTCAAAACTGAATCGATTCTTCATTTTAATTTCAACTGTACAGTTTGAGTTCGTGTGATGTGATGACAATGAACACAGAAAAGAAATGCAACATTTAGAACTTAAGTAAATTTTCAAAAGAATAATTTTAATAACATTAATTACAAATAATTATAATAAACATTCCCATTGACAATTAATTTAAAATAACTGTTATAACAAATTTGTATACAAACACATTATGATCATAATAAAATAATAGAAAAATTAATATTCGGAGTATTTATAATGAAACAAAATTAATAATCTCCCATAGTATATTGGGATATTTACCTCCTTGTATATGCTTATATATCACACATCCAGTTTTTTTATTAAACAATCATTCTCCCTTTTTTTAAATTCATGGTCTTTTATTTCAACTTTCAAAATAATAATTATAACAAAGTTGTATACCTGGTGATAAAGTAACAATATAAACAATTGAGAAGAGATTGTTATAATTCTGAATGTTTACAAAAAAACAAAATTAATATTATTAAATTTCCCATAAGAAAATATAATCGTTTTTTTTATCAATTAATAAATGTAAACACCCCCTGCCCTTTTAATCACATATATGTAGTGTTAAATACATAATTATACATTTCATTTTAGAATATTGATCATATTTGTTCATTCAAATCACTAATACTATTTAATTAAAAAACAACATAACTTTTAAATAACAACTGATATAAACAATTGAATTAATCAATTTATTAATTCTAACTATCCCTTGCTTTAGTCCCCCCTTTTATTGTACTAAAAACTCATAGATTAAGACATATAAATACAAACATTAGGAACAAGTTCCCTTTTTAAAGTACCTGCTCACTCCAAATTTCGCAAGGAAATTGCGTTATTGCCACGCTAGTCATTCCCTTTGTTTAGTAATAGATTATTTTATGGCTTGCCTTATCCAAGATGACAAATATTTTCATCTATACTATACAACATGCATATGATTTCTATCATATATATATATATATCAAAATATTAATATATAACAAACTAACCAAAGGAAATACATATAAAAACAAAAAAAAGACTTATAAATCCAATAAATAATATTATATTTCAACCAGAGGACTTGTTTTCATCAGAAAGAAAAAAAATACACAGTAAAATGGCGATAATCAAAAATTACAGATTTGGTAAAAGATTAAAAATTTAACAAAACCCCCTGATTGGTCACAAAATCTAACATAGAATATCTACCCAATCAATGACAAAATTCAAACAACAAAAAAAAAAACTACATTCCCTCCTAATCAAGCTTAAATTCTATTTAAATTAAAATAATTATAAAAATAAAAAATCCAAAATTAAAAATTAAAATATACATATGTGCATACATAGAAAAATTAGACTATGCTCACATACAAAAAATAGCTGTGCTCACATTAACATTCATTAAAAACTAAAATACTTATACATTTTAATCAAAAATTATAGTTAGTGCAAAGTACAATAATTTATAATAACTAATTATTTATCTATAAACCAATTAAACACAGATATTAAACATCCATATAACCAATCTTTACATAAAAAAACCTCATATAAGAAAATTTTCACATAAAAAACTCACATATAGAAATCATTTAGGAGACCAGGTTACCCAGAGATGTAATAGTTCCAGTGTTCAAATTCAATCCACATGGTTCTAAGGTCTTGAAATTAAAAATAAAAAACCCTCCTTTTGTTTCCTCTCCCTTGTAGAAGAAAAACCTTCCTGACAAATCACTACTTTTAAATCTTAAGCAAAAGTACCTCGAATCCGATCATGCTCGAGATACACAGGTCTGGGAATCCTGAATTCTAACCTATTTGCCTATTCTTCAAATCTCTGACCCAATGAAGAACAATTCTGATGACACAGTAAAATTATTTTAAATCCGTGCCCATAAGCAAAGCGGTAGAGCATAAGATCAGACTGATGATGATGATCGAGATTGGAGTAGCCCAGGAATTACATTTATATATATACCATTCATTATTTTTCTGTTCAAACTACAGAAAATAACATTCCCCGATATGGCTCAGAGTTAATTACTTCTTTCATCACTTATTTCAATCAGGATTTTATAGGTAGCCTTGATGACAACAAACACATATCAGATACTATTAATTTAGTTCTATTGACTTTTAAAAATGTATATTTAGCTGTTTCCCAGAGATTTATCTTTTTTTATTTATTCTTGCTGAATAATTTATTGTGTTTCCTTATTTCCTTTTGTTTATCACTGAAATTCATTTCCAATAATACAGCTCAATTATTTTTCTCTTCCAGAGAATATATTTGTTAATATTGTTTTAATATGCACAACTTATTTGTCTTCATTATTTCCTCAATATATGTTAATTTTCAAAAGGTTATTGGGAATTATGACCATAAAATTGCCCAGTAGAAAACAATAAAATTTTTCCATTATTTTAAACATAAAACTTATAATTATATTCAATATATAAATGCAGAGTTAACATTCATTACTTTTTCTGTTTGTACATAATATTTTATGAATTTTATTCCAACTTCTTTTAAAATATATATATATAGCAAGAAGGAAAGAAAAACCTAGTTATTTACTTTTACGTTCACGAAGTGGTTTTTTTTCTCAATTTTATAGTAAAAGATTGCTTAACACTTTTTGATTGATTGATAATTCCCACCTTTTCTCTTAAAACAACATACATTTACTTTGCAAGATTTTAGTTTATTTTTTTAAATGACAGTTTTCCTTTTTACAAATATATATATACCTGGTTCTCATTTTATATGGATTATTTTAATGCGATTTTGAAGTTATGCGATTCATGTTTCTTCTAAATATTTTTCATATTTCACTATATTTATTAGATATCAAGAAATTTAAATTATTAATAACTTAATTTGACTTGAAATACTTTTTTTTTTCAAAAATATAACGTTATATTAGCAGCTAACATGAATATAGCCTGAAGCTGTATTTAGAATAAATAACTTACTTATACTAATGAGTAAATAATAATGATTGATTTATACTTACATAAAAAAATATTGCAATAAATATTCAAAAATTTTAAACTTTTAAAAAGTATTTTGTTTGGTATAATGGACATAAATAGTGTAGCTTTTTAAAATAAATAACGAAGATTTTATTGATTTTATAAACTGAAAATAGTATTTGTAATGCTAATGTATAATCTTTTTGTTTTGATTGTGATCTAATTTTTTTTAATACAGAAACAAAATGTGCACATCTAAAATTTATTACAGTAGTAGAAATCAGTTGTCAACTGAAAACTATTTATGCAGCACATGACTGAAATGGGCACTAGTTATGTAAATGGGATGGAGCAGAATATGAGAAAACTTAGAGTGGGGAATGGAAAATAATGTGGCTAACATGTTTCTCTGGGCATAATTGCTGAGAGATTCTTGAGTTCGTTCAAGGAGAAGCATCACATTAATGAATCTGATTTTTTACCAGTTTACAAACGAACCACATATCATCAAAAAATACTATGAAAAAATGTCAAATTAAATACTGTAGTTAATAAGAAAAAAAGTAAAAAAAGTTTGTCTTGTATCAATTTTTTTTCAAATATTTTAGATTTTTTATTAGTCATCCTTTATTTTCTTATTTTTTAATGCGAATTTTAAAGTAGTTTTTCTTTTTCCTTATAGTTTTGCATTTATGTGAATTCTGAAAATTACAGACCCTATCTTTCATTTTTCAAGGTAAGTAAAGTCTATTTTTGTGGATTTTTTTTAATGTGGGTTTTCTGTGGAACCTATCTACCACATAAAACGACACCCAGGTGTATTAATATATAATACCTTTTAGAAATTAAATAAAAATACAAATTACTGTTTTAATTTTAGATCAATGTTTTGTAAAATTGATAAATATTTACTTACTTTTAAATATAACAAAATTTGTCTATAAACATTTTATTTTATTTTATTTACAAAATCAACTGTGCACAGACAATATTTATTTATCTATATAAGCATTTTATTTCAGAAATTTGGATTTTAAGATTTACTAATTTTAAAAACTGTTGACTGTTTATTCTTCAGCACATAGTAATCTTATAGATTATCATTTATATTTTTGGGTAATTATTTTACTTCTCAACTGTTTTATAAATTTTAAACAAACTAAACCCAAGTTCAAACCCTATGGTACTAACATGTCATTATCTTTCCTAGTTTACTAAGCAAATATTATTGACTTTAACAAAATTTAAAATTATACAACAAAATTTTATTTTATAATAGACTGGACTAATAAAAAGTGCACAATATGTAATTGTAATTACATCATATTCATGTAAAAATCTTTTTTCATTTTTTTTTGTATTTTAAAAATAGAGCACTTATTTAAATATTACTGGAAACTTTAGCATACGTATTTAAATATACCATTGCAATTATTATGGCTAACTAAAAAATGTTGCTTTTAAAATTAAAATTATCGTAATTTTATTTAGTAGTAGAATTAAATATTGAAATGTCTTCAGTATCCTTGACTTACCCGTCAATGTCATAAAGTGCTCTTAACATCATGTTAGATTCTCAGTAGTCACCTCATTTATAAATAGTCGCCCTGCATGTTTTATGCAATGCTGAAGTATTATGCTTTGAATGTTTTGTTACAGTTATAGAAATGCAGACATTGGAGCTCAAGATACATGAATTGCACCTTAGCCCTACCACCTGTGGTATTCAAAATTATTACCTTTTGAGTAATAAACTATCAGACTAAAAAGTCATGCATAATCTAAAGCATGAGTTGCAATGAAACACTTTCACCATGCTTAAACTTGTAATGAACCCACTCTCAAAGCAATAAACATTAATTATATGTGGTTTGGTATAGTAGTAGACTTTTGATATTGTGGTCACAGTCAATCAATTGGTACTATCAGCTTTTGGGCTCAAACATCTTGCACTTTCAAACCATAAACAGACTTTTTTTATTAGAAAAGTTGAAATTTAAATTTTTAGAAACAAACATTTTGATTAAAATCAGTCTTAACCCTCTCAAACTGTGACAGTTTTAATTTCTTCCCCTCTCTGTAAAATTTCAACATTCATTTTAATATCACATTATTATTATTTATCAAAACATAACAAATTTAACTTTGATTAATACATATTTTTGTTTAGAGACAAAGTACATTCTAAAAAATCGCATTTTTTTTGTGCAAATATTGAAAAAAATACATTGAAATTAAAATGCGAAGCAATTTTTATCATCAATAATTAGAAGGAACAGTCTCATTTTAGAAACTGAACAAAATCTTTTCTATTTGACTTTCAATTTAAAAAGTGTACAAACGATTTTCACTATCTGATATGTCAAATTATGTTTCAAATGTTTAAATTTTTGGTACTTGTTGTTTTTCTGTCCTGCTACTGCTAGAGACGTCATTTCGGCAAAAGTAGCAGAAATATTCAGAGTAGGGGGCCAAAAGTAGATGATGCAAGTTCCAGCCATGCTGTTCACCATGCGTATGCACAGGAGCAGTATGCCAGGTGGCCAAAAGCAGATGATGCAAGTTCCACCCTCTAGATGGCGCTATTCACCATGGGTATGCACAGGAACATTATGTCAAGTAGCAGCTTTCACTATTGCCCACTAGTTGGCACTGTTAACCATAGGTAAACTGATATAGCTTACAACGTCTGCTAAACAGCAATCTAGCCTACTAGGTGGTGTTGTTTCTCCATGCTATGCATGGAAAAAATGGCACCGTTTAGACGCGATATTTACACTTGCTTGCTAGTTCTGGTTTACATCCACTTTCCTAAAACAAACATAGCATGTAATGTGAAGGTGTGAATAATATAGAAAACCATAACTATTTAAATCTACTTTAAAATTTAATATTCTTACATTGCGTTTCACTCTCTGATAAATCTATATATTTTTAAATTATTTTATTTTAAAAATCGATCTTTTTTTTCTGTAAAAATGTTTTTTATTTTTTAAAAAGTAATTTTTACCACTTCCGTTTTACTTCAATCTTTCAAAACTGCTAAAAATCATTCTGCCAGTATTTCTTTCTGATCTTCTTTAGTTTGAAAAGTAATTGTTTGTATAACTTTTTTTTTATACTTTAACATAATATTTCAAGCAACTTCTAAAGTAATACAAATTACATTTCTGTTTATAGATCTTTTATTTCGCAAACGTGTTATTTTAAAAAGATAAATTTGTGTTTTGTTACGTACGCGAACAATAATTTGAAGATCTTTACACAATAAATATTTTTTATATTACTGGAGAGAAAACAAAGCAAACTCTCCTTTAAATATATTAAAAGATCTCTTCAGTTCAAAAATAAATTTATTAAAATTAATGTGTGCAAGCAATGAAACATTAAACAGATTGTAGTGTGTGGTGATTTATTCAGTGTAAAAATCAATGTGTTATTTTAAAACTTTTTTATTTATAATTTCAAATAATATTTCCAGCAAGTTTTAAAATAATACACATTATATTTCCATTTATAGATTTTTTATTTTGCAAACATGTTATTTTAAAAAGATAAATTTGCGTTTTGTTACATGCGCGAACAATAATTCGAAGATCTCTTACACAATAAATATTTGTAAATTACTGGAGAGAAAACAATATTGCATTTTTGATCTCTTCTTGTTACTCCCAATATACATCTCTCCATACTTCTTTGACTGGTCTGAAGTCTGTATTGCTCTTCTATAAAGTATCCAAGTCTCAGATCCATAAGTAAGAACAGGTAAAACACATTTATTAAAAATCTTTCTTTACAAACACATAGGCATATTTCCTTTAAGTATCAAGTTATATCTACTAAAAGCATTCCAACCAAGTTTAATTCTATGATTAATTTTATCTGCATTATTAGCAAAAACAACTACATCATCTGAAAAATTTTAATGTCTTAAATAATCATTTACTTTCACTCCTTCAGCTTCCCATTTTAATCCACAAAATACTTCTTGCAGCACTGCTGTAAAAAGTTTTGGAGATATGGAGTCACCCTGTCTTACACTCTCCTAAATGTTGACTTTTACTCTATCATTATATAATATAATTGTTGCTGTTCCATTTTTATAAATATTCTTTAAAATATTACAATATACCTTGATGATCCAATGGTTTAATCACTGAAGAAAAGTTTACATTCAAATGCCTTTTCGTAATCTAGAAATCCAAAACATAATGGCAAATGATATTTATTTGTCCTTTCTATAACTTCTCTCAATCCCTGGATATGATATCCTGTACTAAAACCACTTTTAAATCCAGTTTGTTCTCTTGGTTGGTGGAAATCCAATTTTCTCTGCAGATGAGTTGTAATTATCTTGGTAAAAATTTTGTATAAAACTGATAAATGGCTGATATGTCTGTAATTTCTAATATCTTCTTTATGACCTTTTTTAAACATTAATATTAATACTGCATTTTTTAAATCATCTGGCACATCTTTATCATTTAGACATTTGGTATATAACATTGCTAAAAAAAAATTATATTTTTTCACCTGCTTCTTTTAATATATCAATTATAATTCTACAGTTACCTGGAGCCTTTTCTTTCTTCATATATTTAATTGTATGTCTCACTTCTTCATTTAAAATTATGGGCAATTCAAAAGATATAATAGATATAGGAGGTATTTGTTCCTTATTACTATAATAATTTTTGATAAAAGTATTCTATTCATTTCATGATGTCATCTCTCTTTTTAGTAATAATTCTAGCTTTTTTTCTTATTGCCCATATAAATTTCCTACCAATACAAAAATGTTGTTTTACACTATTGAGACTTTCATTCTGTTCTACTGCTTTCCTTACTAGTTCACAGTTATACTTTCTTATATCATTTTCAATTCTTTTCCACATCATTTTACAAAATTTGAGATATTCAATACGTTTTAACCCATCATTTTTGTATATCTACATATTCATTCTTTTCTTTGGAAATTCACTAGTCTCACTAGAAATGTTATTGGTCAAGTGCTGCTTTTTTCAACCATCTATATTTGTTGCAGTGTTTCAAAGTGTATCCATTGTTTTCATATTAATTTCATTCAAATGTGAATCATGTTCAAAATCTAGTAATTCTTGAAACCTATTTGTAAGTTCTAATTTAAATTCATTAGAATGTTTCTGAAAATTAAGAATATCAACTGTACATATTGTTTTTCTTAATAATTTTTGTCTCTCTAGTTTTGCATTAACATGTATTTCGCATCTTACTAATCGATGATCACTTCCTCTGTTAAATTTATTAAGAATATTACAATCTTGAAATATGTCATTTCTGTTAGTCAAAATATAATACAATTCTGCTGTACTTCATTTGGATGCTTCCATTTCCATTTTTTTTAACATTTTTCTCAAAATAATAATTCATCATATAAAGTTTTCTTTTTTCAGCAAACTCCACTCTCATTTCTATTACCATAACCATAATTACCTACAGCACTTTCATCTTTCTATTATTTACCAATTCTAGCATTAAAGTCTCTCATAACAATTTTAAAATGTTGTTTACTCTGATCAAAAGCCTTTTGTGCATCCACATTATAACAGGATTTATTCTAACGGGATTTGCCATTTTCCATATATATATTACGCATATATGTAGTCTTGTACGATTGCGTGTATGTATATATAATGATACACGTATATGCATAATGGTTTAAAAGAATATCTATTCTTAAATTATTCCATTTTATCACCCCAGCATATTTATGAGCATCCATTTATGACCTCAAGCGCCAATCCCATATTTCTATAAGAAATATGCTGGGAGAACTGGAATACCAATATGGAAATGCCCCTGGACTAGCTCTGCTCAGGACTGGTTGTAAAATTTACTGGCAGTAGATCTAACTCTCTCTCCCTTTTTTTAAAAAAAAAATTCATAACATAAAAAAAAAATCATTCATTTTATATACATTTATTGGCTATGATATGTACATATGTATGAAAAAAATATATTATTTACTTAAGTTAAACTAGTGTCTCTTTTCTCTTTTAAATCAAAGATTTCTATCAGTTTTTTTTTTTCTTTGTTTGCTCTTTTCTCTTTTTGCCAAAACTCCCACATACACAAGTATGCTATTATATGTATTTCACACTGAAGACTTAATTGGACTACTTTATACATTAATAAATTCCATAGTAAATAGTTTGACCTCTCTGGGCAAAGAAAATAATTTTTAAGTTCACAATTGTGTCAAATAAACAGTTTTCTCAAGTTCATGGAGTAAGCTTACTAAACGTGACATATATAGATGTAATTAGAAAGAAAATACCTGATTTCCTCGGGTAATTCATCGAATCCTCTTGGTGAAAATGGAATCTCTGGTCCTTTGTCGGTGAACAAACTTTTTTTTTCTTTGAAGTTCGGGTTCCATGGCTAAAGTCTGTTTATTCATTATTTCCTTTCTCTTCTGGCGATTCGATATTGTTGCTTATTGAGGCAAATTCTCCGGGCTTGACATCCCTTCTCCACTATTGGAAACTGCTATACATTTGGGGGCACAGGATTCGGATCCTCTGCATGTTGAAGCCTCTACCCACCTGACCATATTTTATCAAAATGTATATCACGTTGACCGTCCGCTTTCTTCTACCTCCAAACTTTTACTAATCCTTATTTCTTTTTTTTTAATTATCAAATTTATCTTTCTTTTCATTCATTTTCAATTATATTTCCATTCACATTCCATATGCCTTTGTTAAAATGCCCACAAAAGCATTTTACACCTATTTCCTTCCAATTAATCAATAACTAGTATTAGACATTCCACGATTTTTATAATAATTACTTCCATTGTTCTGCAAAATTAGTCTTCCATCTTGATATTTAAAGTTCTTTTGTTGACTTAATATGTATATATTTAAAAGTTTATCAAACAAAATACTTTTTTATTTTTATTTTGTGAATTTTTCATTTTTAATGGTTCAAAAATGCACTCACACATATACATAGCGATGTGTATAGCTGGGTTTGGCAAAAGAGAGAAAAAAATCAGAGCAAGTGTGTAACCCCCCATACCTCTTCAATGAGTTATTTTTAATTAAAATAACTAAATCAATTCTGTACAACCATGCAAATGACCGTTGATTGTACATCAAACTGTAGATTGTATATCAATCTGTAAATTTTAATTTTGTTAGTAAAGTAATATATATTTTTAATAATATGTTAGTAATAAGATATATATATTTTTTAATAATGCATTAAGTATACAAATATGCATTTGTCTAATTATCACAACACAGTTTGATTATACGTGCCCTGTTGCAATACACCCTCCCAGAAGCCTTAACATCTGGTCTATGTATTTGAATGGCTCTTAAATATCATGAACTGTTCATACCAGCATGAGGCTTGAGGGAACAAGCATTGTATGATCCTTTTACCTCCTGTCCAGTATTCACCCAGAATGCATTAACTCCCTGACACTTAACAATAAAGAAAGGTCCCTCATACAAACTGCAAAACTTTTTACAGTTAAATTTCCTCGATTTGCTCACATGTAGGGTTTTCACCATGACTAGGTCACCCACTTTAAACTGATGAGGCCTCTCCAGTGTATGTTTGTTTCTTTCCTGATTCCTTTTCAAAAGTGTATGATATGCCTGCTTTTGGTCCTCCTCCATATTTATTGTTTTTTTCCTTTGGTCTTGATTAATTTAGGGGCATGATTCCCAAATTGGAGTCGCATGAGAGAGAACCCTGTGGATTCATTAACTGCCCAATTTATGTAGTTCAGTATTTCTGGAATCTTTTTAACCCAACCTTGGTGATTAGTTGGGATGTATGTCCTAAACAACCTACCCAACTGACGCATCACCCACTCACATGGGTTCAATTGTGGATTCCTAATTGATGTCAGTATGTGTTGGATCCCTGACTTCTGAACCCATGCTTTCCATTCTCCAGAGATAAATGGTGTGTCATGATCCAATAGGATGCTTTGAGGTTTTCCTATCACTGTAAAATATTTCTTTTCAAGGAGACGTATGGTGTTTTGGGTATTTGCTTGAGTCATTGGATATGCAGCCACATAATTACTGAATAGATCATACACCACCAACAAGTATTTTTTTTATTAAAGGCAGGCAATGGTCCATAATAATCTATCGCAACCATCTCACGTGGCTTCTTTGGAATTATAGAGTTCATTGGGCCTGCATAATTCCTATTAGCAGGCTTAGTTTTCTGGCAAATTTCACATTGCCTGATCACATTCACAACAGTCCAATGCATGCCTGGCCCATAAAACCACTGTCTGAGCCACTTTTCAGTTTTTCATATCCCATAGTGTCCATATATTTGGTGGACATGAGTCACCACTGCATTCCACATTTTCTGGGGTATTACAGGTCTCCAACAATCTGGTCCCCTTTTGTTTTGTATTGGAGAACAGCTGGTCAAGTTTGTATCGATTGATCCAACTTCTGGATTCATCATTGTTTTTTTTGTATTCCCTTTCAGTTGTGCAATTATTTGACTTAACTGGGCATCCTCCTTCTGACACTGGGCTAATCTCTTAAGGTCATTCTCTACTCCTTCATTAATCCTTAAGTCTATTCCTGCCACATATAAATTTTCAGCTTTAAGATGACATGATGGCAAATGCACTGGGTTACGGCTAAGAGCATCAGCTACAATGTTATCTGACCCCTTACAATGCTTTACTACATAATTATACTCTGGGAGGTATAGGTTCCACCATACCAACTGACTATTTGTCAGATAACTATAGTTAATAAATTCTAAACTCTTATGATCCATAACCGCAATTATTCTTGATCCCAACAACAATGTGTGGAGTTTTTGGAATGACCAAACAATGGCCAAAGCTTCCTTTACTGTGGCAGTGTAATGCCACTCTGGACCCTTAAGCAACCTATTTAAGAAATACAGCACTTTTACCTTGAATCTGTGATACTGTTGCTCCCAACGCATACCCGCTGCTGTCAGTCTGCACTACAAATGGTTTCTCAAAATCGGGAATAGCCAGCATTACATGTTTCATGAACCCTTGCTTCACACTCTCAAATGCCTGGCTTTGCTTTTCACCCAACTCCCACACTACATCTTTTCTCAGTAATCTAATTAGTGGTTCCATATATTGAGAAAACTGCTCCTTAAAATGGTTGTAGAAGTTAGACATACCCAAAAAAGATCATATCTGCTCTTTGGTCCTAGGTATTGGGAAACCTTCAATGGCTGAGATTTTATCTGGGTGTGGCCGGACACCCTGCAATCCTATAAGGTGCCCTAAGAATGTAACTTCCTCTTGAAATACCACACTTTTCTTCAGGTTTACCTTGATCCCTTTATTCCAACATTCCCTTAAATACATTTCCACCTCTTTGGTATGTTCTTTCATAGTAGCCGATGCCACCAATACATCATCCACATACATTGTAACTATTTTCTTGAGTTTAGCAGATAATACCTGATCCAAACATCACAGTAAACCAGCCCCACTGTTAATCAGGCCAAATGGCATACGGTTAAACTGATATGAGCAGCCATCATATCTAAAGGCAGCATACTTACGATCTTCTGGATGCAGCCTTATCTGCCAATAGTTTGCTGTTAGATAAAATGTTGAAAAAAATTTCTTTCTTTTAAATATCCCAAGTAATTCTTGCATGGGTGGTGGTATGTTACAATCTTGGACCGTGATTTTATTCAGCTGCCTCACATCGAGACATAACCATACAGAATTATCCTTTTTCTTGATGATGACTATCGGGTTACAATAAGCCGAAGAGCTTTTTGATATAATACTCCATTCCAACATTTGATCTATCTGCTTCTTCACCTGCTTCCTATATTGATGAGGAATTGGGTATGATTTTGCCTTAAATGGTTGTGTTTCATTTTTATAAAACCCCATTTTGAAAACTAGTACAGATAGACTATTGTTATTTTAAAACCTTTGTTTTAAAATTAGTTTCAAATTCAGAAATTGTCGAATGATTATAAAAGCAAAAGTGAAAATATATAAAAGGAATAGCTACTGTGTGGGCGTAAATTAAATACAATTCGTTTCTCAAATTTCTTTTAAAATGACATTAATTTAATATATATATATATAAATTATTTTTATCTGGTTATGACATCTTATAGTAATAAGTGACAGAAAGCCAAAATAATTATTTTGTATCCAATTAAAATGGATTAATTATAAAGGTTAACCACTTAAAACACTCGTTTACTTTTTTCTTTTAAAATATCTGTATTACTTTTTTTAAAAAAAAAAACAAATCAATTGTGAACAATAAAACATTTTCATTCATTATTTATAAAAAAAAAAGTCCATAACAAACTGAAAGTTCTTTAAAAAAAACAGTCTAACCTAAACTGAATTCTTTATGAAACACTTTTATCTTCTGCACTTAGTTGGTATTTTTCATATAGCCTTAAAAAGTTTTTTTTTACTTATAAAACTCAATAGTAACTACATCCAACTCTGCCAATATAATATAACTTTTGTTATTAGCTAAAACAATAATGATGTGACAAAACCGATATGTATACATTTATTTACTTTCTCAAAAAAAAAATAATCATGCTAAATTCTTTCATACTTTTCTTTCCCCTATTGACCTACTTCTCTTCGATGTCCTTTCGTTGGGTCTCCATTATAACGGGATTTATTATAACAGGATTTTCCATTTCCATATATATATATATATATTACACATATATGTAGTCTTGTACGATTGCATGTTTGTATATATAACGATACACGTATATGCATAATGGTTTAAAAGAATATCTATTCTTAAATTATTCCATTTTATTACCGCAGCATATTTATGAGCATTAATTTATGACCTCAAGCGCCAATCCCATATTTCTATAAGAATTATGCTGAGAGAACTGGAATACAAATATGGAAATACCTCTGGACTAGCTCCGCTCAGGGCTGGTGGTAAAATTTACCGGCAGTAGATCTAACTTTCTCTCTCTCTTTTTTTTTTTTAAAAAAAATTCATAACATAAAAAAAAAAAAAATCATTTATTTTATATACATTTATTAGCTATGATATTTACGTATGTATAAAAAAAATATTATTTACTTAAGTTAAATTAGTGTCTCTTTTCTCTTTTAAATCAAAGATTCCTATCAGTTTTCTTTTTTTCTTTGTTTACTCCTTTCTCTTTTTGTATTTTGCGCCAAAGATTTAATTGGATTAATTTATACACTAATAAATTCCATAGTAAATAGTTTGACCTCTCCAGGCAAAGAAAATAAATTTTAAGTTCACAATTGTGTCAAATAAACAGTTTTCTCAAATTCGTGGAGTAAGCTTACTAAAAGTGACATATATAAATGTAATTAGAAAAAAATACCTGGTTTCCCCAGGGAATTGATCAAATCCTCTTGGTGAAAATGGAATCTCTGGTCCTTTTTCGATGAACAAACTTTTTTTTTCTTTGAAGTTCGGGTTCCATGGCTAAAATCTGTTTATTCATTTATTTCCTTTATCTTCTGGCAATTCAATATTGTTCCTTATTGAGGCGAATTCTCCGGGCTTGACATCCCTTTTCCACTATTGGCAGCTGCTATACATTCGGGGGCACAGGATTTGGATTCTCTGCATGTTGAAGCCTCTACCCCAGCCTGACCATATTTTATCAAAATGTATATCATGTTGACCATCCGCTTTTTTCTACCTCCAAATTCTTTTTTTTTAATTATCAAATTTATCTTTCTTTTTATTCATTTTCAATTATATTTTCATTCGCATTCTGTATGCCTTTGTTAAAATGCCCCACAAAAGCTTTTTACACCTATTTCTTTCCAATTAATCTTTAATTAGTATTAGATATTCCATGATTTTTATAATAATTACTTCAATTGTTCTGCAAAATTAGTCTTTCATCTTGATATTTAAAGTTCTTTTGTTGACTTAATATGTATATATTTAAAAGTTTATCAAACAAAATATTTTTTTATTTTTATTTTGTGAATTTTTTGTTTTTAATGGTTCAAAAATGCACTCACACATATACATAGAGATGTGTATAGCTGGGTTTGGCAAAAGAGAGAAAAAAATCAGAGCGAGTGTATAACCCCCTATACCTCTTCTATGAGTTCCTTTTAATTAAAATAACTAAATCAATTCTGTACAACCACGCAAATGACCGTTGATTGTACATCAAACTGTAAATATTAATTTTGTTAGTAAAGTAATATATATTTTTAATAATACATTAGTAATAAGATATATATTTTTTTAATAATGCATTAAGTATACAAATACATATTTGTCTAATTATCGCAACAGGGTTTGATTATACCTGCCCTGTTGCAATATAAAAATGTACTATTTCATCACTTTGAGAACCTGTTGTGGCATAAATCTGAATTATCTGCATTTGGTATCTGCTATTAAGTTGTATAACTAATCTTGCCACTCTGTCCAATCCACCATCAATCTCCACAATGTTGTTCTTCCACTTTTTATTTGTAATGAATTTTACTTCACTTGTATTTCCAATATTTGTGCATTATAGTAGAGTACATGTTCACTATTTAAAACAATTGTTTCTTCACCTTTTCTTCTAACTTCACAAAGTCCAATAATGTCCCATTTAATATAAGACAGTTTTTCTTCTAACTCTTGCAATCTTCCTTCACTTGAAAGTGATCTGCAGTTGTAAGCAATACCTAAATAAAAAAATTCATCACGTAATGGCAGCCTGGGTCTACATTCAGAAGATTCTTAGCATCTTCGGCCGCCAACTGCTGCCTTGGTTGCTGAGTTTACAGTCTCCTGGGAATAAGGGCCATGATTTACCTTACCAGGCAACTGAGAAGAAAGTCCATGGTGTTTCTTGATCTTAAACTCAGAGGTAAAAATCCAATAACCTCATCATGCTGGCTAATGAATGTTGGTGAGCAGTATCCATGTTTATATACTATATGAATAATCACATAGTAATAACAGCTGCAATGACAAGAACATATGGAGTGGACATTAAGAATTTGCCCTGCTCAGTTCCTTTAAGGCCTCTAAAAGAAATCAAAGGGTTTGCTTTCAATTATTAGCAAACTCCTTTCTGCAGCCAAAACAAGATAAAAGGAATTATTCTTATACTGCACTTTTAGGACCCAAAATGAATAATCTATGTATATATAAAAAAATTGATAGAGTTTTGTAGTCTGATAAATACAAAATACATTAGATCCAAGAAACTATAAAGATAAATGCTACTTTATAGTTAATTCTGATTGATAATTTGGAACTAAGTTAAATGTCATTACTATCAGATCTATGAAAATTTTTGTAAAGTTGAACTGAATCTCATAAAAGCAAAATTAACAATATCAAGTTGAGACCAAAAATAAAATGTAATTTTTATTATATGTGTAGTAAAAAAAGTATTATAAAGTTTGTCAATAATATCGGGACATATTCTCTATGAATAGTGGGTAAATGTACAGTTATTGTAGATGATTGCAATAATAATTGAATATTAAATGTGTAATGAAGCCACTGGTGATATGGAAGAAATAGATCAGATATCTAGCTTCAAGAAAACTTAGATCATATAAGATTTTTTAAAGAGAATTCTCAAAAATTTATTTATAAACACATTAGAAAAAAATCTGTAATTCATCATGAATAAGTATATCACATGAACAGTTGTTGCAAGTATGAAAATCTACTTAAGTAATTAAGAATGGCAATAAGTTTGTAACCTCCTGAGTGCAGACAATTTCTTGCATTAATTCAAATCTTAATAATTAATCAAAGTAAATAATAGTTTATTAGTTGATATTGTGAAATTGGTAAATATTTAACTGTCTCTGTTGGGTGATATATATTAAAATTTGTCTATTTAGAAATTAATTTATAGATTCTTTAAACCACCTAACTATTCATAACCATTATATTAAAAAATCTTTAGAGATTCTAACCAGTAAATAATTCCAAGTATATTTATTAACTCTAAGTTTGCCACTGTTTTAATAATTGTTGAAATCTACCGAAAAATGCTGTAATACATCATAAGGACAATTTTACCGATATCATTCAGGTATAATTTTAAGTCATTATGAATCCTTTATGAACTTTCATTTTAGTATTGGTTATTAGAATTTGTTATAATCCTACAAATGGTCTAAATAGCACTTTCAATGAGACACATTCCAATTTTTGCAACTGTAAAAAAGGACAACAAAATTTGAATGACTGTTATAATTTTTCAAACATCTTTTTAAAATAACACGTTTGCGAAATAGTAATTTCTACTAACTTTTATACTAATACAAATTGTATTTTGGTTTATAGATCTGTCAATATTTTATAAAAAATGGTGAAGCTTCTTAAAGTCTGGGAATTGCCAACCAGAGAAGAGGAAGCTTTAGCAATTTTACAGACTGAAAACATTTTGCCACAGAACAGAAAATATTCTTGCAGCAAAGACATGACTCTGCATTCTTATTTCAGATGGTGTTTTTATTGCAATGCCTGTGCCTGCAAGAAAAGTCATTCAATTCATGAAAGCACATGGTTCAAAAGCTTCAGGATTCCCTTTGTGACAGATGTATGTCTCATATACTACTGGAATAGAGATGACCTTTCAGACGAATGTGCTCATGATGATCTACAACTGTCCAGCAAGGCCTTAGTTAGCTGGAACAATGGGATAAAAGAACTGTGCAGTGAAAACCTGCCATCCCACATAGGAGATCTAATCAGTGGTCCCAATAACATTGTGCAGGTGGACAAAACCCTGTTTAGCAGGAACAAAAACCATCAGGGTTGTATGCTTTTCCAGCAAAAGATATTCGGAGGTGTGTGCTGTGACACAGGGTAATGCTTTGACATATGTGTTCCATGTAGATCTGCAAGCACACTACTTCCACCCATATGTGACAACATACAGCCAGAATCCACTATATACTCAGACTGCTGGAAAAGCTACAGGACGTCTGACATTGAGGATGCAGATTTTAGCCACATGATAGTCAAACATTGCTACAACTTTGTTGACCTGACAACTGGCACTCACACACAGAACATTGAGCATCTGTGGGGGCTGTTAAAGTGGTGTAACAAAATACAGCATGGCACAGCCCACAAAAGTCAAACAACTATCTAGTGAAATTCATGTGGCGATGCCTACACAAGAGATTTGTTATGTGTTTTTCTAGCAGAAATGTGTCTGCAACTGTTGGATGGTGATTCAGCTCCTGCAGAGGTACTTTTTTGTAGATATGTTTTATAGTAATAAAATGGTATGTATTAATGTCTATATTGATTTAATTTTTGTTTTGTTTTTTTATTTTTTAGAACTCAACAACATTGCAGGTGTTCTTTTTTTCTTTAAAATGGTTTTTTTTCTTAAAAAACTTGTTATTTTTCCATTAAAATTGTCTTCATTTTCATTAAAATAGTTATTTTACAATTGCATATCTTACGGCTTGCTTGAAAAGTGTGTGTGTGTGTGTGTGGAGGTTTTCAAATTTCTAATAAGTCCATTATATTTCCCATATAATTTTTATTCAACAGTTGAACTGTGTGTATATATCTCATAGTGTATGTGTGTATTGGCCATATGTAATTTTGGGGATTACAATGAGAAGCTAAAGGAGTGAAAGTAAATGGTTGACATATAATATCAAAACTGCATTCTTCTTAAAGACAAAATTATTTCCTAAATTCTAACTTCTACAATGATCCTGATATCTCCACTATATCTTCACTAAATCATCTAACCATATTACTCAATTAACCTACTGTGACAATAAAACCTAGATCTTAACTTTTTACTTATGGATTCAGCCTTGCTTGTGATAACCATAATGAATATTAACGATATTAATTCACAATTAAAAGTTCACAAACTAATTTTTTTTGTTTTAATCTATTCGCTTTTCAATAATGTACAATTCTGAAACATGGTCATATTTTGGCTTATTCAAAAAAATAGATGAATGACAGATCAGCAATGGGCATCATTATCTTGTTTAATTTGAAAAATGTCTCTGGTCTGATTTATCTTTAAGAATTATTGGTTTTGTTATAATTATACATGTATTCAAATATTAATACTACTTTCCTGACATTTTCATAATACATCATTAAAACCAAAGATGTCATTATATTTATTTTTTAATTTCACAATGTAATAAACTCTAAATGATTACATGCTTTTTCCATGCAACATTTATGCAAACAATCATTTTTATTCCACTTCTCAGTACTAAACAATTCTTACTGATTGTATTGTTGACAATTTCTCAGCCTCATTACTTGATCGCCTATTTCTCTCTTCATCAATTGCAGCAGTCTACATAAGTAAAGTCCTTTTTTTTCTCTAATATTATATGATCAATCTTAGCTTACAATTATAACAAAATCTAATAACCATTACTAAAATAAAGGTTCATAAAGGATTTGTAATGACTTAAAATTATACCTGAATGATATCTCTAGAATTGTCATTATGATGTATTATAGCATTTTTTTGGTGCATTTCAACAATTATTAACATATGGGGTTGTGTTCAAACAGAAAATAGTGGCAAACTTAAAGGAGTTAATAAATATACTTGGACTTATTTACTGGTTAGAATCTCTACAGATTTTTTAGTATAATGCTTATGAATAGTTGCGTGATTTAAAGAATCTATAAATGAATTTCTAAATAGACAAATTTTAATATATATCACCCAACAGAGACACTTAAATATTTACCAATTTCACAATATCAACTAATAAACTATTATTTACTTAGATTAATCATTAAGATTTGAATTAATGCAAGAAATTGTCTGCACTCAGAGGTTACAAATTTATTGCCATTCTTAATTACTTAAGTAGATTTTCATACTTGCAACAACTGTTCATGTGATATACTTATTCATGATGAATTACAGATTTTTTTTAAATATGTTTATAAATAAATTTTTGAGAATTCTCTTTAAAAAATCTTATACGATCTAAGTTTTCTTGAAGCTAGATATCCGATCTATTTCTTCCATATCATCAGTGGCTTCATCACACATTTAATATTCAATTATTATTGCAATCATCTACAATAACTGTACATTTACCCACTATGCATAGAGAATATGTCTCGATATTATTGAGAAACTTTATAATACTTTTTTTTACTACACATATAATAAAAATTACATTCTATTTTTGGTCTCAACTTGAAATTGCTAATTTTGCTTTTATGAGATTCAGTTCAACTTTACAAAAATTTTCATAGATCTGATAGTAATGACATTTAACTTAGTTCCAAATTATCAATCAGAATTAACTATAAAGTAGCATTTATCTTTATAGTTTCTTGGATCTAATGTATTTTGTATTTATCAGACTACAAAATTCTATCAATTTTTTTATATATACAAAGATTATTTATTTTGGGTCCTAAAAGTGCAGTATAAGAATAATTCCTTTTATCTTGTTTTGGCTGCAGAAAGGAGTTTGCTATTAATTGAAAGAATACCCTTTGATTTCTTTTGGAGGCCTTAAAGGAACTAAGCGGGGCAAATTATTAATGTCCACTCCATATGTTCTTGTCATTGCAGCTGTTATTACTATGTGATTATTCATATAGTATATAAACATGGAAAGGCTGCTGACCAACATGCATTAGCCTGCATGACGAGGTTATTGGACTTTACCTCTGAGTTTAAGATCAAGAAAAACCATGGACTTTCTTCTCAGTTGCCTGATAAGGCAGAATGAATGCTTGTGTAAATGATAAATATTTTTCCAATATATATATATATATTGTAACAATTTTTATAAATTAATATAATATGTATTTGTAATTATTAAATTAATATAAAAGATATGTATTTGTAACTATAATTTGTAACTATTTTAATATGTCACATTTGTAACCATAATAAATATTTAGATAGGGGAAATTATTAATTATTAGATATATGCCTATCCAATATGTACCATTTGTAACTATATTAATTCATCATAGCATAGATAAAGAAATTATAGAATCACTGTGCCACTTGAAAATATCAGCATTAAATATTCTTGGTATTTATTTATATATTGGGGCAGTCATCTGAACAATAAAACATACTGGCCATTGTCATCTAATAAAAATAATATTAAATATAGCAACTGAATAAAAGTACCCACTGTGAGATTCCTGGAGTGCCTTATGCTTATCTCCAATACTAGGTTCTTCTAACAAAGAATCCTTCCTATTCTTCTTTCCAAATATATAAGACCATTCATGGTCATATGCACACACGGGTGCTATTCATGACAACTTATAAAAAATATATTTTATAAAACTAATATTATGAAGTTGGAAAGGGATGATATCACTCTTTATTCAGTTTAGCTAAGTACATGTGTTTTCCCATGAGCGCCACTAGATTGTTTTCAATCTAGATAAGTATCTATTTATAGTGTACTTGAGTTCAATCTCATTCAGTACATATTTATTACACATGACTTGGATGACTATTGAACAAAAATGACATTCTTACATTTTATCTATATTGATAAAATTACAAGATCCCAATATTACCAAAGTTTATACTATAGATCAAAGATTCTTATAGACATTGCTAGCTCATTAGCTTATATTGATGAACAGACATGTATAATCCTATTAATGGCTTCCAAACAAGCATGTGAAGATCATTATTGATATTGATGGCCATTTAACTAGATTATTTATCACAATAAAGGTAATAATGATGATGATGATAATAATATCATAATAATGATTATAATAGTGATATCATAATAATGATTATAATAGTGATGATGATACCAGCCATGGCTTATCAATAAACTCACAACAATAAATTCATCTTTATAAACTTATAGGCATCTATTAAAATTATCCTATTTCATACTGGGATTTAATAATACTAGTGGTGATGATTGATCATCATGAATCTCTTTGCATAATATTCAATTTTCTATAAACCCCTATTTACTAAAATATATTCATTATGCTAAACATTAAATTTAATGATTATAATTTATTAATGATGATTGATGGCGATCATAACTTTTATATAGTATTATTTGAAACATTTTTAACTAATAACATGATATCCATCTTTGATGATGATGATCTAAATTCATGGACACAACACAATTTTAGCTTTCTATGTTGAACTATAATTATCAAAATTTGGTTATTCTCAAGCATAATCCTTAAATACTTAAATATCAACATTCTAGTTTACCTATTATTTTGCGGACGCTTAATATTTGCAAGTGATTGCTCAATATATACGAATGATAATACTTAATAACTGCTAGCAATGATGATGAATTAAAATGATAGAATTAAGACAAGACAAAACACAATATTCTTAATAACAACTCGGAAACCAATTAAGATATATAATTATATTTTATTAACACTACTACTCTTTCTTTCCTTCTTTAAAGTCAAATCGACAATTAAATAAATGGCTTATTAATATAAAAATTTATATAAGTATAAGCAAATAAACTTAATATATAGGTTTGTCATTTTTCTTGATATCTCAAAATAAGCTGACTTAAATCAATATTAGAAAAAAAAAATACATATTCTATAAATGCTTATTTAAGACTTTTCTTACTCATCATATCATAAAATAAATTTCAGGTGAAACTTGTATATGTTATTTCATTTCCATTCAAATGTAATGCCCTACTTTTCAATTTACCATTTTAAACTAATCATATATAACCTATTCTTTGATGTGTTTGGATAAGCAGTTACACATTCACGCATTCGGTAATGTTAACATATATGTTTAAAATGTATACCCATAAATTAGATATATAAAAATATCTTTTTCTTTTGCAACCTTATAGCGAAAGAAAATAAAATACATATATTAATTTTTTAATATGCAACAAGATAAAATAAAAAACATTATAAATGCATATATCTATAGGTTGCTCATTATCATTAACAACTGAAGAACAATTAAAAAAAAACATTTCAACATTACAATATATAATAAAAAAAAAACAAAAAAAAATAATGAAAAATTTAAGTTTAAAGATTTAAACTATGTTTGTGCTATGTTGTGAGATATTGCAAATAACTATAGATAAACAAGTCTTTAATGTTTCTGTATCAAAAAAGAAAATTGCTTTGACCAGTAAATTAAGGTTTACTTTTAATAAGTAAAAGAATAAAATCGGTTAAAGAAAGTTCATATTTACCCGTCTACTTTTTACTTCTTATTAATGTCCTGAGTTTGAATTTTCAGACTGCTTTTCTTTGCTCACCAACAACAACAACAACAAAAAAAGAAAGTTATTGCAGATACTTTTAAGATAATGCTGAATCAATTGACTTGCTTGTTTCTTCAATTCCATTATTATTCACTGTTGATTGGCTTCCTTCTACCATTAAAAAAAAAGTTATTATAAGTACTTTGAATAAGTAGGTACTGGTGGATTTGCTTGTCTCTCTCCTTTAAAAAAAATAATTGCTGTTGACACTTTAGATGATTGAGGTAAATCAACAAAAATTTGATTTATGGCTTCAAACTTGGTTCTACATGGCTGTTATAAATTTTCTTTTCCTCCTATTTCCTCTTCTCCATTCATTCGAAGGTAATGAGCTTTTAATAAGCCAGGAACTAGAAACAAAGCATTCCATATAGCTTGTGTGGTTGGCTTCAAAATCTATCATTTTGTTGGTTATTACCGGATACATGACTTCATAGACAGATCAGCGATTTTGACTCATTCTGTATTAACCAGGAAGCAGAAAAAAATGGTTTAGCAATGCAGAGGCATAGTATTATGCATAACCAAATATGTTAATATCATTTTTATATAATTATTACTAACTTCTAATAAATTCAATCTTGTTCCATTTCTCTCCTCTTCTTTAATATTGCTGGAAATTGCTTTATATAAACGCACATTTCATTTGCTCTTTTTTTTCAACTTTCAAAGAGTGAGAAAAAAAAATTAAAGCGTTCACTCTCTTTTTAAAAAAAAAAATCAGAGCTTACATTTCTGCTTAAGAATAATAACAAGGAAGGACCGACTGAGTTGAGTCTCAAAATAATAATAATAATCTGAGTGACTCTCTCTAAAAAAATTAATGACTAACTCCTCATCTCTCTAAAAAAATTTAAGACTAACTCCTTAAAAAAATTGTTTCAATCATTTATATCGCGAATTTCAACCAAAGAAAAAAAACCATCTGGAAATCTTTATCTTAAAAAAAAATCAAAGCTTCACAAGTTTGACGTCGGTCACAATCAATAAAGACTTAAAATTGATCGCTATCGTTATCTACATCAAAGCACCTCTTTTGTAAAAAATAATCTTAAGACACAGATAACAACAAACCTGGAATCTATAGCCATCAGGAATACGTGTAAAAGCATCTTTGTGTTTGTACAGATGTATTCATTCTTTCACACGTGTACATTTTTTATCTCCTAATCTAACAATCTTAATTGCCTTATTTTACACTTTTCTGATTTACTCTATTTTAACAAAATGAAAGTTAAATAAATTTAACACATATTATTTAATAAAAAAAAATTATATAATAAATCACAAAACTGCTTATTCATAATAATAAATCTATACATATAAATCTCTGTATGTATAAAAGAAAAAAAAATTTTTTTTAAATAATTGAATACTATATATATATCTACAATATATATATATACACACACAATTATGACAGACAAAAATAAATTATGGCCCTTATTCCCAGGAGACTGCCATTAGATGATGAATTTTTTTATTTAGGTATTACTTACAACTGCAGATCACTGTCAAGTGAAGGAAGATTGCAAGAGTTAGAAGAAAAACTGTCTTATATTAAATGGGACATTATTGGACTTTGTGAAGTTAGAAGAAAAGGTGAAGAAACAATTGTTTTAAATAGTAACATGTACTGTACTATAAAGCACAAAAATTGGAAATACAAGTGCAGTAGGATTCATTATAAATAAAAAGTGGAAGAACAACATTGTGGAGATTGATGGTGGATTGGACCGAGTGGCAAGATTAGTTATTCAACTTAATAGCAGATACCAAATGCAAATAATTCAGGTTTATGCTGCAACAAGTTCTCAAAGTGATGAAATACTAGAAGATTTTTATATGGATGCACAAAAGGCTTTTGATCAGAGTAAACAACATTTTAAAATTGTTATGGGAGACTTTAATGCTAGAATTGGTAAATAAATGAAAGATGAAAGTGCTGTAGGTAATTTTGGTTATGGTAATAGAAATGAGCGAGCACATAAACTTGTGGAGTTTGCTGAAAAAGGAAAACTTTATATGATGAATTATTATTTTGAGAAAATTGTTAAAAGGAAATGGACATGGAAGCATCCAAATGAAGGTACAGCAGATCTCGATTATATTTTGACTAACAGAAATGACATATTTCAAGATTGTAATGTTCTTAATAAATTCAACAGAGAAAGTGGTCATCGATTAGTAAGATGTGAAATACATGTTAATGCAAAACTAGAGAGACAAAAACTATTGAGAAAAACAATATTTACAGTTGATATTCCTAATTTTCAGAAACATTCTAATGAATTTAAATTAGAACTTACAAATCGGTTTCAAGAATTACTAGATTTTGAACATGATTCACATTTGAATGAAATAAATATGAAAACAACTGATACACTTTTAAACACTGCAACAAAAATAGCTGGTTGAAAAAAGCAGCACTTGACCAATAACATTTCTACTGAGACTAGTGAATTTCTGAAGAAAAGAATGAATATGAAGATATACAAAAATGATGTGTTAAAAAGAATTGAATATCTCAAATTTTGTAAAATGATGTGGAAAAGAATTGAAAATGATATAAGAAAGTATAACTGTGAACTAGCAAAAAAGCAGTAGAAGAGAATGAAAGTCTCAAGAGTGTAAAACATTTTTGTATTGGTAGGTAATTTATATCTGCAATAAGAAAAAAAGCTAGAATTATTACTAAAAAGAGAGATGACATCATGAAATGGATAGAAGACTTTTATCAAAAATTATATAGTAATAAAGAACAAATACCTCCTATATCTATTACATCTTTTGAATTGCCCATAATTTTAAATGAAGATGTGAGACATACAATTAAATATGTGAAGAAAGAAAAGGCTCCAGCTAATGGTAGAATTATAATTGATATATTAAAAAAAGCAGGTGAAAAAATATAATTTTTTTAGCAATGTTTAATACCAAATATCTAAATGGTAAACATGTGCCAGATGATTGACCAAGTGCAGTATTAATATTATTATTTAAAAAAGGTGATTAATAAGATATTACAAATTACAGACCTATCAGCCATTTATGAGTTACATACAAAAGTTTTACCAAGATAATTACAACTTGTCTGCAGAGAACATTGGATTTCCACCAACCAAGAGAAAAAACTGGATTTAAAAGTGGTTTTAATACAGGATATCATATCCAGGGATTGAGAGAAGTTATAGAAAGGACAAATAAAAATCAGTAGCCATTATGTTTTGGATTTCTAGATTATGAAAAGGCATTTGAATGTAAACTTTTCTTCAGTGATTAAACCATTGGATCATCAAGGTATATTGCCATATTTTAAAGAATATTTATAAAAATAGAACAGCAACAATTAGATTATATAATGATACAGTAAAAGTCAACATTGAGTAGAGTGTAAGACTGGGTGATTCCATATCTTCCCAACTTTTTACAGCAGTGCTGCAAGAAGTATTTTGTGGATTAAAATGGGAAGCTGAAGGATTGAAAGTAAATGATTATTTAAGTCTTTAAAATTTTTCAGATGATCTAGTTGTTTTTGCTAATAATGCAGATGAAATTAATCATACAATTAAACTTCGTTAGAAAGCTTTTAGTAAAAATAAGTTGATACTAAAAGGAAATATGCCTATGTGTTTGTAAAGAAAGATTTTTAATAAGTGTGTTTTACCTGTTCTTACTTATGGATCTGAGACTTGGATAGTTAATAAAAAAGCAATACAGACTTCAGACCACTCAAAGAAGTACGGTGAGATGTATATTGGGAGTAACAAGAAGAGATTGAAAATGCAATACTGTTTTTTCTCCAGTAATTTACAAATATTTATTGTGTAAGAGATCTTCGAATTATTGTTCATGCACGTAACAAAATGCAAATTTATCTTTTTAAAATAACATGTTTGTGAAATAAAAGATCTATAAACCGAAATATAATGTGTATTATTTTAAAACTTGCTGGAAATATTATTTGAAATTATAAATAGAAAAGTTTTAAAATAACATGTTGAGTTTTACCCTGAATAAATCACCACACACTACAATCTGTTTGATATTTTATTGCTTGCACACATTAATTTTAATAAATTTATTTTTGAACTGAATAGATCTTTTAATATATTTAAAGGAGAGTTTGTTTTGTTTTCTCTCCAGTAATATAAAAAATATTTATTGTGTAAGAGATCTTCGAATTATTGTTCGGGCACGTAACAAAATGCAAATTTATTTTTTTAAAATAACACATTTGCAAAATAAAAGATCTATAAACATAAATGTAATTTGTATTAGTTTAGAAGTTGCTTGAAATATTATTTTAATGTATAAAAAAAAAGTTTTACAAACAATTACTTTTCAAACTAACGAAGATCAGAAAGAAATACTGGCAGAATAATTTTTAGCAGTTTTGAAAGATTGAAGTAAAACGGAAGTGGTAAAAATTACTTTTTTAAAAAAAATAAAAAACATTTTTACAGAAAAAAAAGATCAATTTTTAAAATAAAATAATTTAAAAATATATAGATTTATCAGAGAGTGAAACTCAATGTAAGGATATTAAATTTTAAAGTAGATTTATATAGTTATGGTTTTCTATATTATTCACACCTTCACATTACATGCTATGTTTGTTTTAAGAATGTGGATATTGCTTCTAAATGGTGCCGTTTTTCCATGAATAGCGTGGAGAAACAGCACCACCTAGTTGGCTAGATTGCTGGGTATTTGCTGTTTAGCAGACATTGTAAGCTGGATTGGTTTACCTATAACTAACAGCACCTCCTAGTGGGCAGTAGTGCTGGCTGCTATTTGGCATAATATTCCAGTGTGTACGCATGGTGAACAGCACCATTTAGTGGCTGGAACTTGCATCATCTGCTTTTGGCCACTTCGCATACTGTTCCTGTGCATACACATGGTGAACAGCACCATCTAGTGGTGGAACTTGCATCATCTGCTTTTGGCCCCCTACTCTGATTATTTCTGCTACTTTTGCAGAAATGACGTCTCTAGCAGTGGCACGACAGAAAAACAATAAGTACCCAAATATGTTTATTTTCAAACAGAATATACTGTAATTTGAATAAAATCATTTTAAATAGTAAATACTGCTAAACAGCAAAAGTTCTTGTGAGGCAAAATTACTTCAGTAAAACTAAATTATTATTACAAAACCTCAAAACCTGATGTGGTATCTAACACAAGATTAGCTAACCCCAATTTTCTTTGATAAGCAAAACAAACTATCAATAAAAACATCTAGAGGATTTTTTGTTAAATTCTAATTACCAATATTGTACTTTGCACATCATTAAAATATGGAATATTTACTTATTCAATTTGAGAGATAAATACAACCCATAAAGGATCCACTTTCATTTCAAAAGAATGTTTACTGATGTGATGAATCACAATTAATATGTTCTCACATAAATTAACAAATATCTGAAAGCATTACATTGATCTCTAGTTGATTAGATTATTCAAACTATGACATAAAATTTCAGTAAGTTTATGCTAATTCAAGCTAGTAATCTTTCTCTTTATATTTCTATTAATCATGATATTTTGAAAAGTTTTCAACAAAACCACAGTTCAGTAACTTTATTAGTTTTTTATCATTCTTTACTTTTTTGACATTTTAACAGAGCCATAGTGTACCGGTCAAAATTGTATGTTAATTCAACATGATTCATAGTATGGGTAAAAGTACCTTGAATCCAACCATGCACAAGATCAATGATCTAGAATATTTAAGGAATCTAACTTGTTTATCCACCCTCTAAATCCAACAACCAATTAAAAACATTTTCTAGGCAAGCAATTAATCTTTTCAAACTCTGGATTGCAGCAACAGTGATAAAAAATGCGCCTTTGACATTTCTAACATTTAACATTGGCATTTACCTGAATTAAATGTATGCATGAGTTGATTAAGGAATGGTCTGTGTTCTTGAGTCATCTGATACCAGCACAATATATATATATACTGTACCAGGTCGAACCGCTGAAACCACTTACTTATATGTATATATAAGTTTTGGCCAGTTTCAAACTTCTTCATAATACATTTATAATCTTATAAAGGTTATGTGAACGAACCAGCATGTTCAAGCAAAATGGGAGATCTTATTGATAGCTTTAACTATCAGCAATGGCCCATTTTGGCTGCTAGATTCAAACCCCTATTATCCAAATACTTTATTTGTTTTGGGGTAAACCCCGAAGCACCAGTTAGTATGGAGACTAAGGTATTCGGGCAGTAGGCTCATAAACCGGTGCTTGAAACATTCCCTAAAACTAGCTCAGTCTAATTTTAATTCAATTACAAAATTATACAAAATTATTGGTGGAAAAAATTAATAAAAAATTGGTAAAAAGAATTGACTGACAAATAAAGTTTAAGTTTGAAGACATTTTATTTTAATTAACATTAATTAAGTTTAAAGATAATTTATTATCAAACATTAATTGACTAAATTTAAACATCTTTATAAATCTGATTTAACACACACACATTTTAAAAGTAACATTTCTAAACTAGTTTAAATATTCTTGTAGATTTTAATAGTAGAACTCTGGTATTTATCTAATTTAAATAATAACCCTGATATAATGATCACACACATATTAACTCATATAGCATTCACAAATATAATAATAAAGCATTAATAGCATTTGAAACTTAAACACACATATCAATAGTTCAGTTCATGTATGATAGAGTTCAATTTTATTTGAATCTTGAATATTTACAAATTACAGTGGTGGCTACTACATATAAATGATAATAAAAAAATGTTTACCTAGAATTTTTGGAATGTGGATAATGCTTGTTGTTGGTTGCTACTGCTGCTTCTGATGGATTATATCTAACCGGTTAGATTTGGACATTTCTTGAAGAGATTTTATGCAAAACCATTGGTTTTATTTTTGAAGACAGTTGAACATTTGATGGAGAATTTCTGAGTTGTTATGCAGACATTATTTTACAGGCAGGTTTTGATGATCTTGTTGGACAAAAAGGCTGAAGCATGAGCATATATTTCCAAAAGCTGCTCAACAATGCATTTGTGTTTCTGAATACATAATAGAAATTGTTATCTGAATGGAAACAAGACTGACACTGGAAAGTATACTGAATAAAACTACTCTCAATTAATTGTCCGATAAAAAAAAAGTTTATTTATACCTGTGAGGTGTTGTCCATGGAATACCTTCCGGAAAATATCTGTTGTCGAATTCTATTGGTAATTAATCCTATGACAGCATGTTTTTGACGATTGTTTAATTAGTAGTAGCTATTTCAAAATGTGTTGTTTTTATATCTTTAGTAACCTACCACTAGTGTGGTTTTTTAAATCTTTATTTAACTTAATAGCCATCACTGTGTTTTACAAATATAATTTCTTTTTTAACTTTCATTTACATATATTTTTTTTAATATTATTCTAACATGCAAACATTTGTTTACACTTGCATGCACATATATAATTTATTATAATAAGCTTGAATGAAAAGAAATTTATATATTTTTTACATTTTAAACTACTTATTTTTACGAGTACTAATTAAGATAAACTTTACTTTCTTTTATAACACTTTTAGTTTGACTTTAAGAAAACCCTGTTCCCAGTTTTAATCTTTTATTTCAAACTCTTTTACGAAAGATTTTTTTTTATTTTAATAACTTTTTTAGACAAAATTATTTTATATACATGTGCCAAATTGGCCTTGACACATTACACCTTCCTCGGTTTTAGAGTAAAATGTGTCATTTTTGACCATTTTATCTCTTGCAATTTTAATTCTTGACTCTAAATATTTATTAATTTATTATTTTTCTAAGTTAGCTCTTTAATATCTTTTACTTGACATACAAAGGTCAATCTGTTTTGACTATCCTTTCCTTCTTTCTATGTCGAATACATTGATCACAATGATCTAAATCATGGATAACCACCGGGACAAACTAATTTTGTGGCACAGGGATCTTTTGGAAATGAAGCGGAAGCAGATTCACTGACTTACACGTGTATAAAATCGAAACTTCATTTGCCGATTCTTTTGATCGGATTTGGAAAAAGAAAGGGTCGCTGTGAAATGACAGAAATTTTCAACTGTCCATTTTTGACTTAAGCTTTAAAAAGAGGAATGATCCCTGACAAGTCTGTTATGGGTACTAAAATTTATCCAGTCAGCAGTTTTAAACTTATTCTTAACTAAACTTATTTCTATACTACCCTCATTCCCTTTTTCTATAGATAACTTCATACACATGTGTATATGTGCAGCATAATTCTACACCTTCTAATATTCTAGATATCAAGTTATTACTGGACTTGCTTGCAGGGAATCTATAATAAATAAATCTTTATTTGCACACATCATGAGGTGCAGCAGTGCCAAGAACATAACCTAAAAGGATATCTGGACAAATACATTTAAGATACGCATCATGACGTATCCTATTTACCGAATATTACCAGTGTATGTGCGCATATATACACGTGTATACTTACACTCTCTTAATACACCTTAGATTGACTTTATATTTTTATTACTAATCTTACAACACTATTTTTAAATTGATATGAACATTATTCTAACATTTGTATTACTCTAATTTCACAATATTATTCTAAACTTCCACGGGCATCAGTTTTCATATTTATTTATATTAATCTAAACTCGAATATTATTTTCAACCTTTACTCAACTTTTTTATCGATGTGCATGTATTCAGAAAAACTATTTTACTTTATTATGATTCATTATTTACTCAACTTTTATTTTAACTATTTGACCTACTTATTTATTTACGAACATTTTTTTTAATTAATATGTGCGTTGATCACTTTTCCTAAGTATTGACCACTTCAAATTCTTATTTTTCTAGAGTGCATTTTAGTTTTTATTTTCATCATTAGGTAATAAATGTAATGTTAAGAGAAGTAGGCAGCAAAGTATAAGGCAATTCAGAGACACAGATAGATTTTGTGCTGATTTAAACCAACTTTTAATTTCTTTCCTCAAATACTCGCACACACCTCAATCCTAATTTAATACTTTTTTTTTAATTTTATTTGATAATGTTTTATTTTTATTAATACTTTCATTATACACTTATTTATTTCATTTTTATTTTTAAAGCATTATTTTTACTCTCCCTTTTTTTTTTTTTTAAAAAAAAATACTTTCATTTTGCTTGTGTATTTTCATTTTACACATTTATTTTGTTTGTGTCATGCTCCACTATGTACTACACTTGTGAGCTGGTATATCAATATAATCGATAAGACATAATCGAGGGTTTTGACATAAATTGTTTTATAGATGCTTTGACATTTTAAATTCTAAGATTGTTGATTTATTTTACTAAGACTAACTTTAATCATTTTTAATTATTCAAACTATCTTGATACTCATTTTTACATTTGTTTCATTAAACTTTGTTAAACATTTTTCATTATTCCGAGTCCATGGTCATTAATAACTAGGTCAAGCCAGTGAATCCGTCAGATTACATATTTTTAATTTTTGTCAGGCAGTTCTTTCTTTCTACATACTATCTCTATAATATAAACTACCTTCTTTCTCTTATCTATCCCACTTTTATAATTTATTACTTTATCTCTTTCTCTTTCCATTCTATTTTCAACTTTGTAAATCAGAAAACTTTGATATTTAGACAAACTTCGAATTACTTCATTCTGGGAATATTTTTTTCTACGATTTCTTTTTTAAAATCTATTTTTAAATCTATGAACACAAATGTTTACTTTAAACCTTTTATTTTTAATTCTTTGTAAAAACTCTTTTACACTATCTTCTAACTTGAACTTATATCTCTCTTCTATTTCTTTGTCTACATTTGTTTCTACTTTATATGTCACAATGCTATTTGATTCTAATTTAATTTCTATGTCTTTTATCACATCAACTTCCTTTTCATCTTCCTGACTTTCTTTAACTAAATCTACTTTTATAAATTCTTGGTTCTTCTCTACCTTTCCTGTAATTTCACATCTTATTTCCTTCATTTCTTCTTTTATCTTATTCTGACCCATTTCGATCGGGTCCTTTAACCTTCAAGCATTTCAGTTTGCCCTTCCAATTTACTCTTCATTTCATTATTTTGGTTTTTAAGCTCGTCGGCTATTTTTTATATGCTTTGGCTGTTTCTTTTTGTTTTTTAAACATGCTGGTTAGTAAAGCTATGATTTCCCTTTTTTCCTTGTTGGGAATATTTTCTATATTTTTATTTTGAGCCTCTATTTTGGCTTTATTTCTTATCATTTATAATTTTAAACACTTTTTATCATTATTTTTGATACCATATTTTATTTTAATAAGTTTACTAATTTCTTACTAAACTGGAAATACACACTGACTCCACCACTTCTTTGAGACCATTATCTCTACCTGATCTTAATGCTTTAACTCCACCCAAACACCCAACTGTCTTAGATTTAAGATAATGATTTATTTTAACTAACGTAAATAGCATAAATCTCTCTTCATTTAAAGGAAAAAAAAGGTTTCGATCAATTCTTTTTTTTTTATTTTTAAATTAATACCACTTTACGTATGTAATTTAGCTTTTGTATAGAAAAAATTTTTTTTAAACAAGAAACAAAGCATTTATTTATTATTGTTTCTTAGGTCCAGCCCCAAATGTTGGGAAAAGCTATTTATGTACTGGGTCGAACTGCTGAAACCACTTACTTATGCATATATATAAGTTTTGGCCAGATTCAAACTCCTTTATAATACATTTATAATCTTATAAAGGTTACATGAATGAACCGGCACATTCTAGCAAAATGGGAGACCTTATTGATAGCTTTAACTATCAACAATGGCCCATCTTGGCTGCTAGATTCAAACCCCTACTATCGAAATACTTTATTTGTTTTGGGGTAAACCCTGAGGCTCCAGCTAGTCTGAAGACTAACGTATTCAGGCAGTAGGCTCATTATCCAGTGCTCGAAACATTCCCTAGCTCAGTCTAATTTTAATTCAATAACAAAATTAGTAGTGAAAAAAATTAATAAAAGGTTGGTAAAAAGAATTGACCGACAAATAAAGTTTAAGTTTGAAGACATTTTATTTTAATTAACATTAATTAAGTTTAAAGATAATTTATTACCAAACATAATTTGACTAAGTTTAAACATCTTTATAAATCTGATTTAACACACGCACATTTTTAAAGTAATATTTCTAAACTAGTTTAAATATTCTTGTAGATTTTAATAGTAGAACACTGGTATTTATCCAATTTAACTAATAACACTGATATAATGATCACACACATATTAACTCATATAGCATTCATGAATATAATAATAAAGCATTAATAGTATTTGAAACTTAAACACACATATCAATAGTTCAGTTTATGTATGTTAGAGTTCATATAATTTGAATCTTGAATATTTATGAATTACAGCAGTGGCTACTGCGTATAAATGATAATAAATAAATGTTTACCTAGGATTTTTGGAATGTGAATATTGCTTGTTGTTTGCTGCTACTGCTGCTTCTGATTGATTATATCTAACCGGTTAGATTTGGATGTTTCTTGAAGAGATTTTATGCAAACCATTGGTTTTATTTTTGAAGACAGTTGAACATTTGACAGAGAATTTCTGAGTTGTTATGCGGACCCTATTTTACAGGCAGGTTTTGATGATCTTGTTGGACAAAAAGGCTGAAGAATGAGTGTATATTTCCAAAAGCTGATCAACAATGCACATTTGTTTCTGAACACATAATAGAAATTGTTATCTGAACGGAACAAGACTGTCACTAAAAACTAGACTGAATAAAACTACTCTCAATTAATTTTCTGATTAAAAAAAGTCTACTTATACCCTGCTATGTGTTGTCCATGGAATATATTTTGGCAAATATCTGTTGTTGAATTCTATTGGTAATTAATCCTATCACAACGTGTTTTTAAGGACTGTTTAATTAGTAGTAGCTATTCCAAGATGTGTTGTTTTTAAATCTTTAGTAGCCCACCACTGGTGTGGTTTTTTTAAATCTTTATTTAACTTAATAGCCATCGCTGTGTTTTCCAAATATAATTTCTTTTTTAACTTTCATTTACATATATTTTTTTTTAATATTATTCTAACATGCATACATTTGTTTACACTCATACACACATATATAATTCATTATAATAAGCTTGAATGAAAAACAATTTATATTTTTTTTAAATTTTGAACTACTTATTTTTACGAGTACTAATTAAGAATAACTTTACTTTTTTTTATAACACTTTTAGTTTGACTTTAAGAAAAACCCCTTCCCACTTTTAATCTTTTATTTCAAACTTTTTTACGAAAGATTTTTATTGTTTTAATAATTTTTTTAGACAAAATTATTTTATATACAGATGCCAAATTGGCCTTTGCACTATATATATATTATACCAGACAAAAGCTTTAGACTCACATAAACTGACCACCAGGGCGCCACTAGTCCAAAATTTGGAACTAGACATTTATTTTTAAGGGGTTACAGGATATGCGAATCAAATGCGCCGGACTAGCTCAATCAAGCAAATGAGATCTATGTTTTGTTCAGTGAGTTGGAAAGGTAGCAACAGAAAACAAAATCAACTAAGTAAATGAATAAATAAATAATTTTATTAAAAGTATGATTAAATAAACATAAATCTAAATAATAATCTTTAAAGCACATTTAAAATATGTACTACACGTACTTTCGTCAAAATTGAAGTAAAATATTTATATGGCTTTGAGAGCGATTTCCTGTGCGTGAAAGAGTGCAAAATACTGGCAGTAGCAGAAGTATTAGTAAGTATACAGTGATCTCACGTCAGACAAGGGAGGTTAGCTTCCTGCTTATAACCCATAGTTAGGAAAAGAGATTTATGTTGAAACAGAAGAAATGTGAAGGTAGCTTCCAAAACATTAATAATAAAAAGGGTGTTGAAAGTTATTACTTTCAATTGATTGACCTCCCTCTGAGTGAGACAGGCTAGGAGCTCACAATCTACCTATAGAAAGGGTTAAAACGATCGTACGTGCCCCTAATAAATGAATTGGAAGCTTTAAGAAATAAAACTAAAGACTATTATATTTTGTAATCATCTATTACTAATAATTAAGGTCACAACATAAGTACAGCTAATAAAAATGGGTCACAAGCCAAAAGCCAATTAAATTAGTCTGTAATATCCAGACTGCACTCTGTAACGACAAGGAATGTGAGATTAAAATAAGCTACTATCTTACTTACTAAGACTTAAATAGGACAGACAGTAATAGGTTTGAAATTAGCACTCATTAAAAGAAAAAAAAATTATCAAGCACACAGAAAACGAATTACATAATATACAACTTGAAAAAAAACATTTATATTTAAAAAGGGAACAAATCTAAGATAACATTATTTAAATTGCAAAAATGTAAGGTACCTTAACAATTTATTTCAATGCTAGTGCACTAGACTTCTTAGGTTAGTCCGTTGCTCTGGATTCACTGATGGTAGGCTTGGGCGAGTTGGTTAGTGGTTTCTTTGGAGCCGGTTCTTATGGCATTGTAGGCAGTTAATGTAGACACAGGATGTCCGAACCTGTCCTGGCGAGAAGCTTAGCACATCATGGTAAAGAAAATATTCTTGCTGTAGGTTTAATGTTCATTCTAGGTAGAATAATTACTGGATCAGCTTTCAGAATATGCAGGAATCGTTCTTTCCAAGTATTTTGGCAGGAATCGTGCAATTCTCCTGTCAGAGTTGGTGTCTGTCTCTTTGCGCTGGTGCAAGTATACTAGCTGATGCAAGTATTGAAAGCTAGTCAAAGATAATCCAATGGCCTGATTCAGCCTGTTATATCTGAATCATATCTCTTAAACCAATTACCAAACTTTTTCTTTTTAATTAAAATTTAAAAATTCTCGATCTAGATAACAATAGTTATCTAATTAATGAAATAAATTGCCCTTTACAGATCTAGGAATTAACTAATGAAAAATTCTTTTCTTTTTGTTTTCTTTCTTTTTAATTAGCCTTATCAATCTAAATCCCCAAATCTGAAAAGCAATCTATTTGTACACTTTACTTTTACATAAATTTAACAAAAAAAAAAAAAATCTTAGTTTTCTTTTTTTTTTTCAAAATTAAAATTAAAAACCAAATATAACTGTGGTATTAAAATATAATTCCCACGCACATACATATATATTTGTACAAGCATTTAAAAAAAACTTTTAATCAAGTTTTACAAACGAAACCTTATATAAAAATTTATTTTATTTTCTTCACCTCTATAAAACTATAATTTTTGTAATGGTGTCTTAAACATCCATTACAACTGCCTCTCCATCATCACAAAAAAAAAAGAAAACTTAGCTGACTTTGCTCTGCCTACCACTAACCAGTTTTCTCTAAGTTTGTTCTCACTTTAAAAAAAATCAAATCCGTCCGACTACCCTAACGAATACTATTTTAAATCATTTGCAAGTAACATAAATTTTCAGGAATATACTGGCGATCTATTAAAATAACTATTTACAACTAAGTAATACAATTACGATAGCCACTATACATTTTATTAAATAAAAACGAACATAATTCAAAATATCAAAATGTAATATTGTTTATCACACACATATATAGTTGTAATTATATATTATTTACAAAATTCATTCAGGCTTATCACCTACATCGAAATAAATTTCTATTCTCAACTCGTAGTCCAATTACAAATCCATTGAGTTTTTTTTTTTTTTTTTTAGCAGTACCTCCGATCAATATCACTTACGCTCGGTCAGGCGGTTCTTTCTTTATTCTTACTGACTCTCTAATGTACGTTCCTTTCCCCCTTTTGTCTGTCCTTCGCTTATAATTTATTGCCTTGTCTCTTTCTCGTTCTGTTTTATCTTGTAGCTCGTATATCTTACGACCCTTTAGCCGAGCAAAATATATCTGTTCAATGTGTCCCACTTTAGTACAGCCCACCTCGTTAATAAGAAATGGAACGAATCCCTCTTCTATAGTCTTTTCAAATAAAATTGCTCTATAGATAGCTTTTATCTTTGCCTTAAAATCATACTCCTTAACTTTTTTCTTAACTCTCTTTTTTTTTCAAATTCATATTTACAACCACTAGATATTTTAACCAATTTATTTTTAGTTTCTTGCAGAAACTCTTTTACATTATTCTCTGTCTTTTGATCTGCATTTTCTATCTCACCACCTATCTGCATCCAATCTCTACCAACTTCTATCTCTATTTCTACCTTGCCTGTTCTAACGCTATCCTGTTCTAATTCATCTTTCATGTCTTTTGCCTCTTCCTTTACTATTTCAACTTCCTGAACCTCCTTATTCGAATCTTTCTCTATGGTGTCTATAGCTGCCTGATTTTTGTCAACTGTCTTCAATATTTCCTGTCTCATTCCTTTCATTTCTGCTCTCAGCTCCTCCAGTATTGTTTGTTGACTCCGTTTTATTTCTATATTTTGTTTTGTTATATTTTGTTTCATTTCTATTATCAACTTCATCATCATCTTCATCATCATCTGTGTCTCGCTCTCTTCTTTTTCTACTATCTGGGGGTGTTTAAATGAAACTGGGCTCTCTTCCCAACCTGCCTCTCTATCGCTTTCTTCTTTAGCTTCCATTTTCAAAATAAACTTAGCTCCGTTAAATCTATTTTTTTTATTCCAAATTACCAACTGAACTTTTCTTTTAAATCTGTTTATTAACGTTTTTTTTTTATTTATTTAATCTTCAACAGCTAACTTTATTTTATTTTTACAAAGCAAACTTAAACTCTTTACTTTTTTAAAAAACTTTATGAACGTCGAACTAATTAATAAACTCTTTTTGAATATCAAAACATTAAATACAGACAGATCCGAAACTACCTGCATCTTTCCATCAACTTCTATTCTACCACTAACTTTATTTCACCTATTTTCACCTACCGTTTCTGTTTATTTTTCCCAACCACCCGAACAAAACATCTCACGTAAAGTTTTAATATCGGCTCCCACGTTTGGTTGCGCCAAAAATTACTATCCTATATACCGGACAAAAGCTTTAGACTCGCATAAACTGACCGCCAGGGCGCCACTAGTCCGAAATTTGGAACTAGACATTTATTTTTAAGGGGTTACAGGATATGCGAATCGAATGCGCCGGACTAGCTCAATCAAGCAAATGAGATCTATGTTTTGTTCAGTGAGTTGGAAAGGTAGCAACAGAAAACAAAATCAACTAAGTAAATGAATAAATAAATAATTTTATTAAAAGTATGATTAAATAAACATAAATCTAAATAATAATCTTTAAAGCACATTTAAAATATGTACTACACGTACTTTCATCAAAATTGAACTAAAATATTTATATGGCTTTGAGAGCGATTTCCTGAGCGTGAAAGAGTGCAAAATACTGGCAGTAGCAGAAGTATTATTAAGTATACAGTGATCTCATGTCAGACAAAGGAGGTTAGCTTCCTGCTTATAACCCATAGTTAGGAAAAGAGATTTATGTCGAAACAGAAGAAATGCGAAGGTAGCTTCCAAAACATTAATAATAATAAAAAGGGTGTTGAAAGTTATTACTTTCAATCGATTGACCTCCCTCTGAGTGAGACAGGCTAGGAGCTCACGATCTACCTATAGAAAGGGTTAAAACGATCGTACGTGCCCCTAATAAATGAATTGGAAGCTTTAAGAAATAAAACTAAAGACTATTATATTTTGTAATCATCTATTACTAATAATTAAGGTCGCGACATAAGTACGGCTAATAAAAATGGGTCACAAGCCAAAAGCCAATTAAATTAGTCTGTAATATCCAGACTGCGCTCTGTAATGACAAGGAATGTGAGATTAAAATAAGCTACTATCTTACTTACTAAGACTTAAATAGGATGGACAGTAATAGGTTTGAAATTAGCACTCATTAAAAGAAAAAAAAAATTATCAAGCACACAGAAAACGAATTACATAATATACAACTTGAAAAAAAAACATTTATATTTAAAAAGGGAACAAATCTAAGATAACATTATTTAAATTGCAAAAATGTAAGGTACCTTAACAATTTATTTCAATGCTAGTGCACTAGACTTCTTAGGTTAGTCCGTTGCTCTGGATTCACTGACGGTAGGCTTGGGCGAGTTGGTTAGTGGTTTCTTTGGAGCCGGTTCTTATGGCATTGTAGGCAGTTAATGTAGACACAGGACGTCCGAACCTGTCCTGGCGAGAAGCTTAGCACATCATGGTAAAGAAAATATTCTTGCTGTAGGTTTAATGTTCATTCTAGGTAGAATAATTACTGGATCAGCTTTCAGAATATGCAGGAATCATTCTTTCCAAGTATTTTGGCAGGAATCGTGCAATTCTCCTGTCAGAGTTGGTGTCTGTATTTTTTCGCTGGTGCAAGTATACTAGCTGATGCAAGTATTGAAAGCTAGTCAAAGATAATCCTATGGCCTGATTCAGCCTGTTATATCTGAATCATATCTCTTAAACCAATTAACAAACTTTTTCTCTTTAATTAAAATTTAAAAATTCTCGATCTAGATAACAATAGTTATCTAATTAACGAAATAAATTGCCCTTTACAGATCTAGGAATTAACTAATGAAAAATTATTTTCTTTTTGTTTTCTTTCTTTTTAATTAGCCTTATCAATCTAAATCCCCAAATCTGAAAAGCAATCTATTTGTACACTTTACTTTTACATAAATTTAACAAAAAAAAAAAATCTAAGTTTTCTTTTTTTTTTTTCAAAATTAAAATTAAAAACCAAATATAACTGTGGTATTAAAATATAATTCCCACGCACATACATATATATTTGTATAAGCATTTATAAAAAAACTTTTAATCAAGTTTTACAAATGAAACCTTATATAAAAATTTATTGTATTTTCTTCACCTCTATAAAACTATAATTTTTGTAATGGTGTCTTAAACATCCATTACAATATATATATATAGTGCATTTATGAATCTTTGATATCTCTGGTTTTCATTGCTTTGTTGATTGATAGACAATTTTAATTATATAACTCACATATATCTTTCACGTGGTAGCCGTATAATTTATATGCCAATTTAAAACAGAAGGGTGATTAAAGTTCTTTGGTAGACACCAATATAAGGATCTTGGGAAGGAAAACAAAGATATAAAAGAATTAGCTTTTGATTAACTTTTACATAGATGAATTTATTATGAGAAAGAATAACTTGATTATAATTTTAAGAAATGGTTTCGAGGAGAATGACAAGCTTGAATGCAAGCAGATCGCAATATTCACAAATAACTATATTAATAATAATAAAATATAAACTAATTTGACCAAAGCAATGTCGACTAACCATTATGTGCTCAGAGAAACAAAATATAATTACATGCAGCATTTGAAATGACATAACCAACACAAACTCAATCCCACCGGCTGGTTCCATTGACGTAAAAAATAAAGTGTATGCACCAAGAGATGAATGGTTTGTGCACTTTGCAAAACCTCAAATTATTTCAGGTAAAAAAACCAAGAATTATCAAGGCTTACTAATCTCAGCTAACTTCAAGTTTTTCAATTTTTGTCTTTCATATCCTGACCAACATTTTAGTTAGTGAATCTATCACATGGTAAAATTATGAAACAGAAATAAAAAGAACACAAACAATCGATCAAGCAGAGTGTTGGTAATGCAAAAACAAATACTGGAAAAAAATTAATTTTAAAATTACTTTAATTAAAATTATACTGAGCCACATAAGGTTATATTTATATAGTAGTGAAATGACGAAGAACAGATCTAAACAAATAGACGTCAAATATTATTCAAATATAATATTTTGTTTAAAGCGATGCATCTCATTTTTAAAACGAAATCTCACCAACATTTTAAATTTAACTTTACTAAATTCTCTCTTACGACTTAGCGTGGAATAACCTTCCACCCCTATCTTTTTGTTCTTTTAACAATTGAATAATATAGTTAACAGTTACATACTTGATCTAGCATGTTCCCCAAAACTAAACCATCTGTGCACGAATAAGTATTTAGAATTAAATTATAAAATAAACAAAATCATTTCATCTCAACAAAAACAGTACTCTAATTAAATAATTATTTAGAGTGAACATATATTTATTTACCAACAATTATTGGTTGGGAGGTAGGAAATCATTTATGTCATAATGAAAAAGCGGACAAAATAGGTATTAATTTGTCAAGATGAAACAAATTGGCACATAAATAGAATTTTAAATCAAATATTAATATATCCAAGCAGTATATATGTGTATAGGTAAATAAAAAATATTGTTGATAGATCGTGTTATAAGAAATGTTTTGAGATTAAGAGAGGCATAATTTAAGACAGACAAAATATATAGCAGAGACATTAATGTTAATGATAGAAAATCAAAATTACAAAGTTAGTTCTATAGCATTTTAAATATATTTAGGGAGAATTACATTTTAGACGACAGTTTCTTATATAGAATTTATTACAAGGTCCACTGAAATTGGCAAAATAGATTAGGAGGTTAGGAATGTAAATCAGTTTAAATGATATTACCTAATTTATTAACAGTCTAAACTTGAAATTTAGGACCTACACTGGATTGATAACTTGAAGTTGGCTTTAATTATTCTGGAATAAGAATAGCTACCTATTGAGTTCTCTTCCAAGAGTTCCACAGTACAGCAGTCCAAAAATAAGGCATTTTAAAGAAATTGTTCTGATATCATGGTTTTCCTATGATGACACCTAGTACAGTGGAGAACCAAGCAGGTCAGGTTCCACTTACCACAAAATTATTTGGCCACAGTTATTTTTTTAAGAAAAACACCATACTACTTCCTCAACTAAAATTACAATGACCTCTGTTATTGTCTCTCCTGGCCTATTTATCTGTCTTTCTTATAGTTTTAGAAATTTTTCCTTCTACATTCACCCAAGGCAAAATGGATAAATTTGACTCTGGCAATTGTAATCATTAATATGAAAATATGTAGTATTGTCTCATAAATCATCTCTCAAATCAGATAATTTGATAAAAAATAAGTTAAAAACTTGCTAACGCTTGGTTATTTATGTCAAAAGATGCCATTCTACCATAAAAACACCATCAAGCATTTGTTAAACTAGATAAATGTCAGAGCATGCATGTGTTACATTATCTATAACTTTAATTACAAATTTAAGATAAAGATTTCATAAGCTATTTGCTATCGTCAGTGAAAGAAAGGAATTTTAGAAACTAGTTCTAAACACAAATAGCCAATAAAAAAATTCCTCAGGAAATGAACCTCAATGGAAGAATCAACGTGATGTAATGTTGAGTTAATCCACAAAAGTAATACTAAACAGTGAAAAAGATGTGAAAGACAAGGTGTGCTGTTGTTTTAGTGTGGAGAGGGTTGAAAGAGAAGAGATTGAAAAAACAATCTTCAATCCCTTCAGTTTTTTTAAAAAAAGAGAAGAAAAGTGACCAATTGTTTTCCTATATTGCAGACCAGAAGACATCAGGGCCCAGAAATAAACTACCAGCTACAATAAAGGACCAACAGCTAACTGCATTCCAATCTTCTCAGAACATCGTGGGAGTTAACAACTTTCAAAGTACAAGCAACTAGAAAAGATGGACTTTTGAAAACAGTAAGAACTCTAACCAATGAACTTTAATAAATATAAAATTTTCCCAATATTTAAATTATATCAATAAAAATTCCTATCTGACCAAACTAAAAATCAGTTATTAATATTTATTTTTATTGAATGTATTTTTTTAAAAAATCATTTCCATTAATTTATTTTATTATTATGATTTGTTTTTTTCTTAAGCTAAACATTTAATTAAATGATGTTAAATTTAAGTCAGGCATGAATGGCTGCATAGATTTGTAAAGTAATATTACTTTAAGTAAGGGAGGGTAAACCTTAGGTTATTTGTTTTGCAGTTAAATTAGGTCAATGGATTGGATGTATTGGTGTAATTAGTAAATGTAGTATGAAGATCCACTATGTGCAAGATCATATATGCCACACTTGGGCAAAATACACCTATTTCTTATTGACCATCAGAGGCAGATGGTAATCCCTGCTGCTTGGATCACCCCTTTGGCCTTTGGAATGGGATTTAAGTCAGCAAAAAAACTCACAATTCCTTCCTATCGAGTTCTTATTTTTATTGTGTTTCTCACCAGACAGATGTAATATTCCTGTATTGGACAAGAGACAATTTCGTCTCTATAACCATGCTGTTCAGATGTGCATTCCTGACAATATGGTATTGTGCTGTCATATTCATGCTGCATTAAATACAACCATATATCAGATAGATTGGCATTGGTTTCACTTCTAACTTTTGACCTAAGTTTAAATAAGGGATATAATTTTTTCTATTCAAATACAATCTATGTAGTCTATCCATACTCAACACTAATAAAATATTAAATTCATCTGTGTGAACTGCTATAATAAAATTTAAAACCTAAATTAATTTCTAAAATGAAAGTGAAAATGTAAATTAAATTCCAAAATAAGGCTAAAATGTAAGTTAAATTTTAATGTGAAAGTGATACTAAAATGAATATAAACATTATATATGTTTAATAAATGTTAGTGTGTGTTAGTAGCTTCTGTTTTTTTTTTATATTGAAAATATTTTTAAATAGAAATTTATATATAATAAGTCTCTGTATCTCCATGAGCTATTGGTATGGGCTGATGATCAGAAAAAAATTAATGTGTAAAAATTAGATTTTAACAGTGCGTATCTGCCTACTATATAAATTTTCCAGGTTCCAATAGCCTGGTTGTGCCCTGTGTGGCAGACATGTAAGACTCAATTATTCACGCTGACTGTTATAATATATATATATATATACTCCTAATATTTATAATGGAAGATTTAAATAGAAAATTTATGATTTTATTGACTTATTAATTCATCTGGAAATTCAAAATATACAAGATGGAAGATGGTAAATTTTATTATGTTTACAAGCATGGATCAAGTTTGATCCTAGGTTAGAAACATAGAAAGACATGAAGCATAAATTTGATCTACAGATCCATTGCTTCATTTGTCTCTAGTTAATGAGAGAAAAGAAATAAGAATTTGCTTCAGGTGACCAGAGAAAACAACCGGGTTTGAAGTATCTTGTTCTATCTTACCTACTCATTTGTCTTCCAATTTCCCCAAATTTCTTAATCACTACTCCTTCATCTAGTGTTTCTATGCTATTTATCTGAAAACAATATACACAAACTGCCAAACCCCCAAAGTCTCACATCTGAATCTACCTATGCCTTATTTTCCCTGTTTGCTCTGCTTACTTTTTTTATCCCTATGCCTAAATTTCCAGCTTTCTTTTTGCTTGAAAAATATAAATTTTCACTCTGCTGTTCTGTGGCACTGGTTACAAACTTAAAACATTTTATATTAGTAGTAAGAGGGGGGAGGAGAGAGGTATATTAGCTATGTATATAAATTTATCATATATAAAATTACTTTCTTTATTTCCCGTGTATCATTGTAAGGCTATTTATAATGGAATTCTTGGGTTTGAGGATATTACTGCAGCTATCAATGATTACTCTTCTTGACAAATTTATTTTCTCATAAGGGCATCAGCTAACAAGGTGAGATTTTATAAATCATGAAAAAACCACGGAAGTCCACAAACCAAAAAAAATGTTATTTTATCATATCCTGATTTATTACATATTTCCTTTTTTGTCTACATATATCACATTATCTTCATAATTTCCTTTCTTGATTCACTTATAAATAATATAAAAAATACATACATTTCATGAGTTCTTCATTTATTTTTTGAAATTACTTATTTATTTTAAAAATACACACATATATAAAAAGTCTTCACCTATTACATCAGATTACTTATATTGTAGCAGTCGATCTTAGCCCAAGATCGAGCTCCATTGTTCTATCACTTAACCCACTGTTTTTTTTTTCTCACATGTATATAAATTATACGTATATTTCTGAGAAGTGTCTATAAAAGTTTATACATATAAATCTCAAATAAAAATTTTCTTTAATTTTAAACAATTACTTTTATGGGTGCGACTCAGATATATACATATATTAACGGAGCATATATATATATAAAAGCACAAACAAATCTTGTAAATAATTTTGTATTTTTTCTTAACTATATGTTATTTATTTTTTAATATTTTTCTTCATATAAGTACATTACTTTGTTTCATGATTTAAAATCTTCATATAAGTACATTACTTTGTTTCATGATTAAAAAGGAATTTTTAAATTAAAAAAAAATTAAAACACTGCTAATCGATTTTAGTTAGCGATTAACTTTTTTTATCAAATCTATTTCTAATCTGGAAATAGATTGGAATTTATTCTTGGACAGTTATCTAATGATTGCATCTCCACTAACAATAGGTAAAATATTTCTGTAAATTAGAGTCAGGAAATTTTAATTAAAACAAACATTCCCTGAAAGAGTGAAAACTGACATAAATAGGGTTAAAAATCTATTGTGTCAGAGTTTAATCAATCGTTGCTGGGTGAATATTGTCCAGTGAAATTTTGAGGCCAAGCTGCCACCCTGTTTTCAGCCTAACCCGTGCTGAGTTGTAACTCCAAGAATGCTGCCTGACACAGTAGAGGTGTCAACACTTCACAGAATCCTGAGGTAACCAGCCCAAAGACTATATAATCTCCTTAACACAATTTAATGTTATAATTTAATTTGTAAACTAATATTTTCTTATTTAATGTTTTAAAAGCTCTGTTACTCTTTTATATCAATTCTCTGCTTTATAGTTAATTTGTCATCCAACTCAGGCTTCTTATTATTTTTATAATTTAGTGCAGTTATGATTTAATTTTAAAAATATTTTTATATATTCGCACTTAAGTTTCTTCCTAAATGCTAATTAAACCCGATCTTATGCATTAAGAAAGAAAGATTAATGAGTTCTTGTTATTTATTTTAAATATCTCGTAAGATTGGATTTATACTTTACATGAATACCTTTTTTTTATAAATGTTCTATTAAAATGTATACAAAATGAATAAATACTTTTGCAATCCAGAGTGGAAATTGGTGTCCGTTAGTTTTTTAAAGTTCTTATTGGTCATCATCGCCAACAAGTCTGGCGACTTAAATTTGTTTGTAGCTGGCACTATTAAGTGTGTGATATTTATTTTTTGTTTAATATATTAAAATATTGAATCAAGAAGGGGAAGTAATGCATACTTTATTAATGATAGTTTAATTTATATTTAATGACTTTAAATTACATAGGTCATTATTTTAGCATGTCATTACGTATTTATTAAACCATTTAAGACTTTTCATTAATAGTTAAATGTATTGATTTTATATTATTATGATAGCGTCGCCAATTATTCATAAGCTGCATAAGGCTTAAATCTGATTCGCCTGTATATCACTCCAGGGAATCTTGATCATTCTGTTAGTCATTCTTCTTCTCCTAGTATATATAATATATACTGCTTTGAATCACCTGTACCTCACTCCAGTGATTCAAAGCTTCATTGTTCATATCCACATCATAAAATGTAAGTCTACGTTTACTTCTAGAACCTTCCGGTTAGAGTAGATAAAGCAACGTATGGATGCACCACAGCCTGGTCCATAGAATCTTCCTACCTAACTTTTCTTTCTGTATGGCTTTACCATCGTTATATAAATTTAGAGAATGACCTTATTCTGGCCAAATGTGCCATTTCCTCTCACTGATAATATGCTAGAACTGCCATTTCTTACAGTTAATTTTCAGTCTGTTTAGCAAAGTAAATCGTAGTTATATGTGAAAATAAAACGTTTTCTCTTTATTTGTTGGAGTTTAAATCCAACTTCTCATGAAACTGCCCTTGCTCTTTATTGAAATAATCCTCTCCCACAATTATTGGGTTTTGGCTATAATCTATCGTTAACTGCTGAAAATATAAAATAAATAATGGTTTTTCTGCTGATCAAAAATGTGTCCTTGTTTTAATTATTATAAGTCAGTAAAACTACTGTAACTTTATAAATATAAACATCCACCAAACCACCCAGATAAAACCATTTTCTGTAACTGCCACACTAAATTAATATTTGTCAAAATCAAAATAATCATAACAAATTTTTTTAATGTTTATAATGAAAATAAAGTTTTAGAAGCGTGAAGTTGAGTATACATATATAAAATCTTGAATTTTTTAATAAAAATAAATATTTATATTTTTAAACTTTAATCCAGTTGTTCGAATCTCCTTATTAATATTTATATTTATGTATGCTCCTGACTTAATGTCTTGGGTTCATTCAATTTCTCATCATCATCACCAGTTGAGTCTCATGTAAAATGTTGTAGCACTTAAGCCGGGATATAATTAATTTATGTAGTATCAATGTAGAGTGTTGTCCATAGTGTTATAGATTTGGGGAACGGGCAAACCGGTTAGAATTCATGATTGCTCCTGACTTGTATATCTCAGGCATGATTGGAGTTGGGGTACTTTTTCTTAGATTCTAAATCTTGTTAAATGGACAAACATTTTCGACCGGTACAATATATATATATATTACAAATGCTAATTAGAACACAATTACCAAACATTATGTTTCCAAATCACGTTTATAATTTATCTAAGTTTCTACAGATGAAATTTTGATTTTAGAAAAAAGTTTTAATTTTGCTTTAACGCCTTCCCAGATACTTTTTGAAAAAAAAAATTGTAATATTAAATCAGCTTTTGATAAAAAAGATTCTCATCAGCTGATTTCCCCAGAGCTGAGATTTGTAATAATTTTAAAAAGTTAAGCTTCATAAAAATAATATTTCAAAAAAAGAAAGGCAAGCATTAAATAATATAAAATTGGACAAATCAATCGTTGTATTTCCAGCTGATAAAGGTAATGCCACAGTTGTTATGGATTGTGACATTTACTATAATAACATTTTCGATCTGCTTAATGACAAAACTTATAAATTATCAAAAAGAGATCATACAACATATTTAAAAAAAAACATAAGCTATTATTAATAAATCTCCTTTTTGAAACATAGATAAAAAATAAAATAATCCCTCCTAAAAAATCTTGTGTCTGTCCAAAATTTTATAGACTTCCAAAAATTCACAAACCAGATACCCTCCTTCATCTAATACTAAGTGCACTAAGGTCTCTAACTGAAATTTTAACTAGATATTTATCAGAATTCATTAATCCTGCAATCACCTTTATTAAATCAGATATTAAAAACTCTTTTCATTTTATTTATGTTTTAAAAAGTTTAAAAATTAATGCTAATGACATTCTGGTCAGTTTTGATGTTGTGTCTTTGTTTACAAACATTCAAAGTGATGAAAGTTTAAATTTGGTCTCACAATGTTGCAATTTACCAGACCATGTTATTGCTTTGATTAAACATTGTCTCTTGAACACATAGTTTATATACAATGGACAGCATTACAGATTTCTTTTTGGTACTTTTATGGGCTCACCTATCTCAGGAGTAATAACTGACTTATTCATGAAAAATATAAAAAGTTGTGCTTTAGCATCATCATCTTTAAAACCTATCATTTGGCTAAGATACATAGATGACACATTTGTCATATGGCCACATGGAAAAACTAAATTAGATGCTTTTTTTACATATAAATAATATGCATTCTCATATTAAATTTACAATGGAGACAGAGTCTGATGGAAAACTCTCTTTTCTTTGATGTTCTAGTTACCAGAACACCAAGTAGGTTATCTTTTTCGATTTACAAAAGTAATACCCACACGGACAGATATTTACATTTTCATTATCACCCAACTCAGATAGATTTTGTAGCCAAAACTTTTTTAAATAGAGCAATTAACCTTTCAGATAAGTCACATCTGAAAGAATAAATAAATCATATTAATAGTGTTTTATTAGCAAATAATTACAATTGTAAATATATAAAAAAAACAACCTTATTTCAAGCCCAAAATGGACAAAATTGGAAACAAAACATAATAAATCAGCTATTACAATTTGTGTTCCACATGTAAAAGGAACTACTGACAGTATTGGACATATATTAAAATGCTATAATATAGATACAGCATTTTTTGCTCATCAAAAGATCAGCAATATAATAACCAAGCCTAAGGATACAATCCCTTTTGAATCTCAAGATATTTATCAAATCTCATGTGAAAATTGTAAAGCTTCTTACATAAGTATGGATAACTGTTGCATCAGTGTTAGTAGAGATGAGCATGCTAATGCAGTTAAACAACACTCATCATCATCAGCACTCTCACTCCATAATATAAATTGATTTTTCTAGTACCAGAATCATATCCGGATGAGATAATTTCTACTAGTGCAAAATTAGTCAAACCATTGAAATGCTTAAAAGGCCAGATTGTATCAATAAGTGAAATGATACATGTAATCTTCCTCCTATTTGGAATGATTTCTTTTAAAAAACATTATAAATTTAACAATTTTGCTATTGGTGGAAGTTTAACATTTTTTTCAAATCAGAGATTCTAGTGCCTCTAACTGTCTTTCTACTTCTTGTCACTTAGTGGATGACTTGTGTGACCAAGTTGAAACATTGGTAGATCAATATTTAAATTTTTTAACATGGCTGAACCTGCAAAATGTCTTTTATATTTATGTAAATTTATAAATAAATATTAAATATACCATATTTAAAAGCTTATAAAAAATTAGTAAACTGATAAACAATTCAAAAGATTAACTTTATTGAGAAATAAAAATTGTATCATTTACAAATGGACATGTAGGTGTGGCACTGGATATATAGGTGAATTAAGGTGTACATTGAAAAAAAGAGCATATATTATTGTTGAAAGGGGTTCAAAATACAAAACAAAACTATAAAAATTATGATTATTTATCAGCTTCTGTCTTTTATTATCATAATAAATCATGTATTTATCATTTTATTTTAATTGTAGCAAGGAACAAATATTGAAAAATGAAAAAAATAATAAAAAATGAATGAAGCGATGGCAATATATAATACAAGCAAGATGTAATTAATAGACAAGCAGCAAATGTTAAGATGACAGAATTTTTGGAAAGTTGACATCATGGAATTATGGGAAAACTGACATTTTAAATGTGTTAGTTGACAAAAACTAGAAGATAGTTGACAGTGTTTCTATGTGATGGTTATAGATATATGTTTATAAGCTTTTAAGTACTGTATTTGTTAATATTTATTTATAACGTTATGTATATTATTTTGAAAAAATACAGACATCGATTTGTATTATATATATATATATATAGAGAGAGATAGATAGATCGATAGATAGAGAGAGAGAGAGAGACAGACAGACAGACAGACAGACAGATAGATAGATAGATAGATAGATTATAACATAAAGCTAAACTTGTCAATATATAAATAAATTACCCCAAATCCAAAATTCAAGAAGATCAGCATAAAAATAATATGGGTCTGATCTCAGTTCAGTTTCACCACATAGTCAAAGCCTCTGCAATATATATCATTGCAAAAACATTTAAAGGTACATTTATGAAAAATAAAAACAAGTTATAATCCCATTAACTTGCTGGCACTGGTATTTATGATGAATAGATGGTGTTTTGACAAAAACACTGACCAAGCATACGTTTGTTTACATAAATGACAAAAGAGTCAGAATTCACTATGTCTTTCATTTGGCCCACCCTCAGATCAGCTGATTTCAAGCTATTTTGCTATCATCAGTGAATGATAGAGCTAGAAACTAGATCTAAAGTGTTTATGCAAAAAGTTTCAATCAGTTTGCAAGCATAAACATTTTCAGACCAGTAAAGTCTTCAAACTCAGCCTAACAAGCCAGACAGCTATATGGGTCTGAAAAATTTTATGCTTGCAAACTGTGATCTAAGACTCTTATTTTGACTACATGGAGACAGTGTTTAAATCTAGTTTCTAGTTCTATCCTTTACTGATGATAGCAAATTAACTTGAAATCACCTGATCTGAGGGTGGACAAAATAAAAAAGATAGTGAGTTCTGACTCTTTTGTCATTTATGTAAACAAACGTACACTTGGTCAGTGTTTTTGGTAAAATGCCATCTATTGAAAATAAATACAAGCAATAGCAAGTTAATATGATTATAACTTGTTTTTGTTTTTCATAAATGAAACTTTAAAAGTTTTTGCAATGAGATATATTGCAGAGGCTTTGACTCAGTGGTGAAACTAAACTGAGATCAGACCCATATAGCTATCTGACTGGTTAGGCTGAATTTGAAGACTTTACCAGTCTGAAAAAATTTATGCTTGCAAACTGATAGAAACTTTTTGCATAAACACTTGGAGTCAGTGTATAGATCTAGTTTTCAGCTTTTTCCTTTACTGATGATAGCAAATTACTGAGAAATCAGATGATCTGAGGGTGGGCAAAATGAAAGAGATAGTCAATTCTGACACTTTTGTCATTTATGTAAACAAATGTATGCTTTGGTCAGTGTTTTTGGTAAATGCTATCTATTGATCATAAATACAAGTGACAGGAAGTTAATGTGATTATAACTTGTTTTTGTTTTTATAAATGTACCTTTAAAGGTTTTTGCAATGATATATGTTGCAGAGGCTTTGACTATGTGGTGACACTAAACTGAGATCAGACCCATATAGCTATTTGACTTGTTAGGCTTAGTTTGAAGACGTTACTAGCCTAAAAAATTTCATGTTTGCAAGCTGATAGAAACTTTTGTATAAACACTTGGAGTCAGTGTTTAGATGTAGTTTCTAGCTCTATCCTTCACTAATGACAGCAAATTAGCTTAAAATCAGCTGATCTGAGGGTGGGCAAAATGAAAGAGATAGTGAATTCTGACTCTTTTGAAATTTATGTAAACAATTGTATACTTGGTCGGTGTTTTTGTTAAAATGCCTTCTTTTGATCATAAATACAAGTGACAGCAAGTTAACGTGATTATAACTTGTTTTTGTTTTTTCATATATATATATATATAAACTAAAATAATTATATCTCCTTTAGATAAACTTTTTAAAATATATAACATTGTAACCAATTCAGTTTTTACTTAAGATTTTTAATGCTAAAATACTATATCTACTTAATATCCTTAAAATATATATCCTGTCTTTGTCTTGGGAAGAAAAATGATGATGAGATAAATATAAATCAACTCCAAGATGGCTAAATATTATCATAATAACAATGATTAGTAACTAGTCATTTCACTTATCTGGTATCTGACATACTGTTCAAACATGTTAGTTTAGAAGTAGCTGGTGCCTGGGGTTTACTCCTAAACAAATAATGTGTTTGGATAGTAGGGGTTTGAATCTAGCAGTTGAGTTGGGCCATGATCTGAAAATGTGATTGTGTTATGTGTTGCATAACTCGGTTTGATCGTGGGTAGTATTAACAGCTTTTTATCAATAGTATTCTCCAATTTGCTCGAACATGCCAGTTTGTTCTCAAATATTTGTAATTAAATAATAAATGTACTATAAATAAGGTTGTAACCCAATTAAACCAATTTAAGACTAAGTGAAAGCTTAACTGATCGAACCTGGTACAATATATATAAGTTAACCTTGAAAATGGCGGTTGCTATTCCGTCGAAATCTCGGTGCTCAATGGAAAATAAGACACGGTATATCCCAAAAACTTATAATTTATCTACATCATTTAACCATGAAAACATTAAGTATAACATATATATATACATACAAATATTCTCAACTATTTCTTCAGGTTACTTATTTATTTTTAAACACTATTTATATAAAAAATACATATATTTCATGAGGTCTTCACCTATTCTTTCAGGTTAGTAAGATATTTTGAAAAATACAAATGTATATAAGCAGGGCTTTACCTACTAAATCAGGTTACTTATTCATTTTGATAAATATAAATATCTAACAGGGTCTTTATCTACTACATCATGTTACTAAGATATATATGTATGATTATTTCATCTATGCATTAAAGTTACTTATCCATTTTTAAACAGTATATATAAAAAATATATTAATATCATATGGTCTTTGTCTATTCTTCACCTACTACATCAGGTTTTTAATTTATTTTGACAGGAGGGTTAACCTATTCTTTCCAGTTATTTCTTTTTCTTGAAAAAACAAAAATATATAAAAAGGTGTTCACCAATTACATCACATTACAAATATATATATATATATTTCACCTATTCCTTCAGTTTACTTATGGACTTGTAACAGTATATATATATATTGTGCCAGTCAAAACATGCTTATCCATCTAACATGAGCTGGAACTCACAAAATGTACTTCAAACCCAGTCAAGCCCGAGATTTAGGTCAGGGACCAGCCTGGATTCGAACCTACTCTCCAAGCACCAGATCTAACACCCAATGGATAACATAACAATGGTAGCACACGAGATTTAATTCTTCATCCGGCCCACTAACAAATCGGAGAAAACAATAAGACTCATGGACTTAAACATATATATAAACAATGTAAATACTAGACATTCCACAGATAAAATCTAACATATTTAAATAATAGGGGCTTTACTAATGAATACTTATGGGCAATTAGTGAATTGGATTGATTTAATAATGAGACAGAAACTGATATATGATGAATTAAAATATATTTATTGACAATTGTTGTTGGCAAATGCACACAGGCATTTCATTTATAAAGTAACATTCTCTAGACTATTTGAACAATAATTGATGTTGGCAAATAGGTTTGTGGCTATGATTTAATGGAGCCAAATATCCTGCTATACAACTAATCACTACATTAACTTATTTGTTATGTCCTTTTATAATCAGTTCGAGTGGCTCTTTTACGTAAAATCAAACCAAGTCTGGAGTGAAACTTAATACATCTGACTATAATCAATTTATATATTAACTATGGGCTTATAAAGCATCCCAGATAGCTTAAGATCGAACGGGTTTTCAAGAATGCTTCGGTTCAATGCCGAAGATTGCATATTAGGGAGGAAAGAGTTGGCTATAACGATTTTACTAATATGCTAGGCACAAGTAAAGTATAATAATAAAGTGGCTCTGCGGATGGAAGAATAGTTTTAGGGTTTTTGTGACAAACAACGGTTTACCCAATAACCGGTCGTCATGCTGCTAATGGGGAACCTTTATTTGGTTCAGAGGCGGGGGACTTACGTGCTAATCTGGCCCGTAGCTCAGACTTCGCTACTGCACTACCCATAAGAGAAGATGGGCTGGACTTACCGTGGCTCCATCTTATATATATATCAAAAAGAACAGCACAACGAGAAAATATTAATAAATCCCACATCCGCCAAGCCGAAGGATATTATAAATTAAAGATCATATATTAAATGAACACTAGATCATCAGCTTGATCAAAAGAGCCAACTCTTCTGTAGCATGAGAAATACGATATGCTACTGACAGGAATATATATATACAAACTTTACTTTATCCCGTTCAATCTCTTTAGTTATCTATAACTACTAAACTTTTAAAAAGGGGGAAAAGTATATTTAATAGGGGACTTACGAATACTTAACTAAAAAAATATACTTATGATTGCACTCCAGGCTAGTTTAATCTTTAGTAACATAATAAATAAAGGTTGAAAAGCCACATTTTATATTTATATTAATTAATTTACTAAATGACAAAAATATGAATTTGGGTTTCGAAACAGCGCACGAAATGACGCTATATAAATAATAATACGGAGATTTTAAATGATATCTTTTTAAAAAAACATATTGGTAATTAAATGCACGCTGTTTCGAAACATAGGCATAATTAACAATAATTAAAAATAAGCAAAAGAAAAGCAAAATATAACTGCAGTGATTAAATTATATAGCAAAATATTAATTAACAAAGAAATTTAGCAAAAATATTTCATTTATAGATTTCAAATACGATTTAGACAGAGTTTACAATATTGAATTAATAAAGAAATTTGCAAAAGTATTTCATTTTAGAGAATTTACAATATTATTTGGAAAATAATTTAGAAAGAAATTACAATAATATGGTTAGCTAACCTGATTTTGAAGAAATAATGATTGTTGTTGAAATTCACACAGAGCTCTGCGATTTTAAATAATATTAAAACAGTTCTCCTATAGCTGAACTGGAGATATTCGAGCTGGAACGAAGGTGAGTTCTTTGGCGGCTTATGGCATGTTCTTATTCAGTTGCGAGACGATTTAAAATGGTGTTGGAACGAAGGCAAGTTCTTTTAGCGGCTTATGACATCTTTTATTTGGTGTGGTTGTTGCTTCGGCATTTGATGGATTGAACTCGGCGTTCCATCACGGGAATTGCAGCAATTCTTGCCTGACTTTAGCCAGACATGGTAAAATTAAACAATTTTGACTTGGATAGTAATAGCTCTTCAAAAGCAAGATGGAGTATATCTTCCCGCTTAAAATAAGGCCTATTTATACATTTCGACTAAACTTTAACACCTTTTTGGAATTTCATTTGCCTCGGGACCAATTGACTTTTAATTAAATAAAATAATATAATCCAATTTCTACAACAGATAACGTCTCCGAGGTGTTATATTTAATTACTTTAAAAAATTATTAAAACATATAAATTATATAATTTGATTCAGTTTCATTAATTAAATTCCTTTTTAGGTGTTAAAGAATGTTAAAGCTTAGCAGAAGGAACGGTATTCTGATTTAATGATAAAGTCTTTTGTTGCAAACAAAAATCAATCAGTAAACTAGATTTTACTTTTTACCCGGGGTGCAGTCACTAATTGATATCTTGTTTACACAAAATTCTCATTTTTAATTATAAACGGATTTTTATTTTACTGAAATAAATAACTTTTAACATATTTGTTTTTACCAAATTATTTGTTTAAAAAAAAGCAAATTTAAAGAAAATACTTTAGTTTCAATTATATATGTAAAACATTAAATCAGAAAGCCGTTAAATATATTTTAAAGAAAACATTTTACATTATAGTATATCTTTTTTATTTTAACTTAAATATATATATAAATCATTTTGCCGCTATTCCAAGGTTTAAATTATCCATCCACATACGAATATTATAGCGAATATAATTAAAAATTGACTGAAAATTTATAAAACATTTTATAATAATTTATGAGCATTTCTCCGCTATAATTTTATCAAACCTGTCTAATTATAGCGTGTTTTCGTATGTAAATGGATGATGCCATTCAAGCGGCCATTGTAGCAAAGTTTTCCCGCTCGACTTATATATTACATTTTTACATTTAAAATAGGTTCGAAACTAGTTCAGACGAGTAGGTCATTAGGTTGATGGTGAAACGGAAAGGGATTGGAGGTTTCCGTTTCATATCAGTAAACTTAGTAAAAAAAAACAAATAAAAAAAAATGACTTTACTTATATAACACGGAGCTAAATTATGGCTTCTTTCAAAATATAAACTCATGACCTAATCCTACGCTAAACTTATGATAATACATCATACTGGATTACACTATATAATAAATTTAATGCTTCTCACAATTATCAATACACATAATGAAATTATCGGTTATTAGTAAATATTTTAAACTTAAACAGATATATACCCAAACGAGTATACCTCTTTGTCAAAATAATGGATATGTTTTATATATATATATATAAAATATAATGCGTGTAATAAATATATAAAAGGGTATATAGATAATATATGGATAAAATATAAAGTATATAATAGATAAAATGGATATAGATAAAATGTAATGTGTATAATAACAATATAAAGGGTATGTAAATAAATATAAAGTGTATATATATATATAAGGTATATAAATAAAATATAGAGTGTATAATATATATGGAGTGATCAAATCACTCACAAAAATAACTAACAATTTAAATAGGATCTGGGGGTTGTTTAAGGAGTAACTCCACGCCGGGGTTGAAACAACATCCCAATAGATCATCATCATCTTCATCAGATGTCCAACCATCTTCATCATCATCGGTTATCCATTCATAGCTTTCATTTTTGTCTTTCAACCTCACAGGAGATCGCTTAGGGTGCATTGTCAGACTTAGTGCGAATTCGCTGCCTTCATACGGTATCTCGTTATGCAGCTCGACATTCTTTTCTTCCGTAAGTGCTTTTCCCCATTCCTTGCTTTGACTTTGCGTCACTTGGGATTTGTTCTTTTCCAACCCAATTTGTTCTTCATACCGAGAAAACGTGTTATTTTCATAATTAAGCTGGCACTTATGCTCGCTTAAAAAGTCGTTTCCTTTGATTTTGGTATTTTCCTGATCGACTTTGGCTTCCCCCTCTGTAAAATTATTTTCAGTATCATCTTCAGTCTGGCCAATAACTTGCACTATCTCATGTCTATTAAGTCTTTTATCTTGGTAATCACTAGCAAAGTTGCTTTCCTTACTTTCCTTTTCTGTCTCTTCTTTCATTTCTGCTACATCTCTCAATTCTGGAATACATGCTGTGATAATGTTTTCTTCTTTGTTGGCTATTTGACTTCTTTGTAGCAGGTTTTCTTTTATTTCATATATTTCCTCTCTGATCTCCCTTTGGGCTTCTTCACACTCTTGGAATTTGTTGTTAAATTCTGCCCCTACTACATAAACCTTATCTATCACATTCTTTTCTTGACATTCTACCTTCTCTACTAAAGTCTTCACTTCTTCTTTAATCACAACAAATTCCTTTCTATTTTCTTCTTGGTTTTTATGTAACATTTTTTAAATTCTCCCCTCATTTCTTCAGATTTCTGCTGGCAGCTGGTTGACAATTCCTGTAGACCTTGACACATTTCTTCCAGCCTTTTATCTCTGTCTGCCATCTCTTGTCTAATATCTCTGCTAAGGTTTTCAAATCTTTGTGACATTTTCTGATCTCTTTCCTCCATTTTCTGATCCATTTTCTCTGCATCCTGTCTAAGCTGTCTCAGCAACCAATTCAAGTCCCAGCCTTCCTGTTTAATCTCCTTTATCGGTATCTGTTCCGATATTTCTGTAACTAAATTCTCTGGCATAGCTATAGTTTTCTGTGCACCCTCATCTCTATCCTGGCTCATACCATCTTCCCTTTCTTTTTCTTCCGTTCTGGGGTTTTTCTCATTAATCTCTCTTCTTTCTCTCAACAATATCCCCCCCCCTTTCTCCCCCCTCCCCTTTTTCTCTCTCCCCCCCCCTTCTTTTTTTTTTTTTTTTTTTTTTTTTTTATCCTATATATTCCTTTCAAAGTTATTATTATTATGTCCTACTAAATATTTGATTTTTAAAACTTTTATACTTTTAATACGGCTGTTTGCTGCTCTCCCCCTTCAAGAACGACTCGTTCACTTCCATCCCAACTCTATGCCTAACTCACTAATATATCTATAAGCCCACACCATTTTGATGCCCGTCCAACATATAATCAATTAAAAAAAAAATTTGTGTCCCTACTTTTTATTTTATAAAATATACGAAATTCTTTTTTTATTTAAAAAAAAATCCCTTCTTTTTTTCTAGCTTTAATAAAATATACGAAAAATTTAAAAAAAAATCTTTTTTTTTTTTCGTCTATATATCTAAAGTATAACACATATTTTAATATTAAAGATGACTTAATAAAAATTTAACTCACCCCCGCTCTCTTCTTCCAGCTGTTTTTTTTTTTTTTTATTATATATATATATACTTAAATAGTTTTATGACCTAATTCCGTTTGACCCGTCTGCACCAATTTCAAACCTTTTAACTTTTGGTTAATTTGACGTTACTTTTATATATATATTTCTTACTCATTTTAAACCACTCCAATTCATAAAAATACTTTGATAAAACAATGAGACCCCCCTTTTCTTTTAATCTAAATTTCTTTTCTCTGCTCCCTAATGACAAATTTATAAGAGGATGACTTATAACTTGATCAATCATCCTCGGGCGCCAGTCACTAGTGAACAGGAAAGACACAAAATAAATTTAATAAATTTTTTTGCTATATACACACAAAAGTCCATAACTCAGAGTATGTAGGTGTTTACATCGAAGCCTCACTTGGTCGTCCAAACGCGGAAAAAAAAATCTTACATATATACATTATTCAAAAAAAAATTTGACTCAAAATCATTAATTTTGACCAAAAGAATTATATATATACTCCATAATCTCTTCAGGGGTGGAAATGAGTTACAAGCCCCACGATTTGGGCATCCAAACGCGGAAAAAAAAAACCTATGTGCCAGTCAAAACATGCTTATCCATCTAACACGAGCTGGAACTCACAAAATGTACTTCAAACCCAGTCAAGCCCGAGATTTAGGTCAGGGACCAGCCTGGATTCGAACCCACTCTCCAAGCACCAGATCTAACACCCAATGGATAACATAACAATGGTAGCACACGAGATTTAATTCTTCATCCGGCCCACTAGCAAATCGGAGAAAACAATAAGACTCATGGACTTAAACATATATATAAACAACGTAAATACTAGACATTCCACAGATAAAATCTAACATATTTAAATAATAGGGGCTTTACTAATGAATACTTATGGGCAATTAGTGAATTGGATTGATTTAATAATGAGACAGAAACTGATATATGATGAATTAAAATATATTTATTGACAATTGTTGTTGGCAAATGCACACAGGCATTTCATTTATAAAGTAACATTCTCTAGACTATTTGAACAATAATTGATGTTGGCAAATAGGTTTGTGGCTATGATTTAATGGAGCCAAATATCCTGCTATACAACTAATCACTACATTAACTTATTTGTTATGTCCTTTTATAATCAGTTCGAGTGGCTCTTTTACGTAAAATCAAACCAAGTCTGGAGTGAAACTTAATACATCTGACTATAATCAATTTATATATTAACTATGGGCTTATAAAGCATCCCAGATAGCTTAAGATCGAACGGGTTTTCAAGAATGCTTCGGTTCAATGCCGAAGATTGCATATTAGGGAGGAAAGAGTTGGCTATAACGATTTTACTAATATGCTAGGCACAAGTAAAGTATAATAATAAAGTGGCTCTGCGGATGGAAGAATAGTTTTAGGGTTTTTGTGACAAACAACGGTTTACCCAATAACCGGTCATCATGCTGCTAATGGGGAACCTTTATTTGGTTCAGAGGCGGGGGACTTACATGCTAATCTGGCCCGTAGCTCAGACTTCGCTACTGCACTACCCATAAGAGAAGATGGGCTGGACTTACCGTGGCTCCATCTTATATATATATCAAAAAGAACAGCACAACGAGAAAATATTAATAAATCCCACATCCGCCAAGCCGAAGGATATTATAAATTAAAGATCATATATTAAATGAACACTAGATCATCAGCTTGATCAAAAGAGCCAACTCTTCTGTAGCATGAGAAATACGATATGCTACTGACAGGAATATATATACAAACTTTACTTTATCCCGTTCAATCTCTTTAGTTATCTATAACTACTAAACTTTTAAAAAGGGGGAAAAGTATATTTAATAGGGGACTTACGAATACTTAACTAAAAAAATATACTTATGATTGCACTCCAGGCTAGTTTAATCTTTAGTAACATAATAAATAAAGGTTGAAAAGCCACATTTTATATTTATATTAATTAATTTACTAAATGACAAAAATATGAATTTGGGTTTCGAAACAGCGCACGAAATGACGCTATATAAATAATAATATGGAGATTTTAAATGATATCTTTTTAAAAAAACATATTGGTAATTAAATGCACGCTGTTTCGAAACATAGGCATAATTAACAATAATTAAAAATAAGCAAAAGAAAAGCAAAATATAACTGCAGTGATTAAATTATATAGCAAAATATTAATTAACAAAGAAATTTAGCAAAAATATTTCATTTATAGATTTCAAATACGATTTAGACAGAGTTTACAATATTGAATTAATAAAGAAATTTGCAAAAGTATTTCATTTTAGAGAATTTACAATATTATTTGGAAAATAATTTAGAAAGAAATTACAATAATATGGTTAGCTAACCTGATTTTGAAGAAATAATGATTGTTGTTGAAATTCACACAGAGCTCTGCGATTTTAAATAATATTAAAACAGTTCTCCTATAGCTGAACTGGAGATATTCGAGCTGGAACGAAGGTGAGTTCTTTGGCGGCTTATGGCATGTTCTTATTCAGTTGCGAGACGATTTAAAATGGTGTTGGAATGAAGGCAAGTTCTTTTAGCGGCTTATGACATCTTTTATTTGGTGTGGTTGTTGCTTCGGCATTTGATGGATTGAACTCGGCATTCCATCACGGGAATTGCAGCAATTCTTGCCTGACTTTAGCCAGACATGGTAAAATTAAACAATTTTGACTTGGATAGTAATAGCTCTTCAAAAGCAAGATGGAGTATATCTTCCCGCTTAAAATAAGCCCTATTTATACATTTCGACTAAACTTTAACACCTTTTTGGAATTTCATTTGCCTCGGGACCAATTGACTTTTAATTAAATAAAATAATATAATCCAATTTCTGCAACAGATAACGTCTCCGAGGTGTTATATTTAATTTACTTTAAAAAATTATTAAAACATATAAATTATATAATTTGATTCAGTTTCATTAATTAAATTCCTTTTTAGGTGTTAAAGAATGTTAAAGCTTAGCAGAAGGAACGGTATTCTGATTTAATGATAAAGTCTTTTGTTGCAAACAAAAATCAATCAGTAAACTAGATTTTACTTTTTACCTGGGGTGCAGTCACTAATTGACATCTTGTTTACACAAAATTCTCATTTTTAATTATAAACGGATTTTTATTTTACTGAAATAAATATGGTTTTAATTTCTCATTATATGTAAAAAACAAAAATACTTAATTGTAAATATTAATTAGAGAAAATATAACTTACTATTAAAAATTTTCGGCTGAACGTTTTTGAGGAACCATGCCTCATACTCATAGCCTTCATGAAAAGTGTAATAAATATATGCAAATGTAAATATTCAAATAAGCTACTGTTACGTAGCCCATTTTTTCGAGATCTCGAAGCATGTGTCCTTTCTGTTAATGGCATGGATGTCTCTATTAATATAGAATGCCTCCTTTATTTTTCTCCTGTAATCATTTGGCTCTGAACATAAAATAATGGGGTTGGCAGGTATGAAGTTGTGCCCAGATTGTTTACTATGTTCGAAAAATACTGAGAATGTGCTGCTGTTCGTTTGAGCTCTGTTGAATGTGTAACGATGTTGGGCTAATCTGGTATTAATTGTGGCTACATATTATGGGGAAACCAAAGCCACAATTAATACCAGATTAGCCCAACATCGTTACACATTCAACAGAGCTCAAACGAACAGCAGCACATCCTCAGTATTTTTCGAACATAGTAAACAATCTGGGCACAACTTCATACCTGCCAACCCCATTATTTTATGTTCAGAGCCAAATGATTACAGGAGAAAAATAAAGGAGGCATTCTATATTAATAGAGACATCCATGCCATTAACAGAAAGGACACATGCTTCGAGATCTCGAAAAAATGGGCTACGTAACAGTAGCTTATTTGAATATTTACATTTGCATATATTTATTACACTTTTCATGAAGGCTATGAGTATGAGGCATGGTTCCTCAAAAACGTTCAGCCGAAAATTTTTAATAGTAAGTTATATTTTCTCTAATTAATATTTACAATTAAGTATTTTTGTTTTTTACTGAAATAAATAACTTTTAACATATTTGTTTTTACCAAATTATTTGTTTAAAAAAAAGCAAATTTAAAGAAAATACTTTAGTTTCAATTATATATGTAAAACATTAAATCAGACAGCCGTTAAATATATTTTACAGAAAATATTTTACATTATAGTATATCTTTTTTATTTTAACTTAAATATATATATAAATCATTTTGCCGCTATTCCAAGGTTTAAATTATCCATCCACTTATGAATATAATAGCGAATATAATTAAAAATTGACTGAAAATTTATAAAACATTTTATAATAATTTATGAGCATTTCTCCGCTATAATTTTATCAAATCTGTCTAATTATAGCATGTTTTCATATGTAAATGGATGATGCCATTCAAGCGGCCATTGTCGCAAAGTTTTCCCACTCGACTTATATATTACAGTTTTACATTTAAAATAGGTTCGAAACTAGTTCAGACGAGTAGGTCATTAGGTTGATGGTGAAACGGAAAGGGATTGGAGGTTTCCGTTTCAATATATATATATATCATGAAAAAAAATGAATTTTGTTATTTTATGAAAAAAATAATAAATCTTTACCCTTGGAAAGAAATAAAAAATCATTTATAACTTCCCATCTATATATCAAATTTAATCAATATTTAGCTTAGAAATACAGATAAAAACAATTCTACACATATATCATCTTTTTTATATCTTTAAGCAAACTTATTACTATGCAGTGTATTAACAATAATCAATCCAGGGTAATGAAATTATTTCAAGCCAAAATCAAAAAAGAAGATAAAATTTTTTGCATATATTATAATGATTTCTTATGTATCTGCCATACAGAGCACCACCAGGCTATTGCAACCTGGAAAATGTATATAGGAGGCAGATACATCCTATTAAGATCTAATTTTTACATATTTTATTTTGACCATCAGCCCATGCCACTAATTTCTATTTAAAATATTTTCAATATAAAAAAAATTTAAAGAAGCCACTGCCAGTTTTCACACACACAAACTTTTATTAAATTTATATAAAATTTAGAATTATTTTAGTATAACTTTTACTTTAAAATTTAATTTACATTTTAACTTTTAATTTGAATGTATTTTACATTTTAACCATTATTTTAGAAGTTCACAATGATGAATTTAATATTTTATTAGTAGCAAGTACGAATAGATTTCATAGATTGCATTTGAAAAGAAAATATTCTTGTCCTTATTTAACCTTAGACCATAAGGTCACAATAAACCAATGATAATCTATCTGATATAATGATGTATTCAATGCAGCATGAATATATCAGTACAATACCATATTGTCAAGAATGCACTTTTGAACAGCATGATTAGAGAGAGGAAATTCTCTCTCGTCCAGTACAGGAAAGTTACATCTGTCTGGTGAGAAGAACAATAAAAAAAAATCCATAAGAAAAAATTGCAGTCCTTGTTACCAACATAGATCCCATTTCATAAGTGAAAGGAGAGATCCAAAAAAACAGGAAATACCATCTGTCTTCAATGGTCAATAAGAAATAGTTTTATTTTGCCCAAGTGTGGCATATAATGTTGTCCTGCATGAAGAGGATCTTCATACTCCTTTTTCTAATTACACCAATCAATCCAATTCATTGACCCAATTTAACTGCAAAACAAATAAACTAAAAATACCCTCCCTTACTTAAACTCAAATAACTTTACAAATCTATGCAGCCATTCACACCTAACTTAAATTTAACATGATTTATTTAAAAGTTTTCCTTAACAGAAAAAAAATCATAATAAACAAATAATATAAAGAAAATATTTTTTTAAAAAAAATACATTCAATAAAAATAAGTTTTAATAAATTGGTTTAGTCTGGTAAGATAGGAATTTCTATTGCAATAAATTAAATACTGTGACAGCTTTTTACTTAATGCACATGAATTATCTAAAGTTCTTATGGTTTTAAAAAGTCGATATTTTCTAATTGCTTATAATTTGGAAGGTGTTAATTGTGGGGGGGGGGAGGTAATTTGGAAGGTGTTAATTCCCAAGTTGTCCTGAAAAGATCACCCTGATGTTGTATGGTCTGCAATATAGGAAAATGATTGATTATTTCACTTTCTTTGTTTTTAAGAAATACTGAAAGGATTGAAGAGTGCAGCTTTTCAATCCCTTCTCCTTCAACTCTTTCCACACTAACACATATTGCACACCACTTCTTTCACATCTCTTTCCCCTAATTTATTTCTATCTTGACCGTTTATATTAACCTTTCAGATTGAGTGAACATTACATGATGATGATCCTTTGATTGAAGTCCATCTCCTGAAAGTTTTTTTACTGGCTATTCTGTTCCTTTGGTTTTTTCTTCCCTATCTGACCTTTATTTATAAATTTTGTGATGCCCAAGGTCGTTTACTTTGACTAATTGCAAAAAATCATTTTTATTTTACACAATAGCACTAATTAAATTATACACATTCTTAAAGATATATTTTTATCTTTAAATCTTTAAGTTTTTTTCTGAAAACTTAGTTTGATAATACTTTTTTTTTAATGTAGTTTTTTTTTAATAATTTGTCCATCTGTGTGACTTTATTTATATGAGTTTAGATGACTTCATTTTCAATTTTTAAAAAAGATGTTTTAATTGTGAAATTTTTATTTTTAATTTTACTTATTATAATAATGTAATGGCATGTATGCCCCACTACAATACATACACACACATATATATATATATATATATAACTACATAATATTCAGGGTTCTACAGAGTATGAGAATAATTAATAGCACCATGACTGGACATACAAAATCCAGGATATAAATACTATACATATACCAAGTTCAGGATCATGGTACATATATTTTTTTAAACTTTTTAATGCTATATGTTGTGTTCAGGGACATGGAATTATCTCATGCCACATGTTTGGGTAACCAAAATTTGGGGATGAAAAAAAACTACTGCTCCATTTGAAATTGTATGTTAATTCAACATAATACATAGTCTATGTAAAAATACCTCCAATCCAGCCATATGCAAGATTGAAAATCAAAAATATTTAAGGATTCTAACATGTTTTTGCACCCTCTAAATTTAACAAGCAATTAATATTTTTGAACCATGCAATTAATTTTTCAAACACCGGTTTGCAGCAACCGCAGTAGAACATGAGCCTCTGACATTTCTAACATTTAACATTGGCATTTACTCAAATTACCATTATGCAAGAGTTGATAAAGGGATGGTGTGTGTTTTTAAGTCATCTGAGAAGCACAATATTTAGATATAACTGCTAAGTTCAATATAAAATTAATTAACATGAACCATAGGTAGGTTAAATATATATATATATATATATATATATATATTCTAACCATGCCTTTGTGCATCTTCACTTCAGAATAGTACATGATATAAATAAAACGGGTTCTAGCTCAGTTAATAATTAATAAATAAAATATTCAGCATTAAAGTTAAGTATTTCACTAGCTCAAACTTAAAATACGAATAAGGTTCAGTTTATAAAAATAAATTAAATAAATATTTAATATTTTCATGAGACTTGAAGTGAAAATACAGGTGACAAGATAGATTACATTGAGCCAATATCCTACAGGATACTACCTCAATGGCATAAGAACACTATCCCCCCTTATTACTATTTCAAATAACAAACTCATAGTATTCTTACGACTTTAATAACTTTTACTCACTAAGCTTAAGCTAATAATTACATCTTAATCTTCTATTTATAATAATCTAAGTCAATAAAACTTCAGGTTCATAAATTTACTCTAAGTTAATTAAAATTATGGTAGTAAAATATAAAAAGGGATTTTATGCCATAATCTACTACATTAAACTAATAATAATAAAGTAATAATGATATTCTTCATTGTACAACTAACTCTGTATATCTTTTCTTTTCTTACCACAATAAAATCATCAAATAATAAAATATAATCTTTATTTTCATGTAATAATATAATAAATATGTGGTAGCATTTGATAATCTGACAAATAAAAGTGTGTGGGAACTGATAGCATATAATTCAATGTACTATTATGATGACTACTTTATGACCAATAAAATAACGTAAAATTATGATTATTTAATGAAAAGAATACCAATAAAACATTTAAATTCTAAAAATAATTCTTTCTTTATTTTTTTGTGCAAAATTATGTATTTGTTTTAATTATTTTGAATATATCGTGATTTCATGCAGTGAAGTGGAGAAATAAACAATTCCGACACAAAAATTTTTGAAAAACAAGTTTTAACAAAGTTTTTTTACTAACAACAAAATAAAATAAACAATTTGTGTACACTATTTACAATGGATATCCTTATTTTATACTTTACATTTTATTTACTGGATTATAAAAATAATTTATACTTAGTTAGGTCTTTATTTAGACTTAAGACAAAATAAAATGTTACCATTTGGTTTCTCATTATGGTTAACTTATTACAAATATATTCATTTATTTTATTAACAAAATATCTTCTCCTTAAAAATATTAAAAAAAATTTTTTTTAAAAACACTCTTGAAAAAAAAAAACTCCTCAAAAAAAAAAAATTAATATTATAATGAGTATGGATTTCTTAAAATTAAATTAAACAAATTTTTATCTTGCAATGTCAAAGATATTACATAAAATATTTATCCAAAAATTCATTACTAGATTTTAGTAGATATCACTTATCACACTTTGTTTATTAAACACAACATATTCCATTTAGCCTTACTTTGGTATGATATAAGTGTAATCATCAATATATTCCTGTTATTCAATAAACAGAAAATATAGTATGCATATTCTTTACATCATTTACTTTGTACTACTGTATTTAAAAAATATGCAATACTTTTTTTAAAAAATAATAATAAAGCATTCAAAAAATTATTAACATTTTAAAGAAACATTTTTGTTTAGATACTCTCTTCTAAAAATGTATATTTCATTTCCGAAATAAATTCAAAATATATTCTATGATTATTTCCTTTTTTTTAAGATTCATTGGACCTTCAATTTCAAGTTATAAAATTCTATTCCTTCTAAGCAAATAAACCACTCTCATACAAAATGATAGCATAACCTAAGCTCTAAATTATTTACCATTTCTTTTCAAAATATCTTCCTAAACGAAGCATTTACATGAAATAAAGATAGCGAAACAGATGTATAGGATTTAAGGAAGAAAGATAGAGTATCACTCATAACATATCTCAAAATCATGGCACATGCATCAACAAGAAATAGAGGTATGACATTTACCTGTCTAATATTTTCTAGTACATGAACAACGTTAAAGCTATTCCTTCAGCTTTATTGGAACATCAAATATTTAAAGAAATATAAAAAACTGTCCAAATAAAATGTGTACCAGTCATAGGACTTTGTTAACTAAGCTGATATCTACACAAAGACTATAAGTATTATTCTTATTCCTTATCACATCCTATTTTAACAAAAACATCATCTTGGTTTCCTGTCTACCCAAGTACTTCCAAGCCACTATCTCATTAGTATTTCTCAAGAATTTCCACATCTTACATCGATAAAATAACTATCTGCATTTACCAAAACTATAAATAAAATTCACTGATAATTTTAAAACAATCTCACTGCTCCACAAGAAAAGTTTGCTTATTTTATTATTCTGTATGTTTATTCATATACAATCTAATCAGATAACACTTGATTATCCAATAACATGAAAAGTTTTAAAACAATCACATAAATATTTGTTACTATGCTGGATTATATCACTAATATAAAAATTAACGTATGCATAATTTTAAATCAATCCTATCTCATAATGTTTTTTAAAATGTATGAAAAATGCGTTTGCATTTATAATTAAAAACATTTATACTTCATTCTCACTATTTATAAATAATCTAAAAAAAACAAAGAATATACATTATAAATTATTAATATTCATTATCATTTCCAAATAACCTTTATCTGGTCATCATTTAGTAGGCTTCTTCATCCACTAGATACCGATCATTGCATACATAAAGAAAATACATATCCATACACTTTATTTTAAAAATATTTTTATCTAAATTATTAGATTATTCTATTATAAAATTTTAATAATATTAATGACTTAATGTTTATGTTTTTCTAATCTTATAAAAAATAGAAAAATTACATTTAACTAAGTTAATAAAATTAAAAAATCAAAAACTATAATTACGTCTTCACTTGACAATAGTTCATGATATGTCCAAAATGTTTATTACTTTCTCTAGAGTTAAAGTTAAAAAATAAAAAATAATTATTAATCCATTTTAGTAAAGTTTATAGAAAATAATCCCTGGATTTACTGTTTAGAATAATAATTATTAAACTGTAATATTTAAGAATTATTACCATGAAGTTTATTCAATATTCTCTGCCAGCGCATCTGATGCATCACTCCATCCAATTTAACTTGTTATCCAGTAAACTTTTACGTACTATATTTTGTATTTTCATGGATCCATTTTTTATTCAACTATATGTTCACTTCTATATAGGTTTTTATTCTTAATAAAGTTCTTTAAAACAAATATTTCTAAAGATGCATTTGTTTTAAAAAATATTTCTGAGACAAGAAGTTTTATATATCACAAAGCTTAAGTAAAATTTTCTCTGTAAGCTTTTTCTTTAATTTTTGCAAAAATATTTTTTAAAAAAATATTTCCTTCAAAAAGGACTAAACATTTTATTCCTTTTGATATATTATTTTATGAAACGGTTCATAAGATATAATTATCTTATTCTTTTTTAAAACTCTTGGATAAGCTTATAAATAATAATGTGTCTCCACTTTTTTTAGATGGCAAATTGCTTTCCATTGCATCCATATAATATCCGTACTGTGGTTTTTATGTACCAAAACAATTCTCCAGTGAAGCATTAATAAAATAGCATCAATAAACATTCTATGCATTTTTATATTGTTATAATTTATATACATTTTATTTCACAGTATATCTATTTTTCATTGCGAAATTGAGGTTAAACTTAAAATAAAATAATCCTGCCAAGTAAACTATTAAAGCTTCGCAAATCATTTTCATGAAGTTTCCAAAATATATTTTATTTTACACTCTCTTTTGCAAAATACTTCTTAAAAAATATCAATTAGTTTTTGCAAATAAAATGATAAGAAAGTACTAAAAATTGACTAAAATAAAAATTTAAAATGACTATCTCTTTGATAGCTACTAATATACCTTTTTCTGGTTTCAATCCATTATTAATCTCCCCAAATATTTCAATTACAATGATATTTATACCTTGCAAGAATACCTTATCCTATTGGTTAATTCTTACTTTTAGCTTGAGAACAAATTTACATATTTTCAGTTTTACAGAATTAAATTTTCAAAATAAAAATTATGACGTAATAAAACTCAAAAATATTATTTAAAATATAACTTTCAGATTGATTTTTACTTTGATAAATTACTTAAAAATATTTTAAAATTAACTTTTAAAACAATATTTAATGAATTTATTCCACTTTTGACATTTAATTTATCTATTTTTATTTAAACAAAATATTAACTTTTTTATTAACTGTACATGTCTCTATAAAACACTACTTAAACCATTTAGAAATAACTAAGCAATATTTTAATATTCACTTCTATGACAAATAATAATTCTATTCAACTCTATAATATAACTATTAAAATATTTTCAACTTTGTTATTAATTCAAACAAGCATGTGTGAGAAATTATGCAGTAAAAGTCACGTGATGAATATAAAATTGAGACATATGATTTTCAATCTAGTTCTCTGTCTAGATTAATAAAATTGCAACACTTTATTATATTAAATAATATAATTATAAAATTTTGAAAGAACAGTTAAAAATATAAAATTAAATACAACTTTCCCCATCATAAAGTTTCTTTTAAAATGTACGATATTAATTTTGACTATTATAGATGATTGATAAATTTAAATATAACATTTATTAAATTATCAGTTTTAAACAATCAATATTTGACATTTAAATATACTTTTAAATATTTATATCTGAATTATTTATTATGGCCAGCTTTTGCAACCATATGCAACAATATTTAAAGCTTTCCATAACCATTTCTAAATGATTCACTATAATTTTATATACCATGTATTTTCTTTAGCTTCAAACTATACCTTAAAAATATAATTATCAAAATATAATCAACATATTAAAATAACATATTCTAAAATTTAAAATTTTTAGTAATTTACTGTAATTGAGTATTTATGACCTATAGAAAAGGGCACAATATATATATTAATAAAACACATTTATAATTTATTAATATGCCTGACTTTTTATATCTTTGTTTATTGACAAACATTTATAATTATATAACTCACTTATGCCTTTCACAAGGTGGTAGTATAATTAATGTGCCAATTGAAAACAGCAAGATGTTTAAAGTTCTTTCATAGATGCCAATTTAATTATGTATGAAATGGAAAACAAATGAATAAAAGAATTAGATTTTGATGAACTTTTACATAAATAAACTTTTTATGAAAAAGAAAAACTTGATTATGTTTTTAAGAAATGGTCTCAAGTAGAGTGACAGACACTCTTGAGTGCAAGTGATTATGATATTTACAAATAACTATATTAATATTAATAAAAAGGAAACTAAGTAAACCAAACCATAGTCAACTCACCATGATGTGCTCAAAAAAATAAAAGATAATCACATCCAGCATTTGAAATGACATAACCATCACAAACTCAACCACCCTGTCTAGTTCCAATGATGCAAAGAATAGAACACATCCCCAAAAAGATGAATAGTTTGCACAATTTGCGAAACCTCAAAGCTGTCTGAGAGAAATTGCACATGTGAAAGATTGGCAAACTTCCAATTATTATATGATCAACTGAAATTGTAAAAATTAGGTTAAAAATGTCAAACAGTTAAAAGATATTACCTAATTTATTAACAGTGGAAACTTGAAATTTAAATCCCATGATAGAACAATTACTTGAGATTGGCTTTTATTATTCTGGAATAAAAATAGCTACCTATTGATTTTTCTTCCAAGTGTTCCACATTACAACAGTCCAAAAATAAGGCATTTTAACTAAATTGTTCTGGCTTTGTGGTTTTGTTATGATCACACCTAGGACAATGGGGATTAAAGCAGGTCAGGAATCACCTCAAAATCATATGGCCACACTTGTTTTGTAAAAAACACTGACATGGATTTACCATGCCACTTTCTCAACTGAAATGACAATGGCCTTTTCTATTGTACTCCTGGCATATTTATACATTTTTAATATACTTTTAGAAAATACTCTTTTTACAATCACCCAACACAAAATGGATATATTTGACTGTGGCGGTTAAAATCATTAATATAAAATATTTTACTACTGTTTTCATAAGATCATCTCTCTCCATATACCCAATGATTTTATTGTTTCAAGTCTATTTTAAGCTTAATATAGATTTGAAGAACTTTTCTTTAAAATATCTTTTATGTGATTTACTTTTAATTTAATTACAAATTTTATTCTAACTTTGCTAATGGATTTTCTTTTGTCTTACACTAAACAATGCGACTAGTGTTTATTGCAAAAGGGAATTTCTAGACTAAAATTCTCTGAGTTAAAAATAAAATGAAAAAATATAAATAAATATAATTTTGAATCTTATTTTTGATTTTTATAAAAGTTTCTGTCTATATATATATATATCTGTGTACACCTAATATTTATTATAGAAGTTTTAAATAAAAAAGTTAAGATTTTATTGACTTATTAATTTATCTGGAAATTTAATATATACAAGATGGCAGAAGTAAACTTGTATTATAATTGTTTAGAAGTGTGGATGAAGTTTGATCCTAGGTTAGAAACATAGAAAAAAGCGAAGCATGGATCTGATCTACAGATCCTTTGCTTCAATATGAAATAATGTACTTTGAATATTTTGACCATAATTTGTAGAAATATATTTATATATTTTAAATTCTTTTGTTTTTCAGGATAATTATGCGTATTGTATTATTTGTTGCATTATTCTTTAAAAAACAAATACTTGTATGCTTCCTTATTCATTTTGATATAAACTTCACAGTTCTGTTTACTTTTTGCCATATGTAACTATAATATCACCTTTTCACACCATATGTAAACATTTCTAATAAGTTAAAAGGTCTTTCGTGATTTCAGTCATGTATGTGATATTATTAGAATATCTAACTTATTATTGTTTATTTCATAAATATCATGTCATACTTGTTTTTTGAATTTCATTTCACATAAAGTACATAAAATAAAAAATATTACTTTCTCTCTCTCTCTCTCTCTGTATGTATGTATGTATATATATATATATATGTACTGGTCAAAACATGTTGATTCACCTAACATGAGCTGCAACTCAAAATGTATTTTAAACCAAATCAAGTCTGTGATTTACGCCAGGGACCAACCTGGACTCCAACCCATACTCCATGTCCTAGATCGAACACCTAATGAATAACACATAATGATGTCCCATGAGAATTTATTATAAATACAGCCCACTAGCAGAGTGGAGAAAACAATGAGACTCAATATTCACTACATTATAACTTAACTAACATAAGCATACACATGGTTGTATGTGTGGAAGTGGAGTAAATGGAATTCAAACTACTCAAACAAGCTAGATAATAAATAGTTTAATATAATGAGAAAAATTTCTATACATTAATGTGTGTGAACAAGAAATCTACAAAATGAGAGATAATTACATATTGAAATTGTTTTTTATTAACTCATTGTTTTTTATTAACTAAATATAAAAATTTTAACACACATCTTTGGTGGGTATGCTAGTAACATGCCAATCATTTATTAATAAGATTACATATTGCTATTACTGCTTTGGTTGATGGTTCTGAAACATGGGGACTAATATATAATTTTGGGAAGCATTTCAGTATTCATTACAGATATAATATAAACTATTTTCACACCATTGCTGTTGTGAAAATAAATGAAGTACATTTGAAAAAGTATTTCATTTTGTGATAAATTATTTATTAAAAACATTTAAAAGACAGAACACCTGATTTTCCCCAAGGCAGATAGATTCTTTAAAAAAAAAAAAAAAAAAATTACAATATATATATATATATTTATATATATATATTTTTTTATTTTTATATTTTTATTTTTATATTTTTAAATAAATATATATATAAAAAAAAAAAAATATTTTGATGGTACTGACATGATGGTGAAAGAATAACAGGAAAATGTCATACTTCTGAATGAAAAATGAAGTCTAAAATTCCTTTCTTAGTACAGTGCTTAGAAAAAAGTAGATAGGCTTAGCATGTGCCAAGCATATTGGAATCACCACCAGAGGATTTTTTTATATAAAAATGGTGTTTCTGGGCTGCTCAACTATCCCCAGGACAGAAGAACAGGAAGAAATATCTATGGTTCAATACTATCACAAACTCCAGATTAAAAGTATGTAATATATATTTTCACAAAGATTAGCTGAATGTCAGTAATGCTGTACTGATGAATGCCACTAATGATATGAAACAGTATTTATTGCTTTAAAATAAATGGCCTTTGTTTGAATGCTATAATTTAGATAAATAATATACAATGCTGCTCTTATATATAAGAAAGATTTCATTTAATAATATATACACTAAGATTTGATCTTTTTTCTGCTATTTAATATAAGTCAATCTCACCTTCATGGACTTTGATAATAACAAGAATATTTAAGCATTCGATATTTATGTGTATCAAAGATAAAAGAAAATTAGAAGTTGAATAGAAAACAACTAATAGGTAACCTTTTTTAAATTGAATAAATAATATTTTAAAAGATTTCAAACTATTAATTAGTTTGAGTAATGTATTTACCCCAGGTAGAATTACTTCATTCTATTCAGAATTGACCAAATAACAATTTTTGTATTAAAAACACAAAATAAAATGTTGACTTCTAAAAACAATCTGGCATGCATATTAATTAATAATACATTATATTATTAGAGGGCATTAATAACTTTAATTCATGGAGGTTTAACTAAAAAAAGAACAATTTTGAGAATTTCAGGGCTCATCAGATTGCTTGAGATTGGCATATTAATAAAAACAAAAGCATATATATAAAACAAGTAATAGATAAATGACCACATCAAAGTTAAAAAAGCTAGAGAATATGAAAATTAAATTTATAGAAGTTATTTTAGAACAAATTATATTTTTACATATTAGAAACAGATAATATTCAACAATACATTAAGAGAAATCTTGATAGCAGGGTTTGAGATTAGTTAGACTAGATTTACTTTCAGGCAGCACAATTTTAAAAGTCCATATTAAAATGGCCAGCTTGTGTGTGGCAGTTCAAAAATTCATGTGAGTTCTTATGTGACACCATGCTTCTGATCCACATTCTAAAGTTCTCAAGTCAGGCTTTTACATAAGTCTTAGTGCAGGATGGTACTGCAGTGAAAAAATGACTCACAAGGATAAGAAAGGTGATAGGGTTTTTACTCAATCATCTTTTTGTAAATTTCAAACCAGCATGAGTTCAGTGAACTGCACAGTTCTCTCAATAGTAGCTAACTTTTGGTGTTTTCAAATCAGTCCATTTTATATCTGGCTCAGATAATTGTGGAAAACCTTTAATTTATTGATTGTAGCCCAAAATCTAATCTCTGATCAAACAAAATCTTACCATTTCTGTCTATTTTTTTGGAGATGCACCCATTAGATAATTTTCCAAAAATATTTTCAAATCTATTTCCATATTGGAAATACATTTGACAAAAATGTTTATAGAAAAGTTAAATCTACATATCTTATTCCCCACTTTATTTTCAGTAAAATTTTAATTAACATATCTTCCCAAGAATAAAACAATATTATATTTCCAACACTTTTATTATTTTTGGACAATTATTGCATCTTCCATCTTGGATTTTACAAAATATAGAGTTTGATTAAAAAATAATAATTTAAAAAAAAAGTTTCATAACAATTGTATAAAAAAAGATATTTATAAAATATTTATAAAACTAATATTTTGTTAGTATTTGCTTCTGTCATATATATATATATATATATATATATTTTTTTTTTTTTATATATATATATATATATATAATAATGGTCAGAAAAATCAGAGTCTTGCGTATCTGCCATACAGGGTGCCACCAGGCTATTTAAACCTGGAGAATTTATATAGTAAGCAGATTGTGCTCTTAAGATCTAATATATATATATATATATATTATTCTGACCATCTCCTCATGCCACTTGCTCAAAGAAATGCAGAGATTTATGAAATATAAATTCTTATTAAAATATATTTTAAAAAAATCAGACAAGCCACTGCTAGTATTAACACACTCAAACATTTATTAAACATATTTGTAATTAAAAATTATTTTAATCTAACTTTAATTCTTTGTTTTAATAAAAGATTATAACTTTACTTTAGATTTTAATTTACAATTTAACTTTTTTATTTTCAAAATTCGCACAGATTAATTTATTATTTTATTATTGTTAAGTATGGATAGACTACATAAATTGCATTTGAAAAGAAAATGTTCTATCTTTTATTTAACCTTAGGCCAAAAGTTTGCAGTTAAACAAACTTCAATCCATCTGATACATCGATGTATTCAATGCAGCAAGAATACACAGCACAAAACCATTCTGTCAAAAATGCACAAGTGAACAATGTGTTTATAGAGAAGAAATTGTCTCTCATTCAGTACAGGAATGCTACATCTGTCTGGTGAGAAGAACAAAAAACTCCATAGAAAAGGATTGCAGTCCTTTTTGCCAACTTACAATCCTATTACATAGGCAAAGGGGGTGATCAAGGAGCAGGAAATACTGTCTGTCTCTGATCATTCATAGGAAATAGGTTTATTTTACCCAGGGGTGGCATATAATGTGATCCTGTATGTAGTGGATCTCATACTACATTTACTAATTACACCTATATACCCAATCGATTAACCCAATTTAACTACAAAACAAATAACCTAAGATTAACGCTCCCTTAATTAAACGAATATAACTTTACAAATCTATGCAGCCATTCATGCCTGATTTAAATTTAACATTTATCAAGTTTAGTTTAACAGAAAAAAAATCGCAATAAAAACTTAAAAGAACAAAAAAATAACTTAATGGAAAAGATTTTTAAAAAAATATATCAAATAAAATTAATTATTAATAATAATTTATGTTGGTCAGATAGAATTCTATTTCTATTAAATACTGAAAAGGTTTTGGAATTAAAGTGCTTACTGTACTGAAAATGTTCATTAGTTATATAGTTCTTACTGTTTTAAAAAGTTCATCTTTATCATTTGCTTGCCGTTTAGGATCCAGTGTTAATTGTCCTGATGTTCTATGGAGACTGGTATGTGGTTGGCTGTTTTATTTATTCATCCAGAGTTCCTTTACTTTTTCTTGTATTTTATTTCTGGGCCCTGATAGGCTGTATTCCACAAAATGGGAAAAGGATGTCATTTCTTTTTTTGTTTAGAAAAACTGAAGGAATTGAAAGTGCATCCTTCAATCCCTTCTCCTACAACTCTCTCCAACTTAACACATGTCACACCTTTTTCTATGACATCTTTTTCTCTCTATTTATTTCCATTTTTTTTTATTTTATATTAGACTTTCAGATCGAGTGGACATTACATCATGATGATGATGGTCTTTTCATTGAAGTCTGTTTCCCAAGGGATTTCTTTTATTGGCCATTTTGTTCCCATTGTTATTTTTCTCATATCTGACCTTTAATTATATATTTTGAAATGCCCAAAGGCTAGTTCACTTGGACTAATTAAAATAATGATTTCCATTTTACACAACAGAATTAATTAAATTATTGTACATTCTTTTTATCTTTGAATCTTTTAAATTATTTTTTTTGTGAAAATTTAGTTTTAAAATAATTTCTTTTTCTTTAATACAAATTTTTTTTAATAATTTTTCATCTGTCTGATTTTATATATATAAACTTTAGATGACTTAATTTTCAATTTTATTTCTTAAAAAAAAGTTTTTATCTGCGAACTTTTATTTTCAGTTGTATTTATTAGAATGTAACAACATGTGTGCTCGTTACAATATATATATACTTTGATTTTAATAAAAAGGAATTAACAATAATAAATGAATAAAAATGTAAAGTTAAACTTTATAAATTTTATGTGCACATCTCAAATATATACATAAGAGTATTATATATGTACACAGCTGAAGGAGCTAGATGGTATATGAGGTTTGAACATGGGTTATGTGGAGGGAACCATGAAACTCAATCTTAAACTAAGATTAACTGCTTCAATATGTATTGTCAATGCAAAATCAGTGTATTTCAGCACAGCCAACCATTTTAACTGTGTCTTCTATATTTATATTGAGGTTACTTAGGACATTATTGAAGTATCTTATAATATCCATTAATAATACATTGTACAGGCTTAAACCTGTATTAATATATGTAATATAAGTGGGATTCGAACTCAGACTTTCACATGACTCACTACTCTCAGTGCCATCTCATATTGTTGACCCACTTGGTCACACCCATGTTGAAAATATAAATAATTACCAATATACATATTTCATGCTAAACCAGCAATCATCAGTTGGTCTATATTACTATCGTCACACATATATATAATCAGTGCTCAGCTTTATATTGAGATAGTCAATCTTCATACTTTAATGAACAGGCTTCAAACTATTTCAACTCACATCTCTTCAGCTTTCCATTTCATTAAATATCTGATGATGGAATGTAAAGCCCTTGTTAGTGCCAAGGTTGTCATCCTACCCATGTTGACATATTACACATTTTTACCCCTCATGTACAGGAGAACAATCCATTAATATGTACATATGTGAAAGATGGGCAGACCTTTTACACACTATTTATATAAATTAATATATTGTACAAGCTTAAACCTGTATTAATATATGTAATATAGGCGGGATTCGAACTCAGACTTTCACACAACCCACTACTCTCAGTGCCATCTCATATTGCTGACTCACCTGATCACACACATGTTGAAAAGATAAATAATCACCAATATACATATTTCATACTAAACCAGCAATCATCGGTTGGTCTAGATTACTATCCTCACATATATATAATCAAACTCAGCTTTATATTAAGATAGCCAATCTTCATACTTTATTGTTCTCCTGTACATGAGGGGTCAGAATGACTAATATGTCAACATGCGTAGGATGACAACCTTGGCACTAAGAAAGGCTTTGAACATTCCACCATCAGATTTTTAATGAAATGGAAAGCTGAGGTGTTGTGAGTTGGAATAGTTTGAAGCCTGTCCATTAAAGTATGAGGATTGGCTATCTTAATATGAAGCTGAGCACTGATTATATATGTGTATAAATAATAATCTAGACCAACTGAGGATCACTGGTTTAGCATGAAATACGTATATTGGTGATTATTTATTTTTTCAATAGGTGCATTATCAGGTGGGTCAGCAATATGAGATGGAACTGAGATTAGTGGGTCATGTGAAAGTCTGATTTCGAATCCCACCAATATCCATTATTCAAAAAACAGTTAATTTAGAATAGTTAACATAATCTAAAAACACCTTAATAAATAAAAAGTTTTGTTTATCAACAGATTCTGAAAGTCTATATTAATAAAAATGTATAAACTATTGTTTAAAAACTGTTCAGGAAAAAAATGTGTTTTTATTCTTGTAATATATCATTTCATTTAATTAACAATGCAAAAGTATACAATATTATTAGGCTAATGGATGCACAAGAACATATCATTTTTATACAAAACCTCTAATTAAAATCAAGTCAATGAAAATAATGGGTTTTGTTGGAATATCATGTTTTTTTATTGGGGAGAGAGTTAAGAAAAAGGTGGTTTTTTTTTTTTTTTTTTTTTTAATAAAAAATTTTTTTTTTTTAAAAAAAAAAAAAAAAATTCTTTTTGTTTAAAGAGTTTTTTTTTTTTTTATTTTTTTTTATTAAAAAAAATTATATTTTTATTAATTATTAAAAATTATTTTTCTATTTTTATATTAAATTTTTTTTTTATTAAAAAATTTTATTTTTTATTTATTATTTAAAATAAAAAATTTTAAAAAATTTAAAAATTTTAATTTTTTTTTTTTTTTTTATAATTAAAAAATAAAAAAAAAAAAAAAAAATTTTTTTTAATAAAAAAAAAAAAAAAAAAAAAAAAAAAAAAATGTGACATTCATCAGAATAATAATTGTGGTTTTGAGCATATGGTAAGCCTTCAGAGATGAAGTATATTTCTACATCTTGAACCCAAGTAAATATGTAAACATTCTAAACATGAATAACATTCAATATGAAAAGATATTAATTACCATTCTATTAGAAATGTGTGTAGATGTTTGTGTGGAACGTTTCTTTTAGTATCAGAATATAATTTTTTATTACATTATTTTCATTGCCATTTCATCCTCTCCTTATTTTGAAGTGATTATCTGAGAGTTCTGAAAGTATAAAAATGCATAAAATTGAAAACATTATATAAATAAATAGTCAATCAAAATGAGATTGAAATAAACACCTATTAATAACTACATTATAATATTTACCAAACCATCTTTCATCCCCATTAATACCGACTCAAGATATTATACTATACAATTCACATAACCAATTAATTATATCTACTCCATTGATTGGCCATTATTTGTATTAAACTGAACTTTGGAAATTATACACTTACATATTATAATCAAATAAATAAATTTAGCTTATTTTGAATCTTACATGTACATACAATTTACAATATTCATTTAAATAGTCTGGACAAGCAGTAACCTGTAATCAATGTGCTTTAAACTTTGCAATAATCAAGCATATTTTGCTGAAAGAGAGATCTTCCAAACCATGACATAAGATAGTGATTTTTATAAAGACAAGAATAGCTGTCTTACCTTTAACCTAAATGTCCACTTATATATGCAAATCTGAAGCATCATGATTTGGAAGTGTGAAGTAGTTGTTTTCTCCACTGTTTAAATCCACTATTTTTTTACAAATTAACTAATAAAAAATATTGTGATTTATGAATTAATATTATGATTTTACTGTTCAAAATTTAATAAACTATTGAAAAGTAGTAATTAATTTATATAGCACACAGGAAGCTTATGTAAATAGTCTGAACAGGCACTAATCTGTATTCAATGTGCTTTAAAATTTGCAATAATCAAGCATATTTTGTCAATAGAAAGATCTTCCAAACCATGGCACAAGATAGCGATATTTATAATGACAAGAATCGACATCTTGTCTTTAACCTAAATATCCACTTTGTTTTGGAAGCATGAAGTAGTTGTTTTCTCCACTGTTTAAATCTACCACTTTTTTTACAAATTAACTTACATTAAATCTTGTGATTTACAGCAATTTAATATTATGATTTTACTATTGAAATTCTTTAAACTATTGAAAACTTTAAAGTGCATTGAATACAGGTTAGTGCCTCTTCAGACTATTTACATAAGCATTCTGTGCACTATGAAATTAATTACTACTTCTCAATAGTTTATAGAATTTCCAACAGTAAAATCATAATATTAATTTCACGTAAGTTATTTTGTAAATGACATAGTGGAATTAAAAAGTGGATAAAACAATGACTTCACATTTCCAAATCAATATGCTTCAGATTTGCCTAGATAAGTGAACATTTAGTTTAAAGACAAGACAGCCATTCTTGACTTTATAAAAATTGCTATCTTGGGTCATGGTTTGGAAGATCATTCTATTGGCAAAATATGCTTGATTATTGCAAATTTGAAAATGCATTGAATACAGTTAGCGCCTGATCACACTATTTACATAAGTTTTCTGCGCGCTATATAAATTAATTACTTCTTCTCAATATTCATTTAAATAAAATATGTGAAATTTATTTTATTTGATTATATTATATAAGTATATAATTAACAAAATTCTATATATATATAATATTCAGTTGAAGGAGTAGATATAATTAATTGGTTATGTGAATTGTATAGAATAATATCTTGAGACGATATCAATGAGATGAAAGCCAGTAAAATAATTACTATAATATAATTATTAATAGTTGTTTTTTTAATTTTATTTTTAATAATTATTTATTTATGTACTTGTGACAACATTATGGATAAATAAATTATATTGTATATTTTTTATCATTATAATAACTCAAAACATTATATGAAATAAATTTTTCTAGAAAAAAATATTTACATTTAGGGTCTAAATAATAGACTTTGCAATTTTTAAACAATAAATGATAAAAAAGTATAGCTTTATATTGTAACCGTTTATCCTGTTTTTGTGAATCACGTTAAATCTTAAGTTTCTTTTTTTCTCTTAAAAATTTTTTAACATGAATGTACATATACAAGTAGTTCTGCTCAGTACTCTTATCACTCATCCAGTATATTTATGGATGTCATTTGTGGACTCCAAGCGTCAATCCTATCTACAAGTAAAAAAGAATTATGCTAAAAGAGATTGAGTATCAATTTCTAATAGACAAGGCTTCTATCCCTGGCTAGCTTACTTAGGGATGGTGGTTGTTAACCATAGGAAAGAGATGGGGGGAGAAACCCGGTGCACACATAAACGCATAAACGATTCTATGAATACATTATTTTTGTTTTAACACTACTCTATAACTATATGATATGATCTAAATCCTAAGAGAAATAAACATTGAATCCACACACCCTTAATTTAAACAAATTTAATATTTATTCATAGAAACAAAACAAAATCCCATAATCATGTATGGGCTTGTGCTCCAATATTTGAATATCACACTTGCAAACACACATTCTGCATAGGTTCATAAATATAATGAAACACTATAAATCATAGATTACAAAGTACATGCCATAAGTCATTATCTAGTTTATTCATTTATAGAATTATGCTGGGTGATATTTCAAATGTTTGTTTGTTTTCTTTTAGCCCTGACACTTTATTATTTATTGAAATTAAGTTCTTATCTATGAGATGACTGGCATTTAAGAAATTGTTTTGAATTACTTTGTTGTTTTTTCCCAGGTGCAGATAAATGATAATATTCACTTGCTTAATGTTGTGACGTAGTTAATAAGTGATTTTTGGTAGCCTTCTATTGATTCCATTGGCAACGTTCAGTGGCATTTGGTGAAGGTAATTCTGCAGGGAGTTTAGAAAGAGCTTGATTTCTATATGGACAGCAACTGCCATACCTTTGCAGAATGGTGACAGAGCCCGATCCATTTTGTTCTTTACCCCAGCCTATTAATGGCTGATCAATATATATAATTTTAAAATGATTATTCTGTGATCTCACTCATGGCATTAACAGTTCTGGGATGTCCTCAAGTTCAGCTTTCAAAAACCTTAATTAAAATACTATTGTTTTTTTTTAAACGAATTCATGTGGTTTGAACAAACAAAACCATTCAGCAACTTTTCTTTCTTGTTTAAAATAGCTTTTATCTAACAAGATAGCGATCTGTACATTTTGATTCTTTCGTGGCATTTAACTTAGCCTTTTTAACAATTATACATTCTGTCTTCCGTCTTGAAATAATTTCCTTTTAATTAAAATACTTTTATTCATTAAGACAGCAATCTATACCTTTTTTGATTCTTTCCTTGCAATTAACAATTTTTTGGAAATTCTGTCCTTCATAGTCCATCTTGGAACTAAAGCTTGACCATGTAAATTTTCTTCTTTTTATGAATTTATTACACTTATTCACCAATGCAGCAATACAAATACACATGCTTCTAAACAAAATACAAGAGCACAAATCATATAACCCTCCTCTCTCTTCTGTTTCAATCTATTTTCATTTACCCATTTAAAATATTTATATATACATATTTATAAAAAAATATAACTTAATATCACTTTTGATCAAGTATATATATGCTCACTTATATCATACTGTACCTGAGAACTAGGTTTGAACTTAGCCCTATTATAATATATAACATAATTGTATTTTTTTCATTTATTGTATATTGTCACTATATTTTTTGTAAAAAAATTTAAATGCAATTTTTTCAGTTTTTTGCTTTTTTATCATATAAAATGAATTGTTTTTATATTAGTGAAACACAATTTATAATGCAGTAATATATTTTTTGAATTTAATTATTTGATTATTTAAAATTCTATAAAAAAAACATCTATTTTTATATAAAACTGAAAAAAAAAACAAGATAGCAAAATCCAATAATTATTAAGATTTAAAACTTTATAAGATCTAAAATACTTTTTCATTTAAAAAATAAAAATTTTCTTATAAAATACCTAATTCTAGCCTATCGTGTATAAATATTGTTCATTCAAAATAAAATTTATCAAACAAAATATTTGTTGTATGATTGTTTTCAATCTGATTGAAGTTATTTATATACTTTTGTAAGAAATGTCATTTAGTTTTAACTCTAAACTAATATTCAGTGAAAAAAATACTGTAGAAGAAAAATAATATTAACCTGATTGTTAATAAGCATTATCTATCTCATATATATATATTGTAACGATCCGGAGAAAGAGAACTTACCGTGATCTGCACAACAGGGCGCCATCTAGGTATTTGAACCTAGAAAAATTTATAAAGTAGGCAGATACGTAAGTAAAAAAAAATATATATTTTTTTTTTTAAATTTTGATTCCGGTCGTTAGCCCAAGTCACTAGCTCAGGGAGTAGCAGAGATTTAATAATATAATATCTAATTATATTTCAATATTAAAAAATAAATAAAATAAGCCAATGCCAGTAATTAACATACAAAAATTTATTTACGCACATATATATATATAAGATTTTACATTATTATTTTAATATGTTTACTTTAACATTTAACATTATTTTTACTTTTATTTTAGATTTTTAATTTACATTTTAAATTTTATACTATTATTAGTTCGCACAGATTTGTTTAAAAATGTTGAGTATAGATTGGTTACATAGATTCCACGGTCAAAAACATTTCAAATAAACATAAACAATCAAAATACAAAATCATTGATACCGTCAATTGCAAAGGGAAATTTATAAGTAACCCAATAGCATTCACCATAAGATGCTTGCATTAACACCAATAACATAAAGACATCCGAATAAATACATTTTTAGATACTCACCATAAGGTATCAGTATTTACCGAATGTCTATATATATTTTGATCGAATATGAAAATCAAAAACATAATCAACCGAAAATGAACCCATGCAAGCGTCTATAACCAACTTAAATTTAATGCATCTTTATTTAGAGTGTCGAGTATGAAGAGACTACATAGATTTGTATTTGAAAAGAAAACATTCAATCCTTGTTTAACCTTAGGCCAAAAGTTCACACTCAAACCAAACTTCAATCCATCTGATATATTGATGTGTTCAATGTAATACGAATATGGCAGCACAATTAGGTTAAGAAAAGAAACTGCTTCTCGTCAGATAGGAATATTACATCTATCAGACAAGAAGAGCAATAAAAAAAATTCCATCAAAAGGAACAGCGTTCTACGTCTTTTAATCCCTTCCATAGGCAAAACGGAAGTGTGCGGCATATAACAGCGATTCTGCCCATAGCAAATCTCATACTACATCTACTAATTACACCAATATATCCAATCCATTGACCTAATTCAACTACGAAATGAATAACCTAAGATTACCTTCCCCTAATATAACTTTACAAATCTATATAGCCATTCACGCCCGACTTAAGTTTAATATTTATATAACTAGTTTAATGAAAAACAAAAATCATAATAAAACTTAAAGAACAAATAAATAAATAAATAAATGGAAATGATTTTACAAAAGAAATACATTAAATAAAATTATAACTAATTAATAAATAACGTTGGTCAGATAGGATTCTATTTCTTAATTATTTTAAATACGGAAAGTTTTTAATTTAATGTTCAGTAATTATAAAGTTCTTATGGTTTAAGAACAGTTCATCTTTATCTGTTGCTTGCCATTTGAACATGAATTCCCATGCCGTCCTAAAAAGATTGGTTGAGTTAGCCGTTGTTTTTTTTTATTTATTTATCCGGAGGTCTTTTAGTTTAGTTGCTCCTTAATGTACAAAAAAACAATGTCATTTTTCTTTCCTTTTTTTTAAAAAAAAACTGAAGGGATTGAAGAGTGCATCTTTTCAATCCCTTCTCCTTCAACTCCACACTAACACATATCTGTCCACTCGTAATAATCAACTAATTCTTTTATTTTCAAACCTTTTATAATAATTTTGTGGATTAACTCAACATTACGTCATGATGGTGAAAACCTTTTCATTGAGGTCCAATTTCCCAATGGATTTCTTTCATTTGCTAAAAGTTTCTATTGTTTTCCTATCTGACCGATGCTTATACATTTAAATGCCCAAAGGCTAGTTTACTAATTAAAATAATCATTTCCATTTTACAAAAGATTAATTAATTTGTTTTCAAACTTAAACATATAATTTTATCTCTAAATCTTTTCTGAAAATTTAGTTTTAAACAACTCTTTTTTTAATAAAGTTTTATTTTAATCATTATTTATCTGTGTGATTTTATATAAAAGTGAGTTTAAGATGATTTTTTAATCTTCAGTTTTTAATTCTTAAAAAAGAAATTTTTATTTGCGAACTTTTTTTTTTATGTTTACTAATAAAAATAATGTAACATACCTATGTGCCCGTTACAATATATATATATATGATCAATAGATGGAGCTTTACCAAGACCTCCAAACAAGCGTATTCTGTTTACATAAACACCAGAGTCAATATTCACTCTCTCTTTCATTTTGCTCCACCCTCAGATCAGTTGATTTCAAGCTGATTTGCTCTCATCAGTGAAGGGATAGGAGTTATAAAACTAGACCTAAAAACTAACTCCAAGCATTTATGCAAAAGACACATTAATGTCTTCAAACTCAGCCTATCAAACAAGATAGCTGAATGGGTCTGATTTCAGTTCAGTTTCTCCACATAGTAAAAGTTTCTGCAATCTATATCATTGCAAGAAAACTTTAAAGGTACATTTATGAAAAAGAAAAACAAGTTTTATATATGTAAAACCTGCTATTGCTTGTATTAATGATCAATAGATGGAGCTTTACCAAGACCTCCAAACAAGCGTATTCTGTTTACATAAGCGATAGCAAGTTTTACATATATAAAACTTGTTTTTCTTTTTCATAAATGTACCTTTAAAGTTTTCTTGCAATGATATAGATTGCAGAAACTTTTACTATGTGGAGAAACTGAACTGAAATCAGACCCATATAGCTATCTTGTTTGATAGGCTGAGTTTGAAGACATTAACGTGTCTAAAAAATTCATGCTTGCAAACTGATAAAAACGTTTTGTATAAATGCTTGGAGTTAGATTTTAGGTCTAGTTTTATAACTCCTATCCCTTCACTGATGAGAGCAAATCAGCTTGAAATCAGCTGATCTGAGGGTGGAGCAAAATGAAAGAGACAGTGAATATTGACTCTGACATTTATGTAAACAGAATACGCTTGTTTGGAGGTCTTGGTAAAGCTCCATCTATTGATCATTAATACAAGCAATAGCAGGTTTTACGTATATAAAACTTGTTTTTCTTTTTCACATATATATAATAAAAAAAAACATATTTAAGTCATTGTAAATTTATAAACCTAAAGGATAGAATTGCCACATTTATATTTTATTAGTTCATCAGTTTTATTTTTTTTCTTTACAAAATACATGAAACGTAAATCAAATGTACAATTAAAATTCCGCGATAATGCTTGCAATTTGGTTATTGAAGTTTTATTTCCATCTTATTGACTATAAAAACATTGAAAAATTATTTAACATGATATACAGTGTGACTTTAAAATGACTTTTATAATTGTTTTTATTTTATGAAATTGATAGTTTAAATAAAATTTATAAATTATTAAATTTTAATAATTATTAAAATATATTAACTTGTTTTTCACTTTATGTATATACATTCAAAACCATGCTTTTTATATAGATTAAACATGTTAAAAAAGAAAAAAAAAATTTTTAAAGAACATTTTTTTCTTTTTCTATAAGTCAAGCATGTAAAATAATGTTATTTAAAAAACGTTTTTTTTCTTTTGTAAGATGTTTAACCTTTAGAAAATCATTATTTTGAAGATAGATAAAGTGAGAAATAAGTTAATACATTCAAATAATTATTAGAAATTTAATAATTTATAAATTCTATATAAACTATCTATTTCATAAAATAATATCATTTATAAAATTTACTTTAAATTGACACTCTATACAATGTGTAAATACTTTTTCAATATTTTTATAGTCAATAAGCTGCAAATAAAAAAATTATTTATTATCTTTTTTCTACTTTTTCTTCCAAAATTCTATATTACAGTCATGTAAACTTTATATCAGGAATTATAGAGGTAAATTCTTTTTTTATTTCTTAATCCACACAGTTTTATTTGCTACATTTTATAAAAAGTGAAAAAATTTTCTATTTAAAATATTTATTTTATGAAAAATGGAAATGATAAAATTATTTTATAAACATCACATTTAGGGAAAGAAAATCCATTTTGAATATTTTTATGTGATCAAAAATCCAGATATAACTTTTATTCACTACTTTGTTTTCCACGAAGTGTATTTGATAAGGACATTGCAAACTATCAGCTGATTTTAATCTTGCAATTTACTTAAGTTTCATTTATTTTGTAAAAAAATAAAATAAAACTGATGAAATGGTTTTTATTTTAATATATATAATGATAGATAATACCTACAAATAACCTATTTAAAATTATTTTTTTCTATCATATTTCTTCACCAAATATGAGGTTTTGGTTACATGAGCATATAATGTCTATGGCATATGAGCACAGACTTTCACACAACCCATCACTCACCCATCTATCTCATATTACTGGTACACTTGAACACATATATGCTGAAAAGATAAATAAATAAAATTTATTCTGACTGAAAACAATCATACAACTATTATTTTGTGTAATAAATCCTATTTTTGAATAAACAATATTTATGCATAATAACCTGAAATGAAGGAGATTTTTATTTTTAAATTGAATAATTATTTTTGTTATTATAAAGTTTTAAATCCTAATAATTCTTGGACTGTACTTGTTTTTTTTTTTTTCAGTTTTACTCAAAATTAAAGGTTTTTCTTTACAATTTTAAATACTGAAATAATTAAATTTAAAAAATGTATTACTGCTTTATAAACAATTTTTCAATAATTTAAAAATAATTTTCTACTTTTATGTCATAGAAAAGTAATAAAAAACTAAAAAAATGCAATTAATTTTTTTTACAAAAATTATAGTGACAATATGAAATGAAATGAAAAAATACAACTATTATATGTATTTGTTTCTTTATGATTTATTGTTTAAAATTTTCAGTCTATTAATTTGTCTCTTAAATATAAATTTTTTTTTCCAGCAAAATTTATTTCTTCTAATGTTTTGACTTACTATAATGGTCCAATATACAATATAATTTATTTTTCCACAACGTTGTGACAAATACATAAATAAATTATTACTCAAAAAAGACTGAAATAAACAACTATTAAAACTATATAATATTTACTGAGTTGGCTTTTATTTCATTGAGATCTTCTCAAGATATTATATTATACAATTCCCATAACTACTTATATCTACTGCATCTATTGAACCATATATATAATAAATAGCGTTTTTAAATCATAGATATATATTATAATCAAAAAAATAAACTTAACATATTCAATATATTTAACATATTTTATTTAGTTGCATATAGTAAATTGTATGTACATGTAAGATGTAAAATAAGTTATGTTTATTTGGTTATTTATTTAATTATAATACCTATGTATATAATTTTAAAGTTGCAAATTAATATAAATAATATCTACTAGAAGGAGTAGGTATGGTTATGTGAATTTTTTTAGTATAATATCTTGACAAGGTCTCAATACTGATGAAAGCTGGTTTGATAAATATTATAATATAGTCATTAATAGTTGTTTATTTCCATCTTATTTTGACTGATTATTTATTTTATAATAATTTGAATTTTGTGCATTTTTTATACTTTCATAAATCTCCGATAATCACTTCAGAATAAGAAAAAGCATGGAAAAAAAATAAATATAATGTGCAATGAAATAAATGATATTCCAATGATAAATCTAGCTATCAATATAAACATCTACAGACATTTGTAATAGAATGAATAGATGTCATATTAAATGTTATTTAAATTTAGAATATTTACAAATTCAGTTAGGTTCTGTTATACTGATATAGAAATGGATATTGCAGAAGTCTCACCATATACTCAAAATCACATTTATTATTGTGATGAATGTCAGATCACTTTTTGTATGTCAAATATTTTAAAGCATCATACACTTTTCCCACTAAATAGATTATTTATATTGCAAATAAAAATTTATGCATAAACTGCTGCTTAATCATGTTGCACCCAAATTAAAAAGAGTTATTTTTTATCATTCTTTAGTACATAATTTTTTTATTTCTAAAAATCCACAGGAAATATTATGTTGTAAAAAATTTTACTTTTTAATAGAATTAACATTATTTTAAAATCTTTTTCATATTTCTTAGGAATTCTTTTGTTATTAATTGATTGTTGGATCCTTTATTGATAAGTATTTCAAAAAATCAATGAATTTTATATATTGTTGTCAATTTCAATGTGAATTACAACCATTATAACATCGAACTTTATCTTTATAAGAATTAGCAATAAGTCCATTTTTGCATTGTTTTTAATCTTACCCAATATATCCCAAAGTCTGTTCTGAATTCAATCAAAAATATAGTATTATACACTTAACATACTTGTCAGTGCATTTTCCAATAAAATGCATTTTTTTATTTGTTTCCATTTAATATGATTTATTCATATAAAATAAATGAGTAAAATTGTAATGTATCTTTATTCTTAAACTTCTTTACCAATAAAAAGCTTATTCTAGCAGAACCCATTTCCATTGTTGCTTTGTTTTAGTGGACCCATAAGCCTAATAACATTCTATAATTTTGACTTTGAAATTATATCAATTGATATATAGTAAGGCAATAAAAACATACAATTTTTTTCAACAATGTCTAAATGTAGTTTTTACATTTTTATTACAATGGTCTTTCAGAAAGTTTTAAAAAACTATAAAACTTTTTAAATATTACAATGTTTCTTGATTCAGTTAACTATTTTAAACTATAAACTGTTTTTTAAATAATGGATATTATAGGATGCTTTAATGTTGTTCTGAATGACCTCAGTCCAAAAATAATTATTTGTTTCTTTAACACTATTAAATTAGGTATTTTGATAATATCACATACATGACTGAAATCAAAAAAGACATTGTAACTTATTAGGAATGTTTACAAATGGAGTGAAAAAATGAAATTTTAACTACATTATGAAGAAAGACAAAACTTTAACACTGAAGTCCACATCAAAATGGACAATGATGCATTCAAGACTTTATTTCCCTTAAAGAATAACCAAACAAATGATCCAATAATCAAGTAATAAGCATTGTTATCCTGAAAAACATATACAAAAATTAAAATATATGAATATATTTCTACAAATTATGGTCAAAATTTTCTAAGTATATTATTTCTTATGGCTTTGTAAAAATACCAAAAGTAGTTGTGAAAAATGATAAAAAAATTAGTAATGCTACTGAACTGTGATTTTGATGAAGACATTTTAAAATATTACCATTAATAGAAAAGTAAAGAGAAAGATTACCTGATCACATTAATGATATATTCTCTTTTGAAACTTAAATAATCTGTTTGAAATTTTATATTATATTTTGAAAAAACTAATCAATTGGAAAATAGTGTAATACTTCATATATTATTTATTGTGATTAATTTCAATAATGTACCTTCTTTTGAAGAGTAGATCTTTCATCAGAATATTTATCTGTGAAATACTAATTTGACTGCATTTAATTGAATAAATAAATATTCTATATATTAATGATGGTCTTAGTACAAGATGTTAATGATCACTCAATTAAAAGTTTTGTTTGCAGATGTTTTTTTTTTTGATCATTTGTTTTGCTTATCAAAAGGAATAAGGATTAGATAATCATATGTCAAATATCGTCATTACAAACTTTGATGGTTTATTATATTAATTCATTACTACTGAAATAATTTTGTCTTAGAGACAGTTTGGCTGTGTATCAATATTCATTATTTGAGATGATTTTATACAAACGGTAGTTTATTCTGATTGAAAATATGCACATCTTTGAAAAGTAAACTGATATTGAATTATATTTCAAATTACTATAATGAAACACATGTGAAAAATAAACCAATGACAATTAGCAATGCATGTAGCCAAACTTTGAAAAAGCTGACTTTCACTTATGTAAAATTTGTTTATCAAATTAATAGTTATATGACCTATGCTTCCATATTAATTGATTATGAAAATCTTAAAAACATTATGTAATTGCATGTAAATTGTAAATTTTTTACAACCTTGGATGAGTATTTTTTGTAGTTATAATGTATTATGACTTAATTAATAAACGATTAAACATGACATCTATAAATATAACAATGAATATCGCATGTGAATTGATATAACTTACAAAATATTTCTAAGTTTAATTTTTAAGTACATACACAAATGTTTTATTAAATACATTATTTTAAATACATATTTTGCTCAATTAATTGATTCAATGGCCTTTTTGCAACTAATCAATCACACATAGTTTGTCTTTTTTAATTTTTATAAAACAAGGTTGTATATTTCCATTAATGTAATGGTCTAATCTGTTTTTAATAATCATAAATATAAACTTATTTGCTTCATTATAAATAATATTATACTATAGTTTCAACATTGAAACAGGAGCACTTTTCTATGATATAGAAATAAAAAAAAAACATTTTTTTCTATTTTAAAAATATAGTTTGCCCTGTTAATAATACTTTATCAGTTTTTTTAAAATCGTTGGCACATTTTCAGTAAGGCTCTTGGCTATGCTAAATTCAATGCTGTTATTTTATGTTTTTTAGGTGAGTATATTAACAAAAATATTTTGATTAATTGTAATAACATGTTAAACTATTTCCATTATCTAATATTAATTATTAGACATTTTTAGAAAAACTCAAACTTTACTTAAAAATTTAATTATATTCTATTTATAACAAGAGTACACAGATTACTATATATTGTAATGTTTGAGTAGTTTTATTCTTTTATCTTTTTCAAGTGTTACTAAAAGCAAGCAATACTAGATTCCAGTGTAATAACAGCAAGCATGGCTTCTTTATATTAATAAATATTGAACTTACAGTTGTGATCTAACCAATGAATTTCTCTTATTAAAGTGTAACAATCAGAAATATTTTATTGCTATCCATGAGGATTCTTTTTTCATGAGTTTACTGAAGTCTAAAGTCATTAAGTAGTTTCTATTTATTATAAATTGTCACATTAAATTGAGATTTTTTCATTATTAGCTATGGTTTTTATTTTATATACTTATTTTTGTTAATTCAATATTTTTTGCTTTTTTCAGGTTTATTAGTAATTACATCACCAATTATTTTATTTATATCTTGTTTTTTTTATTTTTAGTAGACAGACTTGGTTTTGATAACCAAGTTTTAATGTGGTAAATGATTTCACTAAAATACATTTTTTTTGTAGTGACATATTTTGTAAATGCTGTTATTATTTTTTAGTATTTTAAGTTTATGTTTTGTAAATGTTAACATTTTTTGTAGAATGGTATGACTTTGGAACATTGCTCTAGTGTTATGCTTAATGCATATTTTTTACTATGCACCTCTGATTAATATGGATCACAAGAGTCTTTGTAATTAATTTTAGGTGTTTCATTTTTGTTCTATTTAATGTGTTTTATTGATAAGTGATAGATAACCATTCTTCATAAGTTGTTTATATATAGAACTTTTTTATATGCCACTAGATTCTGAACATACATTTTTTTACCACAGTGATAGTTTTCGGGCCTAAATTTTTTGTCATGACTGTTTTTAGAAAGCTGTAGTTTTGATTTTGCCATGGAATAGTCTTGTCACAAAATAATATAAAACTATATTTTATTTTTGTTGTGATTCATTTTTAACATTCATTGAAAATATAAAATATTGATGTGTGACTTACATTTTAGTAATATTGTTTTCACTTTGTAATCATACAACAAATATATCATTACCATAGCATGAACTTATTTTAGTTGATTAAAATATAAGATAGATTTAGTTTTTAACTTCTACAACAATTTTCTGAGAGAAACAGGGTTTGAAGAACAAACAGTACTAATTTAAAAACGAAATAAAAAAATATTGTTCATAATAATTACATTTATTTATATTTTTTATACATATGCACCTGACCTAACATTATTTAGAACTTGTTTTATGTATGAATTTATTATTTGTTTCCATAATACATCTCATAACATGTTTGACAATATATAAAAATTGTGTAAGAGGAATCCTATTTTGAATTGTTTTTCTTTACAATAATTTTTTTTTAAACTAAAAACCATGATGACATTTTCATCATGTTTAAAAACCATGATGACATTTTCATCATGTTTATATGCGAATCTTTATGAACACAAACGTATGAAAATATGTTTTATAACATAAATTTCTTAGTGAAACATAAATACAAATATATACTTGCATTTGCAATATATTTACAATGGCAATACTCAACCTTCTACCATTTGGTGAAGTATAGCTTCTAGTTCTAATATGGAGTGTGTAAAAATAGACTCTATATGTTCTTATAAATTTTCCTGCCACTTCCAGCTGCATCATAGCAGTCTAACTTAGTAGATATACTGACACTTCTGACTGTACTATGACATTTTGCCTCATGTCAAGGTGTGCTTTCAGCAGCTTCCACTATTATAGTGGACTTATCACACTATGTCAACAATTTAGTTGAGATATCTGTTGTCTGTGGAAGATGAATGCTGTCTTTTAGCATTGTGATGGTAGTTGTTTGGAGAATGTATATACTGCTGTTCAGGTTTGACAGTAGTTCTCTGACCTTACTATCTAAAAGACTGACTATTTATTATTACCAAATTCTAATTTTAATGAAAACATTCAGATTTAGTGAGTATCATTGCCTATTGTTCAAGTCCTGCCAATGGCTATGCATTCTTTTTGTAAACACATTGACTAATGGCCATGAATTCTCAGTTTGACTGAGATAAGAAAAAATCTGGATAGTCCTTTATTTGCAAGCAAAGTGAGATGTAACACTGGTAGACACAGTTACTTAAATTGCTTATTTAACACTAAAAGCATTCAGAATAAATATTTTCAAACTTAAAGGCTTCAATGTAATAAAATCTTTTATAAATTTTAAACCTTTATACAATAAATATACAACATAGTATATTCTAGAATAATATTATCACATAATTGATAATTACCAAAGTAGACAAAATTTTGACTACATAAAAATAAAGGCAAGTGAACATTATATATATATATTTATATATATATAATAGTACTTTCTCAATTTAAATTACATAATACAAACCTTTTTCAAATATTAAGTTTTATAAATACACACAAATGTATTTTTCGTATATTACAATAATGTCTCTCAACATGAATAATAACCCATTTATATCTAAGGGGATTACAAGATATTCAAACCACAAAATAAACAGGATTGCACTGTGATATGAAGTTTGTTAGCATTTGTGTTTATCATTCTACTACTAAACTAAGTGTGGTTGGGAATGACATTTGCAAAGATTAACTAATTAAAGGCAATCAAAAATAGTTTTTTTAATTATGAATAATTAGAAAAAAATGTTTTTATGTCTGTAAAACATTCTAACAGAGAAATACATTATAATAATGTAAGATTCAAAATTAATATCACAAATGTTTTATATCACATATCTTTCAATATCATAGGTAAAATAATAATGATATATATTTTTTTAGTTAGAGCAAAATGTCTTTTAATTTATTTGCATTAATAAATTTTTTATTCAGAGGCAATGATTCATGTTTTATTTTTGTAAAATGGGCTCCATTTACAGTCACAAAAATCCACTTTGAAGAAAGAAGTTGTCAATGTCTTCATGTCTTATTTAAAACGGTTAAAAGAATACTCATGGAGAATTAATTTATCTCATGTTGTAATAACACTGTGAATTAAAATCTTTTTAGTAAATATATTTTCATGTAGTTATTTCATCATAGTTGGTGGAAAATTAAGACAATGTTTTTTTAAAAAAATACTCAAATGCTGGACAACATTTTTAAAATATATCTAAAAAAATATTTTTATTTACATACAGACTTTTTATTAACTGAGACATAATAGGTTTTAAAAATATTGTAACCTTGATTCATGTACATCAGTTGTATAAATAGGGGTGAATAGATGTAGAGAGCTTAATAATCTGAGTTCAAGTTTCATGTGTGTATATATATATTGTAAAGAAAGAAAGATCTTTGAGATTTGCATGTACTGACACCGGGGGCGCCACTAGTCCGAAAATAGGAAGTAGACATTTATTTTAGAGTGGACAGGATATGTGAATCAAAAGACACCGAACTACACTCAGGGAGGAACAAGATATCTTAAATATTATTAGACAGTTGAGAAATCAAAGCACAAAGGCAAACGTCAGCCAAATTAAGTTTAAACAATTTATTAATTTTATTAAAAGTTGGGAAATAGAATGAAGATATCTAGCCATGAATACAAAAGTGGCTTATAGTAACATACGCGTATTTACCAGAGTGCACAAGAGTACAACAAATATGAAGGCATTAAACATTTGGCAGCAAAATTCTCTCACTTAAAATATAAGAAATGATTAGGATAATATCTTCTTGCTGGCCAGTTGTAAAATTACAAAAACAAACAACTCTAGCTTCCTAAATCAGAGATAATAAAATAGTTACTGTCCTGCCAGAAATCAATGAAACCAGCGTGAACGTTTGAGCAGTAATATTCTAATTACTGTCATTAAAACACCGCAGGATTGCTGCACATAATACTACATTCAAAGTAAACATGGTTGATCTCACACACAAGACAGCAAAAGATATTTGATTACGATCTTACGTAATCCAGAAAGAAATGACTACTTTCAGACAACCCAAAGAAATAACTTGACAAATAGCCAGCAAAAAGATTTGGTTGTTTGCACAAAAAGCGCAAATGAAACATGCTTAAAGATTTTTTATTTTACAACTAAGGACAGGTGAATAAATAAAGACTATGAAAACTGCCAATGCATTTTGTAATAGTTAATGAAACAATCAGGTATATATTAAACATATAAAATACAATCTCCTAATGCACCCCCTGATAAACGAAAATTGCAAACAAATTTGGAATCTTAAAACTTAAGTTTCCAAGACACACTTTAAATACTAGAAAAGATTACATCCAGATAATAAATAAAAAACAATTAATTCCATTTTAAAACATATTTATCATTAGATTAAGCAGAGATTTAATTAAGCACAATTTATTTACCCTGGCTACAATAGGAAAAAGTTTAGCTTACGGTAAGGCAGAGTTCTAGTGATTTAGTGACTAGTGCGCATTTTTGATAATAGTTCATCTTTCAGGTTTTTTGACAGTGGCAAGGTAAAGGCAGTGTTTATTTTAGAGGTTCAAGGCATGACTGAAGGAGAGCTGGTAGGCGTGGGTCTGTCCTTTGTTTAAATTAGCCAGACATTCTAATGATGGTAAAACTCACAGTGGTGGATTCTGACATCTTGCACAGCATCGAAGTTTGTCAATAATTATTTAAGTTTTTAGTAGGAATTAAACATCTGAACAGCTACTCACAATGGTATCTTTTTGCAGGCCATAATCCAAGTGTGTATCTAATAATGAATCTCTTCTCTCTCCAAAAATTGGCGGGCTATCATTGCCTCGCTACATTTCCCATGCAAAATTTTCATTAGTGTTTATTCTATATTCCAGGCAGGGCAAATATTAATTTCCCACTCAATCTAATTTAAGACTTTCAACCAGGGATAATTGAAACAAAAATGACAAATACAAAACTAAATCTCCGCTTTTTAGAATTAACATTAAAAATAATTACAATAAAAGCAACATGAATATATAATTAGCAAGCTTGCCTGTTTTTAATCAAATTGATTAAAACAGATGGTGAAAGTAAACTATTTTACAATCAATTTTATAAACATTAAATAATCTATTTTAAAATATAAATGTGTATGTGTTTTAAATAATAATAAAAAATTGAGCATTAGACATTTAATGAAAATGCAGTTGTTTTCCCTTTTTAATTTTAGTAATAAAACCATTGAATCAAAAATCAATCCGGCTCAACACGTGATCAAAAAAAAAACATACCTGCAACTTTTTTTTTTTAAACTATAAACATTTTAAAAACTACCCCTAGGAATTTGGCTGAACACACTCATGAAAAACCAAAACAATATTTCATTTCTTACATTTATCCATTCTCATAAATTAACAAAAAAAAATTTTGTCTGTTTTAAAACAATCCATCTGATTGCTAAAAGCCTTTTGTCTGGCAGTTCTTTTACTCTTTTTATTAAATTTCTGAAATAAGTTCTTTTCTTTTTTTTATATTTTACCTGCCTAGAATTTATGATTTTGTCTCTTTCCCGTTTTGTTTTGCTTTCTAGAGTATATACCTGAATCTTTTTCTTAACGAAACTTCCCAATTCTTCATCTTTTCCTACTTTATTTTTAGTCATATCAACACTAGTAAATGGCAACACTTCATTTCCCATAGACTTTTTACTTGCCTTGAATAAGATTGCTTTATAAATGGCTTTTATTTCTGTTTTAAAATCATATTTCGAAAACTTTTCCTTAGTTTTAAACCTCTGTTCACAACTAACAGTGGTTTTACTCAACTCATTTTTAACCTCTTGAGGTAACTTATAACTGTCTCCAAGATTTTCTTTCTCTACCATACTATCTATCTCTCTCCACTCTCTACTTATTTTAAACTTTATTTTCACCCTCTCTGTCCTAGTACTCTCCTGTGCTACTTCAATTTCTATATCTTTTGTGACTACTTTTTCTACTTCCTGACTCTCTTTACTCATCTCATTTTTCAAATCCTTTTCCATCTCCACTTCTTTTTGTTGAGTTTTTTCTACTCTTCCTGTCATTTCTTTTCTCATTTCTTTCATTTCTGCTCACAGCTCCTCCAGTATTGTTTGTTGACTCTGTTTTATTTCTAGCAACTCTTGTCATATTTCTTTCATCACGGCTTGCTGACTTTGTTTCATTTCTATTATCAACTTTATCATCTGTGTCTCGCTCTCTTCTTCTATCTGGGGGTATTTAAATGAAACAGGGCTCTCTTCCAAACCTGCCTCCCTGTCACCTTCTTCTTTACCTTCCATTTTTACACAAGGCTTACTCACTATACTAACTTTTTTTTTTTTTAAACAAAAATCTCAAAGCAAATAAAATGCTATTTATTTATATGAAAGAAGACAACAAACTATTTTACTACTTTTAAATTCGAAAATTTACTCCGAACGATTTTTTTTTTTAAACAACAACATCAAAAAAAACTCTATTTAGTATTTATGTCATATGAAAAAGACGAACTATACATATTTAACTCTTCAAAAAAAAATTAATTCCGACAGACTTTTTTTATAGACAATACGCTATTTATTGTTTATTTATTTGTCATATGAAAAAGACGAAACCCCATTCTACCAAACTGCTCCATAATTAACAAAAATCAAACCTCTACTGACTAGATCATGCCACTTACACCTGAAATCTTTCTCAACCGTCTAAACAAAATCTCACATGGGTTTGAAAACTCGGAAGCTCCACGTTGATGTGCTAAAAATTAATATATATGTAACAGGAGAATGATCTTTGAGATTCGCATATACTGACCCCGGGAGCGCCACTAGTCTGAAAATAGGAACTAGACATTTATTTTAGGGTGGACAGGATATGCAAATCAAAAGGCACCAAACTACACTCAGGGAGGAACAAGATATCTTAAATATTATTTAGACAGTTGAGAATTCAAAGCACAAAGACAAACATCAGCCAAATTAAGTTTAAACAATTTATTAATTTTATTAAAAGTTGGGTAATAGAATTAAGACATCTAGCCACGAATTCAAAAGTGGCTTATAGTAACATATGCATATTTAACAGAGAGTGCACAACAGTACAACAAATATGAAGGCATTGAACATTTGGCAGCAAAATTGTCTCACTTAAAATATAAGAAATAGTTAGGATAATATCTTCTTGCTGGCCAGTTGTAAAATTACAAAAACAAACAACAGCTCTAGCTTCCTAAATCAGAGATAATAAAACAGTTACTGTCCCACTGGAAATCAACAAAACCAGTGCGATCATTCGAGCAGTAATATTCTGATTACTCTCGTTAAAATGATGCAGGACTGCTGCGCATAATACTACATTCAAAGTAAACGTGGTTGATCTCACACACAAGACAGCAAAAGATATTTGATTACGATCTTACGTAATCCAGAAAGAAATGACTACTTTCAGACAACCCGAAGAAATAACTTGACAAATAGCCAGCAAATGATTTGGTTGTTTGCACAAAAAGTGCAAACGAAACATGCTTAAAGATTCTATATTTTACAACTAAGGACAGATGAATAAATAAAGTCTATGAAAACTGACAATGCGTTTTGTAATAGTTAACAAAATAATCAGGTATATATTAAACATATAAAATACAATTTCCTAATGCACCCCCTGATAAATGAAATTGCAAACAAATTTGGAATCTTAAAACTAAGTTTCCAAGACACACTTTAAATACTAAAAAAGAGTACATACAGATAATAAATAATAATAAAAAAAAACAATTAATACCATTTTAAAACATATTTATTATTAGATTGAGCAGAGATTTAATTAAACGCAATTTATTTACCCTGGCTAGAATAGGAAAAAGTTTAGCTTACGGTAAGGCAGAGTTCTAGTGATTTAGTGACGAGTGCACACTTTTGATAATAGTTCATCTTTCAGGTCCTTTGACAGTGGCAAGGTAGAGGCAGTGTTTATTTTAGAAGTTCATGGCATGGCTGAAGGAGAGCTGGTAGGCGTGGGTCTGTCCTTTGTTTAAATTAGCCAGACATTTTAATGATGGCAAAACTCACAGCGGTGGATTTTGACATCTTGCACAGCAATGAAGTTTGTCAATAATTATTTAAGTTTTTAGTAGGAATTAAACATTCGAACAGCTACTCACAATGGTATCTCTTTGCAGGCCATAATCCAAGTGTGTATTAAAAATGAATCTCTTCTCTCTCCAATAATTGGTGGGCTATCATTGCCTCACTACATTTCCCATGCAAAACTTTCATTAGTGTCCATTCTATATTCCAGGCAGGGCAAATATTAATTTCCCACTCATTCTAATTTAAGACTTCCAACCAGGGATAATTGAAACAAAAATGACGAATACAAAACTAAATCTCCGCATTTTAAAATTAACTTTAAAAATAAGTACAATAAAAGCAACAGGAATATATAATTAGCAAGCTTGCCTGTTTTTAATCAAATTGATTAAAACAGATGGTGAAAGTAAACTATTTTACAATCAATTTTATAAACATTAAATAATCTATTTTAAAATATAAATGTGTATGTGTTTTAAATAATAATAGAAAATTGAGCATTAGACATTTAATGAAAATGCAGTTGTTTTCCCTTTTTAATTTTTGTAATAAAACCATTGAATCGAAAATCAATCCGGCTCAATATATATATATATATATAAGTGAAACAATGTTCGAATCATTGTGGCTTTACAATAAAATGACAAACAGAATTGCATATAAACATATAAAATGATTTATTATTTTCTTAGAACTGTCCACTTTCATTTAGTATAATAAAATGAAATTAAGTAAATCAACTTGAAAAAATTTATTTAATGAAGCACCTTATAGAAAAAAATTTCTTTTTTACATTAAATATTGTTTGATTTATTATTTCCACATAAATTTATATGTAGCACAAATTTTGCATTAATTTTATTTTTGAATTTGTGGAATTATATTCTAATTTGACAATAAACATAAAAAATAATTACAACATAAAAAACTAAAATATTCAAGAATGTGAGTTTAGTGAAAATATAATATTTTAAAAGTAAAAACACCATGTTTTGTTATTAGAGATTATTATTAATAATAGAATAACATATGGAAAAAACTAATTTTTTATAATTTTAAGGTTAATTTATATTTGTAATCCAGTAGAAAAATTTTAGAAATTTTTTTTAGCGAACGTATTAACCAATTACATTCATTGAGTTCAACAAATTCTATTTAAAACTTTCTAATACATAAAAAAAATATTTTTTCCATGTACAGAAGGATTTTGATGTATGTTTGGTTGTAAACTGAATACATCATATCACATTTAAATCCCAAACAAAATTCAACTGCAAATTTAGTACCAAAGCTTTATTTGAAAAAGCAAACTTTAGATGTCTTGTAATAAAATCAATAGTAGCAGATTTCTAATTTAATTTTGGCTAGTGATGTAATTAATAAAGGTATTTCAATGTAATTTTCAAGATTTTTAAAGATTGTCATTCCATCTTATACAAATGATCTCATTGGCCACATGCATATCAAAACAAATTTTCTTTAATATACATATTTGTTACTGAATGAGCACTCATAATTTTGTTATGATCATCATCTTTCATGGACATACATAATCAGTGCTCTATTTATATTACAATAGCAAATCTCCAAACCTTAATGGGCAGGCTTCAATCTTCACCACTCTTCAGCCCTGTATTTATCAATATCATTGAATGTCTAAATATCAGATTTTTAATAATATGGATGGCTGAAAAGTTAAAAATTGAAAAACATGAACCCATTTATTAATGCATAAATGTTTGCTATTTTAATATAAGCTGAACATTGATTATATGTGTGTATGGGATATGATGATCATTAGAATGTGAGCACTGGTTCAATATAAAGTAAGAATAATAAAAATAATTTATTATTTTTACATGTATGTGGACATATGTATCAATTGTATAAGATGGGGTGGATATCTATAGGTACTTCTAATTACATTAAGGTCAGTGTAGACATTATATCTCTATTTAAATTTATTTAAAGCTAAGTAGTTAAGCTTTTGCCATTTCATATTTTGTATTTGATTCTGTATATATAAATAAATTGTATATATAATTTGAAATTGATTTTTTGTTATCATTGTAATTAACCTACCATGTTACTATCTTACAAATTACATTTTTCAGTAATGGAACTACATATAAATTATCAATGCATATACTTTTTACCCATTTATTTTAATATTTAGTTATGTCTAATAGACATATATCAACATTTGGTATCATTGTGCATTTAAACTTGTATGTCATTTAAGAATTTGTAAAGGATTTATAGTATACGTTTTAAATACTGAATTCATTACATTTATTATGAATAATTTACAACACCATCCAATTTATGGATAAAATAATTGTAAAACCAATCCAATGCCATATTAATCAATATCCATCAGCAAAATATAAGACATTTTATATAAATGTTGCTGAAAAGCATTTGGCCATATTAGTATTATTCTAATATTAAAAGTTAATTTTTTTATATTATAGAAACTATTATTTGAGGTTTGTAATCTTTATAAGGTTATAAATAGTTTTGTAGAGAGCAAATGTTTCAAATGAATTATAAATTGTATAAAATATAAGAATTTACAGTAGTGATTTATAAAATATATCCTTGGCATAAAAATTTGATAGATGGCTATATGAATGTTATGTTTTTTTGCTGGTATAATGAGATATATTATAGTCAAAAAGTGATTTGTTTTATTTTTGATCAGAGAATATATATGGTGACTACAGATTAGAACCATGAATAAAAGCAAATCTTAATTAATCTAATATTTTTTCACATGGGAATTTATTTTAATTTATAAACAGTATTAAATTCTACTAGCATTTTAGTAATTTTCCAAAAATACAACTTACCCAAAACATATAGTAATAGAATTTTCAAATACTGTCATAAATTTAAATAAATATAATTAAATAAGTAGATCTTTACTTTTTATTTCAATTTTTTCATAATATCAATTGGGAAAATGTAATTTTTTTTATATGTTCGACATTAACATTCATCATAGTAAATGTTTAAAATAATATTTATTTTACTATTTTGTTATATTTTTCTGTAACAAATATTTATATGCTAACTTATAAATGTTAATTACAAGGGAAAAACGGAATTTTTTATTGCTCATCTTAAATGAAAATAATAAAAAAATAACTTATTTTTGCGTTCTATTTCCCTTTTCAAAACTTTCCCGAAATCTCGAGTTTTATGACAGCTTTTCCAATTCGTATACAAATTTGTAACGAACATCTTCAACTTATAAATCAAGCATCACCTCTTTTATTTAACATTTTTAAATAATGTAATGCATAAGCCATGTTGATTTGAAAATATTTTTGAGTCAGTGGGCACTCTGTGAAACTACTTTGCATTAAAAAATTCTAATATTGGTTTTTCAACAAAATCATTGGACTTTCACATTTAGATTAATTTAAAAATTCTTTCTTCCAATACTTTTTTGTGGTAGTATAAAATGCTTTCAAATTAATGCATCCTATTAATTAAGTGGGAGTGATAATAAAAGCATTAGTCATTTCCTATTTAAGTAAACCACATTAAGCCATTAGTTTTAAGTATTCTAATACGTTTTTATTGTTCTGATAGATACTAAAATTGCCTATTGCAAATGCATAGAAACAATTATTGAATTTTCATCTATTACAATATAAACAAGCTTTTCTTTCATTAATATTTTACGAAATCTTTAAAAAAGGTCACTAAACGAAGAACATATATAAGAATTAATAACGCGAATGAAAAATTCATATAATCTGCAGTTAAGTAAAAATATCAAATGAAGCTTTTATATGGTTAAAGTCAGGCAGTCAGATGAAAGTGAAATACTTTGTTCTGTATGAAAACCGTACTTATTGCTTGATTGGCTGACATTCTTTTGCCAGTAAAACTTCTATTTGTTTGAGTGTGAGCAATTTATTTGTTCATTTAGAAAGAATAATGAATTAATACATGGTTGTTTTATTGAACTGAAATGTGCACTATAATAATTAAAAAGTTGATATAATAAAAAATAATATTGAGGTTTTATTTTTTTCCATTTGTCAAAACATTGACCAGGAAGTGAACCCAGGCTAGCTGCTTGGAAGGCAACTACACTAACCACAAAGCCACCAATGCTTGACAATTTTTTTTTTTATTAATTTGTAAAATATAAATGTAAAAATGGGTAAAAAATTAGAAATATGTAGCATGCTTCAGTATTCAGTAAAATCTTATTTTTTATGAATATAAGCAATGGTTATTTAAAAATTGGAATAATCGTTATACAAAAACTAGATGTACCCAGTGTATGAAAAGACCATCATTTTCTTTAATTGGTTGTTTTAACAATTTTTTTAAGATTTAATATCATGTAAATAAATGTGAGAAATGTATCTGAAAGCCTGCCATAATTGTAATACATTTTTTAATTAGTTGCTTTAGCAAAAAATGTTTAAAATTTAATATAAATTAAACAATATGTTGAACTATTTCCATCATCTGTGAGTGAATGTATAGACATTTTTTAAACTTTTCAAATACAAGCAACTTGTTTGTAAAAACACAAGTTAGTAAGTACACAACGTTTTGAGTAGCATTATTCTCCACTCTTTTTCAGGAGTTGCTGAATTATCGATGTGTGCCTTCTATTTGTGTTATTACTAAAAATTTGTTTGTATTTGGAAAGCTTAAATAAAAACTAAAAAATTTTTATATACATTCACCATTCACTTATAGATGATGGAAATAGACCAACATATCACATCTAATAATAATCGACCATCATCACAAACTTTCAGGCAAACAGAAATAAATGTTGGATGTTCACAATTGAAAGAAAAAATGTTTGGAACAACCTGGATTATTTGATTGACTTTAGAAATGCATATGTAAAGGTCTTAATAAAGCTAAATTAAAATTAAAATTTTTAAATATAACTGTTATATTTCATGTGTCACTTTGACAGCATTACAGACTATTATAAATAATAAGATTGTTTACTGGAGTGATCTCTGAATAAAAAATTCAGAGATTGCTCCAGTAAAGCACTACAGACATTCATACACTCACCTGAATTTTATATATATATATATTGTAACGGTCAGGTTTGTACATTTGCTCAACAGACAGAGTCCAAGCCAGAGAACCAAAAGCTGACCAAGTCGGGATAGTAATACCCTACGTCTGATCATACCTCAACCCTCTCACTCGTGCTTCCAAGTCAACCCATCGCGAATGACATGCCTGAGGTTACACTCGATATCTCTTTGATCGCGTTCCAGCAATAGCAAAGCAGTAAAACATGAGACATCCCCCCTATTATATATATTAGATAACTTAACTAGTGATTCATAAGATAATGAGCAAGTAATGAGACCGAGACAAATTTATATTTCATAAATTTAATATAACATTTAGTAAATACTAAAACATAGCAAGTGGTGTACAGTTAGTTCACACGCAGGTGAGTGAACACTAGGATTATAAAACAATATTACAAAACCATGAGTGGATTCTCAGGGTTATCAAATAATAATACAAAGCAATGAGTGGATTCTCAGGGTTATCAAATAATATTACAACGTAATGAGTGGGTTATCAGGGTTATACAATAATATCTCAACGCAATGAGTGGATGCTGAGGGTTATAAAATAATATTACAAAGCATGACTTTTTAATAAGCTTGTCATCTTTCATGTTTTAATTCATGCCATGTTTTATATATTTGAAATCGGTTATAATTAGCTAGCTAGAGTGATCAATTTATTGATAAATGATGGAGATTATATGGTCTAAGATATTATAAATACTAAGTTTAAGATTATATTAATATATCAAATCATATTATAGAGACATTTGCGTTATATATAATTGTTATACAGATAAACACATTAACTCCGATTCTAGTTCGGATCAACGCCGAAATTACTTTCTAGGGAAAATGAACTGAAATGTGGTGGCAGTTGAACGTCAGATTCTAGGGCGTTAGAAACTACAGTATCAGATAAGTGCGACTTGAATAAGTGCGATCTGCTTGCTATAATGGAAGAGGCCTTTTAATTCAATGAACAGAAGATTGGCTTATGAGTCCTTTGGAAACGCTTTGTTTCCATTAAGTATGAATAATTGTCACATTTGCCTAAACTTTCGAGGCGTGACTCGATGAAATACGAAGAAAATGTCACCGTTGCCTAAACTTTCGAGGCGTGACTGGACGTGGAACAATCTTGAGATGGGCCATTATAGACATAGCAAGTAGAAATGCATATTTATGCAAATTAACAATACATTCGCAACGCTAGATTAATATTTTATAAATTAATTACGCCAAAATCTTAGCTTCTTCAGTGCTACTACCACCGGTCAAGTTCATAAATGAGATTATTAAATTATAAAATGATGGCGATAATGAGAATCTGATTTAAGGTTTTTCTGCATAGCTACTTATAGAACTGGGAACATTAGTTATATGTAGTATAACTAGATCTAATATCAAACTGATTGTTAAATAATAAAATGTGAGTTATAAAATAGCTCACGCAAATTATTGATGTTTAAATAAATTACACATCTTAAATAATTCGTCAAAATAGACCTTACTAATAATGAAAAATGGGTTTTAACTAACGAATGCAAATCTATATTTTAAATAGCTTGCGTGAAATATACTTTTTCAGATAACTGGCAAAATACATATTTTAAATCATTTACGCAAATATAATTCTTAAATAATATGGGCACAATCTGAGTTTTAAATAATATACGTAATATATACGTTTTAACTAACTTTAGTAAACATTTTCCATTTTATATAACTTTAGAAAAGATGCGTTTTAAATAATAGACGCTAAATATACCTTTTAAATAACTTTAGCACGACATTTTCATTTTCAATTAACTTGAGAAAAAGATGCGTTTTAAATAATATATGCAAATATATCTTTTAAAATAAGTTTATCAAAAGATTTTAAATAACTTGTTCGGGCATTATAAATATCGATTCACTCTATCACATATAATTCAGAAAAGAGTCTTGACTATATTCTTTATATCGCAATACTCTGATATGATAAAAGAGATTACTCACTCCCCTCCCCCCGATAATTTATTAACACACACGACTCCGTTCTGATAAAAACACAGCATAAATCAATTAACATGAATTTAAAACTATAGATAGATGACATAAGAATAAATTGCATAAACAATCAATAAGATTTATAATTTAGAAATGAATTTCTTGTATAGTTTTATATAAACTAGATGTTTAGAATTATTTAAAATTATTAATGATCAACGACTACTTAAAATTAATAATGATCAAGCAAAAATTTGGAGTGTTCTAAGATTTAAACAAATTTAAGATAAACATTTTAAGATAAATATTTTAAATGAACATTTAGAAAATATAATTGATTGCGATTTAGTTAGCTAGCTTTCATTTAGAATACGTTTTAGTTATGAGATTTAATATTTCAGAAAGGATTTACCGGCAAAGTCTCTTTTAAGGCATTGTTTCCATGTGCTTCTCACTATATTCAGTCAGGCTGGGCTTCTCTTAGGTTTTAGTCTGGATGTAACTTTGTAAATTTATGTCTGTGGCAGCTTCCCCATTTCTCTGGTCAGGAACTCTCTGGTCTCTCAGATACAGCTTCTTTCTTACTGTGATGGGCATGGTGGAGGTTTTCTCACATCGGTAGTCGCTCGTGGAAGAGCAAACGGCTGTCTCTTTGTCTTCTAGCCAACGGTCATCTTGGTAGAAGCTTAGATGGTAGTTTTCTAAGGTTTAGATTTCTTAACGGCAGGAACAGTTCTTATTTAACTTCAGCTCTGGTCACAACAACAGCAAAAATTAACACGGATTATGATAGATGGATGGAAGAGGTTAGATTAGAGGCTTTGGTGGCTATTTGGGCCCCTTTTTATGCTATATTTTTGACAGTAGTAACCTCCTACTTTGAGTCATGCCACATCACAAGATGACTAGTTCAAACTAGCCTTTAACCAAATATCCAGATAGTAAAAATATTAAGTATATCTAAATCTGGACTTGGTAAGACTCTATTGTTTTAATTGACGTCAGTTTTAAAAGATATATTTTTAAGAGAATGGTCACAAGCAATTTGTAAAGATTTTGTATAGATTTATGCCTGACTGAATATTATAATTGGTCTTGGTTATAATTTTTAAATAGGTCAAATTTTGGCTAAAGATTTATTTTTAGAACGAAGGGTTAAAACTGATGAAACTTTCTGCTTGTAATTTTAAGCAAACAAAAGAATTGAAAATTATCTAACTTGGAAATTATTCAAAATGAATACTGACTTAAATAATTATTTAGAAAGAATATTGAAAAATAAGTAATATTATAAATTTAACTTATTATGCTACTATATAGATAAATTTTAATTATACCGTTTTGTTTATTTCAGTTTTAACAAATCTAATGGAATATGCTCGTATATAAATATTTGAGACTATAATTTTATATTTATAATTTTTAAGGACGATTATATACGCACCTACTCGCAATATTATAAGGACAAAGTTTTTAAAATTTAAGAAATACACGCCTTCTGAGTACAACAAATATATACTATTATCAAAGATAATAGGTGAAACAGGTGTAACCGTTTCAATATATATTTGTAAATGTATAATACCCATTATAATAATATTATATATAAAATGTAAATACATTTTACATATATAATTTGATAAAACTGCAATGGATATAATTGGTGTATCATCATACTGCTATCAGTTTTCAAATGCCCTAATTTTTTATTATTTTTAAAATTGAACAGGTGTCATCTCAGTATTTTTCTATTGAGATTTTTTTATTTAGCTTAAAACAAATTAGTTTAAATTTTGCTCAATAGGGATTAATATTAAATCTTTCCTTTCTGTTTTAGAAGTACCTCATGACTCTCTTAGTGTAGACATGGCAAAAATGTTTTACCTTTTTAATTGACAGTTTTTACCTACTTTTCCCAAAAAATTATAGTGAAATATTTTGTAATTAATGGCAACAATAATAAGTAGCAAATTTGTTTTATTAAAATTTGTGATTACAAAAGGTCATCAATTATAAAAACTGTCATCTGAATCCAATTAAACAAATATAATTTTATTTGATTTTCTAGTTTAAAATAATTTTTTAACAAATAATTTAACATTTTTGTGAATAATGCTTATAAAATTTCAAATGATAATTATAATAAATACTTATCTTAGGAATGGTATGAGATATTGCTTGAAACATGAATGTTACACAATCACATTTTAGCCATTGCTGGTAAAATAACATTCATAAATGTTTAAAAAATATGATTTTGATGTAAATAAGGACATGTAATCATTTAAGTTACCTTTATTTTTAAATTAAATAAATTGTATTAGATTCTATAGTTATTTGGCCAATCAATTAACAATTTAGAATGTAAAAAATTTGAAATAAGCAATAATGCTTTTTATGGATATACACAAATTTATGTACTTAGTTAATTAATAAAATTGTAAGTCACAAAATTACTGAACAAAGGTTTTGATTTTTGATAGTAGTTGCTTTAGAAATTGAAAAATGTTTAAATTATGATTGTAAGTATTAAAACAAAACACCATTCCAACAAGTAGTAATTGCCTAGTAAATTTACTCAGGCCATTATTACAAACAAACTAAGTAGCAGGAAATGTTGTAGCCCACAATTTAACAAACAATTGCTGTCATATAGAAAATCTTGGTAATCCACATAGAGACTCAAATTGACATGCATCATGGCAGCATTACAGAGATTCACAAAAACATGTAACTAGAACTACCATATGTATGAATTGTAAACAACTTTGATGTCATACAGTCTTCCAGACCTATCAAATTGTTGTTTTTGGTTTTTGAATCTGCCTTCTTTTTTATAATGTGACTGATTAAATATAAAATACCTATTGAGAATGTCTATGCATGAAATGGTAAAAGTGTAATGTTTTAACTAGTGAAAAATTAAGTAATTTCAGAATAAGAACATGAACTTTAATAAAATAAAAATATCAATGATGAGAAAAATAAAAACTAAAAAACTGGGCAATTTAGAGGCATGCTGTAATGGGAATACAATGAGCTTTCAAATTCAAAAAGTTATATTCAAAGTTTGAAATTAAACTATAATTTAAACTGTTAACAAATGTATCTAAGTGAGAACATTATATGTTACAATTTGGTTTTGAAACTTCTTCATTATTAATTTGTTTTATTTAAAATTGCTTGCACATTTTTAATATATTGATTATTTAAAATATTAATTATTTTATTAATGTGCTTTAATTTTTATATTTTTTCTTAATCTCATATTACTTGGTCACATCTAACAGGATTACAAACTTTTTGTTCAATTTCATAAGAGAAATGAAAACTGATGATTATGTTTATTCATATTTAGTTTCATTGTTTTTTTACATATATTTAAAGTTGTATTTCGGCATAAACTATCCATTTTGCAGAATGCAAAAATTTTTATGTAGATTTTGGGTTTGATGCATGTTGTAACAAAAATGCAATGAATACACATTAGTTTTAAAAAATTAATATGCTCTTATTTTATTTATAAAATGCTTTCTTTGTATTGTTTAATGTTATTTTATTAATTTTTTTGTTTTATTAATATTTAAAACTTTTGTATTTTTTTATTCTCAATTCTATATTCTATTTAAAATATATCAGGTTATTCAAGATGTGCAATGATAGGATATTAATTTTGGACTTAACATATATATTGAAACCTGTGTCCATTAAAATTTGAAATTTTGCTATCTTAATATAAACTGAGGACTTATTATATGTGTGTGGAAGATGATCTGAACCAAATGATGAGTGCTGGTTCAGCACAAAATATGTATATTGGATATCATTTATTTTTTACATGTATTTGGTTATGTATATTGGTTGTATAAAATGGAGTGAATATGCTGTAGAAAGATTGAATGTCTGTGTTCAAATTCCTTCTAATTATATAGTTAATAAAGTGTGTATTTTATAATTTAACAATATGAAGCTGCTCTAAATATATTAATTACATGTTGGTCATAAACTATAATCAAAATTATAATTAGTGCTCATATGATATCACCAATAATAAGTCAACCCACTGTCAATTCATTAATCAAAGACTGATAAAGCTTTTCCAAAAGCTATGTATTTGTCATTCAGGCAAATGAATCTACAGTTAAGATAATGAAGCAATCATAGTGATCATCATTATTTATCTAACTTATTGAATTGTTTGGAGAGAAGTCAACCATATTCTGCTAATAATTTATTTCCATACCTTTATGGCTACGGTAATATTATATATTTCTTTCTTTGTTTTATTTCTATCTTATGGTTATAAAATATAGAGAGGATTTTTTCCTAACATTAATTTTATGCATTGCCAATTGGCAATTTTTTTATAACCAAGTAAGAAAAATATTGATATTTATTATATTTTATGAAAAATACATAAATCATTCATTATTATAAAACAATTACATACTTAGCATAATAATAATAATAATAATAATAATAATAATAATAATAATAATAATAATAATAATAATAATAATGATGATGATGATAATAATAATAAAAAAGCAGCAGTACCAATATTGATACATTTTGATTATATATTTGATAAATAAACAATTTTTATAGAAGTAATGATGCAAGTGAAAATAAAATCTCATTTATGACTCATTGTATAACTGTAATGGTGTCCACGATCAGATCACATGTGCATCTTTTTTTCACTAGCATTATTATGATCACATTATGGTTCTATGACAATGTCATTTAACATTTTATTTCACCTTTTCTACACTTGTTTTTTAAAAAATAAAATCACTGTAGATCAGTGGTCTTCAACCTTTTCACACCTGTGGGCCGGTAAAAATAAGGATAAAGTTTTGCGGCCTGGCAAAAATAAGAATGTTTCATGAACCGGCAAAAATCTAGAGATAAATTTTCTTAAAGATGTAAACTGCTTAGCTTTAGATGAGCTTAATTGTTATAACTAATCAAAACAACATTAAATATAGATGAAATTATATATATATGGAGTTTGTATAATAAAAAACTTTTTTTTTTAATTTTGAATTTTTTTAGAAAAGTAATAAAAAATTTAATCCCCCATAAACATCTGTGATAACTAAAAAAACAAATTAATTTATGCATGATTGATTAGATTTTGTTTTTGTTCTGTTTCTTTTTTTTTTAATTGGGTAAAAATGAGATGAAAAAATAAATAAAAATTGATTATATTAATTAAAAGTTTAAACTCATATTATTTTGTTATTACAAACTTTCCTGCGACCCGGCATCTGTCCACAGATCAAGGGTTGAAGATCACTTCTGTAGATAATAATTAGAGATAAAGACTTCGCCATCCATCTCATTCTGATGTTTTCAGCTATTTGTAGCTGTCTTTCATTATCTGCACATTTATAGACTAAGACTGAATTCTTTTTTAGCTGTTCAATTTATAAAAAAATTGTACACTTTAAATCATCACGAAACATTTTATATTCTGTTGTAAACCAGAATATATATATATATATTCTAACCTGTATCTCATGCATCCTCACTTCAGAATAGTATGTGATATAAAATAAAATGGCTTCTATCTCAGTTAATAATTAATAACTAAAATATTCATCATTAAAATTAAAATATTTCACTAGCTCAAATTTAAAATACGAATAAGGTTCAGTTTATAAAAATGAATTAAATAAATATTTAATATTTTCATGAGACTTGAAGTGAAAATACAGGTGACAAGATAGATTACATTGAGCCAATATCCCACAGGATACTACCTCAATGGCATAAGAACACTATCCCCCCTTTATTACTAGTTCAAATAACAAACTCATAGTATTCTTACGACTTTAATAACTTCTACTCACTAAGATTAAACTAATAATTAAATCTTAATTTTCTATTTAATAATCTAGCTCAATAAAATAATCTCAGGTTCATAAAGTTTATTCTAAGTTAATAAAATTATGGTAGTAAAATATGAGAAGGGATTTTATGTCATAATCTACTACACTTAAACTAATAATAATAAATAACAGTAATAATATTCTTCATTGTTTAACTAATTCTGTATAACTTTTCTTTTTACTATAATTTTATTACCATAATAAAATAATGAAATAATATAATATGATCTTATATCTTCATGTAATGATATAATAAATATGTGGTAGCATATGATAATCTGATAAACAAAGGATGTGTGGCAACTGATAGCATATAATTTAATATAATATTGTGATAACTGATTTATGACCAATAAAATAATGTAAGATTATGATTATTTAATTATAATGAATACCAATAAAATATTTAAAATTCTTAAAATAATTCTCTATTTATCTTTTATGCAAAATTATATATATTTGTTTCAATTATTATGCATATATTGTGTTTTCATGCAGCAATGTGGAGAAATAAATAACTCGGACACAAAACTTTTGAAATAACAAAATTTAACAAAGTTTATTACTAACAACAAATAAATAAACAATTTATTTACACTATTTATAGTGGATATCCTTAACTTTTTTACTTTACAGTTTGATCTACTAAGTTATAAAAAAAATAATTTATATTTCAATTATATCTTTATTTAGATTTAGGACAAAATTTTAAAAAAATGTTACTATTTGTTTTTTCATTATGGTTAACTTATTATAAATATCTTTATCTACTTTATTAGCTACAGCATTTTATCCTTAATATTATTAAACTATCTTATTTTTAAAAAAAATTCATACTTAGAAAAAATTCTATAGAAAACAAAATTTTATAATGAGTATGGACTTCTCAAAATATTAAAAAAAAATTTCATCTTGCAAAGTCAAAGATGTTACACAAAATATTATCCAAAAATTCAGTACTAAATTTTAGTGTTTATCACACAATGTTTACTAATCATAATATATTTTTCTTTAAGCCTTACTTTAGTATGATATAAGTGTAATCATCGATATATTTCTGTTAATCAATAAACAAAAAATATACTATGCATATTGTTTGCATAATTTACTTTGTACTATTGTATTTTAAAAATATGCAATACTTATTTTCTCTTAAAAAAAATAACACTAAAGCATTTAAAATTATTATCACTTTAAAGAAAATATCTTTGTTTAGATACCCTATTTTAAAAGTTTATATTTCATTTCCGAAATAAATTCAAAATATATTCTATGATTCTTTTCTTTCCTTGGGATACTTTGGATCTTCAATTTTAAGTTATAACGTCCAATTCCTTCTAAGCAAATAAACCAATCTTATACAAAACGATAGCATAACCTAAGTTCTAAATTATTTATCATTTCTCTTAAATATATCTTACTGAATGATGCAGTTACATGAAATAAAGATAGTGAAAATAGATGCATAGGATTAAGGAAGAAAGCTAGAGTATTACTCTTAACATATCTCAAAATCATGGCACAATGTGAAGAGGTATGACATTTACCTGCCTAATATCCTCTAGTACAGGGACGATGTTAAAGCTATTTCTTCAGCTTTATTAGAACATCAAATATTTAAAGAAATATAAACACTGTCCAAATAAAATGTGTATCAGTCATAGGGCTTTGTTAACTATGCTGATATTCACATAAAGACTAAATATTATTTCCATTCCTTATAACATCCTATTTCTTAAAACATCATCTTGCTTTCCTGTTCACTAAGTACTTCCAAGCCACTATCTCAACATTATTTCTCAAGATTTTCCACATCTTACATCGATAAATAACTATCTGCATTTACAAAACAATAAATAAAATTCATTAATAGTTAAACAATCTTACGATTCCATAAGAAAAGTCTGCTTACTTCATTATTCTATATGTCTAATCATATACAATCTACTTAGACAAGATTTGAATATCCAATAACATGAAAATTTTAAAAGAATCACATAATTATTTGTTATGTTGGATTATATCACTAATAAAAAAAAATCATCGTATGCATATTTTCAAATCAATCCTATCTCATAATGTTTTTTAAAATGTTGTATGAAATGCGGTACATATAAGTAAAAAAAAAAAATGTTACACTTCATTCTTCCAATTTATGGATGATCTAAAGAAAACAAAAAAAATATACATTATAAATTATCAATAGTTATTATTATTACCAATAACCTTCATCTGGTCATCGTGCTCAGTAGGCTTCCTTTATCCACTTGAGCATTGCAGATATATAAAAAAATTCACACCCATACATTTTATTAAAATATTTTTAGCTAAATTATTAGATTGTTATATTATAAAATTTTAATATTAATAAATTAATGTTTTTATGTTTTTTCCTAATCTTATATAAAAATTTAGATTTAAACTAGGTTAACAAAATAAAAGGAATCAAAACTATAGTTACATATTTTCTTGACGATAGTTCCTGATAAGTCCAAAATGCTTATTATTTACTCTAGAGTTTTCCAAAAATGTTCTCCTCCAAGCACGTTAAAGTTTAAAACAAAATAATTATTAATCCATTTAATAAAATTTATAGAAAATAATCCTTGGTTTTAGTATTTAGGACGAAATTTATTAAATCGTAATATTAACTAATCCTGTTAAGCTTCTTAATCTTCTCTACCCATATTCTCTGCGTATCCGATGCATCAATCCATCTAATTTAACTTTAAAAATATTCTATAAACTTTTATGTACTATTTGTATTTCCATGGATCCATCTTTTATTCAACAATATGTTCACTTTTTTTATATAAGTTTCCTTCTTGATACATTTAAACTTTCGTTTGGTATTTTTATAAATCTCTTTTAAAAATAAAAAAAATGTTACCTTCAGAAAGGATATAACATAAACTCCTTTGAATATCATATTATATAAAATAATTCATGAAATATAATTGTCTTATTACTATTTAAAAAATAAATCTTGGATAGGCTTATAAATAATAATGCGTCTCCAATTTTTTCATTAGACTCCGTATGATGTCCGAGCTGTGGTTTTTTATGTACCAAAACAGTTCTTCGGTGAAATATTAATAAAGCTGTATCAATAAATATTCCAAACATTTTTTCAGCATTACAACTTATAACCATTTTATTTCGTAGTATATCCATTTTTATTGCGAAGTTTAGGTTAAACTTTTAGATAAAATACGACTGGTATGTACTTTAAAAATTAGAAAATCATTTCCACGAAGTTTCTAAATTATTATATTTTAAAACTCTCTTTTGCAAAAAAATACTTTTAAAATTATCAATTAATTTTTTGCAGATAAAGTTATAAGAAAGTACTAAAAAAAAATTGACTAAAATAAAAAATTTTAAAAAATAAATACTATCTCTTTGATAGTTATAATTTACATTTCTCTAGTTTCAATACATTATTAATCTCCCTCTATACCACCGTGCAATTCATATTTATAGTCTGTAAGAATACCTATTCCTATTGGTTAATTCTTACTTTAGCTTGAGAACAAATTTACATATTTTCAATTTCAAGTAGAATTGAATTTCAAAATTAGAAACTATGACGTAATAAAATTTAAAAATATTATTTTAAATTCCACTTTTACTTCAATTATTATTTTATTAAAACTATTTAAACATTTAAAATAACTTTTAAAATAATTTTAATAACCTATTCCATTTCTTAATATTCAATTTATCTATTTTTATTTAAATAAAATATTTAATTTTTATATTATGAATGTATTCGTCTTTATTACATCATTTAAGCATTTGGAAATAACTACGTAATATTTTAATATTCACTTCTATGATAAATAATCATTATATCCAACTCTATAATACACAAACTTTGTTATTAAATTCTAACAGGTGTGTGTGTGAAAGTATACATTGAAAGTCACATGATTAATAACTTTGACAGACGATTTTTAATCTATTTCTCTGCCTAGATTTATAAAATTGATACACTTATTATATTATATAAAATAATTATAAAAAATTTGGAAGAATAATTTTAAAAATATAGAATTAGATATAATTTTCACCATCATAAAGTTTATTTTTAAAATATACTATATTAATTTTGACTAGTTAAATATAATTATAAATTTAAAATATAACATTTATTACTATAAGTTTTAAACTATTAAAATCGAATTTATTAAATATACTTTTAATATTTATATCTGTGTTATTTAATATGGCCAGCTTTTACAACCATATGCAACAATATTTAAAGCTTTACTTAACTACGTTTAAATGGTTCGCTATAATTTTATATACCACATATTCTCTTTAGCTTTAAATTGTACTTTAAAAATATAATCGACAAACTATAATTAATGTATTAAAGAACATATTCTAAAATTTAAAATTTTTAGTAATTGACTGTTATGAACTATTACTGACATATAGAAAAGGGCACAATATATATATATATTGCAGCCTGTCTATAGGCAGTACGATTCTAACCAGTGGAGCCAAATTTTTACATTAGGCCTACTTGGATTCTGGCTAGGTACTATTAACAGACTTACTATTTCCTGACCATTTTTTAACTACAATAATTGAATTTAGGTAAGGGTATTATTTATTCCAATTTAGTTTTACATGTCTAAAAGATTTCAATGCATTAATTAGCTTGAGTAATGTATTTACCCCAGGTAAAATTACTTCATTCTATTCAGAGCTGAACAAATAACAATTTTTGTATTAAAAGCACAAAATAAAATGTTAACTCATAAAAACAAATTGACATGCATACTAATTAATAATACATTATATTTTAAGAGGATATTAATAACTTTAATTCATGGAGGTTTAACTAAATGAAGAAAAAATTTTGAGAATTTCAGGACTCATCAGATTGCTTGAGATTGGCATATTAATAATAACAAAAGCATACATATAAATTCAAGTAATAAATAACCACACCAAAATGAAAAAAGCTAGAGCATATGAGAATTAGATTTATAGAAGTTATTTGAGAGCAAATTATATTTTTATATATTAAAAAGATATAAAATTAGACAATACATTAAGACAAATCTTTATAGCAGGATTTGAAATTATGTAGACTAGATTTATGTTCAGGCAGCATGAAGATAATTACCTTGCACAATTTTAAGACTCCATATTAAAAAGTCCAGCTTGTGTGTGGCAGTTCAAGGATTTATGCATGTTCTTATGTGACAGCAAGCTTCTGATCAGCATTTTAAAGTTTCCAAGTCAGGCTTTACATCCTTCCTAGAGTAGGATGGCACTGCTCTGGAAGAATATCCCACAAGAAAACAAATGTGATAAGCTTTTTACTTGATCATTATTTTTTAAATTTCAAACCAGCATGGGTGCTGTTAACTGCACAGTTCTCTCAATAGTAGCTAACTTTTGGTGTTTTCAAATCAGCCCAATTTATATTCAGCTGAGATAATTATGGAATGCCTTTACTTTATTGTTTCTAGCCCAAAATCTTATCTCTGATCTAACAAAATCTTATATTTCTGAGTCTATTGCTCATGGAGATGCAACCGTTAGATAATGTTCCAGAAATAGATTCAAATCTATTTGCAGATTGTAAATAGATTTGACAAAAATGTTTATACCAAAGTAAAATCTATTAATCTTATTTCCCACTTTATTTTCAGTAAATATTTTAATTTAAACACTTTCCCAAGATTAAAACAATATTATATTTCCAACACTTTTATTATATTTGGACAATTATTGCATTTTCCATGTTGGGTTTTACAAAATATACAGTTTGATTAAAAATAATTTAAAAAGAAAAAGTTTTGTAAACAACAGTATAATAAAATATTTATAAAACTAATATTTTGTTAGCATTTGCTCCTGTCATATATATATATATATGGTAATGAACGAAAGCTTTCTAGATTCGCATATACTGACCATGAGGGTTCCACTAGTTCGAAAATCAGAACTAGACATTTATTTTAAGGGTGGCAGAATATGTGAACCGAAATGCACTGGACTAAACTCAGGGAGAAACAAGAGATTTTATGGATTGTTTAGAAAATTGAGAAATAAAAGTACCAAGACAAATGTCAGCTAAATAAATTCAAACAATTTATTAATTTTATTAAAAGTTGGACAATAAAGTAAAGAAATCTAGCCACGAATATAAAAGTGACTTATATTAACATATGCATATTTACCAGAGAGTGCACAAGAGTACAGCAAACATGAAGACATTAAACATTTTGGCAGCAAAATTCTTTCACCTAAAAATATACAAAATGGTTAGGATAATATCTTCCAGCTGGCCAGTTATAAAATTTCAAAAACAAAAAAAACAACTCTAGCTTCCTGATTCAAAGATATGAAAATAGTTATGGTCTTGTAGGAAATCAACAATACCAGTGCAGACAATTGATCAGTAGCATTCTAACAACTGACGTTATAATGCTGCAGGACTGCTGCACATATACTACTTTTAAAGCAAACGTGGTTGATTTTACATACAAGATTGCAAAAAAAATTTTGGTCATGATTTTACATAATCCAGAAAGAAATGACTACTTTCAGCAAACCAGAAGAAAGAATTTGATAAATAGCAAGCAAAAAGATTTTGTTGTTTGCAAAAAGCACAAACCAAACATGTTTTAAAATTCATTATTTTACAACAACAATTAAGGGCCGGTGAGTAAATAACAATTATGAAAACTTCCAAAGCATTTTGCAATAGTTAATGAAATAATTAGGCGTATATTAAATATATAAAATACAATCTCCCAATGCACCTCCTGATAAATGAAAACAACTTAGATTCTTAAAACTAAGATTCCATGACACAGTTTAAATACTATAAAAAGTAAATACAGGTAATAAATAATTAAAATAATTAATACAACTTTATAACATAATTAACATTAGATTGAGCATAGATTTCATTAAACACACTTTATTTACCCTGGCTAGAATAAAAAAAGTTTATCTTACAATAAGGCAGAGTTCCAGTAATTTTCTGATGAGTGCCCACTTTTAATAATAATTCATGTTTCAGGTGACTTTTTTTATGACAAAGGCAAGTGTTGAGGCAAATTGGGGATCCGGCTTAGGTTAGAGTTTTATGGCTTCATGAAAGAACAGCCTAGAGCCCGAGGCTAATCCTTATTTAAATTAGCACTGCATCTTCTTGCTTCCAATACATATACCAGCATTTGTTGATATCATGAAGGCAAATTTGAAAAATCTCTTAAATGTTCAAACTGCGATTAATGTGAGTTCTACAGATTAATCAGAATGCCTCTTAGAATTCAAAAGCTGAACCAAGTACTTTTTAAAACCTTTTAGTCTAGTATCTTTTTCAGCTTCAAGCCAACATATTCAACTTTTTAAAATACTGGCCTGACACACAATTTTCACAAAAACTTCAGTTTTTTAATTATGTTAGAAAAAAAATTAAGTTGCTAGAAACTAGAAAAACTAAGGAAAACATTAAGCATAAAATAAATAGTGATAACTTATAAAAAATAAAGAAAAAATAAAATTTTCACATCCAAAATAATTATTATTTTATTGTTTGTTCATAATTTGGAAATTAACATTAACTAAAATGCAAATTACATCTTCGGTGATAATTTTTTTGTATTCCTCACAAAAAAATCTTTCAAAAGATATATAATAAGTATTACCTGAGATAATCTGTAGCTTTACAATGTCCGAAAATGTTCCTATAAGAGTTTTTCATTTTTATGTTCTACTTCAACTGTTGCAAATTGTCAAGATGCCTGGAAGAAAAGTGTTCTCCCTAATAAAAGATAAAAAAAAAAAATTAAAATTCTAACAGAATATAAAAATAATGAAGGAAGTGGAAATATTATTACTTACCATTATAAATGCAATAAAAAAATAAAATGACATCATCATCATCATCATGGTACAGGTATATGTATATTATAAAAGTGATGTATATGTATGCATTATGAATGTTCTGCTAATGGTTATGGGAAAACTCAAAAGCCTGATGAACAAGATGCACTATTTTGATTTTAGACTTTGGATAAACCAACCTTGTTTATAACATCATCATCATCATACTGAATACTCATTGCCAATACAGAAAACAGTTTACAAGTTTAGGATATTAAAAAATTTGTCATTTCAAAAGGCAGACAATGATTACTAAAAAGGTTCTATGGCAGATATTTATGTAAAAAAATGTTTATATTTTACCTCTTTCAAGATATGTCTTCTAGAAAAGCATACCTGTTCATATATGCTAATATAAATATGCAAAATATTTCATATTACTCAATATTATTATTAATAAAACATAATTCATGCCAGATCTTGTTTACCAATTGGCAAAAGTAATCAGTAATGAAGCTGTTACAAAATTCTAATAAGGAAGGCTATCAGGCAGTCATATGCCTATAAAGTATAAAATGAAATTAGTACAAAACCAAGTTAATAAAACAACAAATAAAAACTACATCACTAAAACAAAAGCAATGAAAACCTTGTTGTAAAACAAAAATTAGTAAAAACAGAAAAAAAAATTACTACATTATATACAATCAATTTTGCTAGAGAGTAATAAATTGTAAATTGTCTTGAAACAGCATGTCAACCATTCATCCATTGTGCTGGTAGCTAAAACAAACCAACAAAAAAACAATACTGAAAACATTACCTTTCATATGTGCTACCTATCACAGAGTAAACAATCAGTTGGTCAGATTGAATTTACCTAAAATATAAAATCAAAAGAATATAAAAAATATTTCTGAAAACCAACAACCAAAAAGTAAAATGCAAATGTAACTTACCCATTAGAACTATTCAAAAGTCATATCCCTCATCTGCATTTGAAGACCTTTAGATTATGTTATTTGTAATCCCAGCAAGTCCATTTGTGATGAAACTGCAGCTTATGATTGGAGTAAAACTGGTCTACATTCCAAACAGCCAAAGTGAGTTTCATGTCTTTGTCTTTTTTAGACACACAATACAATGCTTCTTTATGGGAATGTTATGGTGACAAAGATGAACATGTGTATGGTTTCCATCTGATCACTGTACTAGATGTGGAAATAGATGTGATTTTGGTGCATAGTTTATCTTTGAAGAAAATCCATCAATCAGCATGTTAGATAAGGTTCTCCGAAAATCTAGACGAGTCAAGGCAGTCAAATTCTTAGCTGAGATGTAAGTACAATACAAAATATATGCATTGGAAATTGCAGTGTCAAAGCAATGCCAGAATACTTGTAATGGCCATCATATAAATTTTCTGTCCCAACCATATTGCACTCGCTTTTGATTAGCTGTCAACACCACCCACGTACTTGTTATACATTTTTATTGCAAGTCGACATGAGACTAATTCTTGTGATCCACTTTTACTTTTTTGGGTAACAAGAGCATCTCCAGAAGGTGCATAAGTATTTGTGTTCATAGCTATTGGCTTTTTGACCTTCCATATTGAAAATTGAAGTCCACTATCTTCGTCCTGGACAAAATGAGATTTTCCTCTTTTCATTTTTTTACTACTATGCAATTCAACAATGTGCTTTGGAACATCTTTTCTTTTTACATTCATTGTTTGACAGATATATAATTTATTAGCATAAATTTCTTTAGCTAATTCCACACTCGAAAAAAATCTGTCACAGAAAATAATGTGATGTTGTTTTGCAAGATGTGGAAGAACTAACAACTTCATAGCACGAGTACCAAGGTATTGAGAAGCTTTTGAAGATGAGTCTTTGCCTCTATACATATCCATGTGATATACATAATCCTTGTGACTATCAGCACACACCCACAATTTGAAACCTCTTTTTACTGGTTTAAATTTATCATATTGTTTCATAACATTGCGCCCTGAAAATTTTGTTACTGCTTCATCAACTGCAATCTCTCAGTGCATCCGGAATGCACCTTTGAAATTTATATTGGATTTTTCTACTACGGGTCGAATCTTATAAATTCGGTCAAAATCTTTTCTATTTACCTTCGGCATTTTTTTATTATCATTGAAATGAAAACATTAGTAAATCATTTATGTGACATTATATTCACAAAATATGGTACCTTATACTAGGATTGCTACTCCAAAAGTCCTTTAATTGGATGACAGGAGCTTTGCATGAAATCCCTAATGCTATCCCAAGAAAGGCAGAAAATTCATGATCTGTTGCATACATCCAATCACATTTACATTTTTCTTTAGTGGCATATTTATTCGTTTTTTCAATAATGGTTGATAAAAGTTTTTTATCAAATAAGAGTAAAAAAATGTAAAATTGAATACTTACCTACTATAGGAAACTTCAAACCCTGAGGTTTATTAAAGTTCTCTACATTTACAGGTTCGCAGGTAACATTCAGATGCACATCCCTGTTACTAGATGAAGGGATGGTCCTATTGATATCATCCAGAACACTTGTTGATGGGCCAGCTCTATTGATATCATCCAGAAAAGCACTCGTAGTTTTTTCTATTTGGCTGGTAAAGGGGTTTTTTCTTCCGATGATGAAAAATATTCCTCAAGATCACTAAAACTAACACTATTCTCGGAATCAATACTATCCTCAGAGTCAAAGGGTTTAGATGGGCCAAATTGGTCATCGCTTGAATAATCCATATCGGAGGTTATCATGTCTCATTTACTTACTTTGCGTACTTTTGTTTCCGTTTAATCTAATAAACTATGAAAAAAAATTTAAAAAAATTGACCTTATTCGCAAAAATATTAATAAAAACTTTATTTTTTAACTTAGAGAAAAATGGCAACTATCTACGAAAAGAGAAAAAAATGACGAAAAGAATTACCATATAGGCGCATGTGTAATCCTTATAGTTTTTCCATAATTTCAAAATAGAAACCGATCTTCAATGAATGAACAATAATGAGCACGCTAAGTGCTATAATAGCAACCACCTACTTTATAATAGCAACCACCTACTTTTTTTGGCAGGCTATAGTTACCTTGCTACATTGCACATGAAAAATTTTTCTTAGTGTCAAATTTTATGCCTCAGGCAAGGCAAATATTAATTTCTTACTCAATCCAATTTAAGAATTTCAACCAGGAATTATTGTAACTAAAATAACAACACAAAATTAAATATCCACTTTTAGAGTTGATAAAAATAAGAGACAGGAATGTAATCACACATTTGCTTTTTTTTTTAATTAAATAGTTTAAAAACAAGCAGGGAAAGTAATCTATTTCAAAATCAATCATATAAACATTAAATAATCTATTTTAAATATAATTGCATATGTGTTTTAAATAATAAAAATTTTGACATTTGTAATAAACCATTGAATTGGAAATCAATCCAGTTCAAGTGCCTCAATACATGATCAAAAAAAAATTCTTGCAACTTTTATTAAAACTATAAACACTTTAAAACTATCCCTAGAAATTTGGCTGAATGTTTGCCTCACACTCATGAAAAACAAAACAATATTTCATTTCAAACATTCATCCATTCTCATATTCCATTAACAAAATCCTTTCTTTATACAAGATAAAAGAAATGACTGACTAATTTAAATCTAAATTCGGTCAGTTGGTTCCCTCTTACAGGATGTTTGATCACCTTGATGGTCTATCCTAATAAACCTGTCTGTGGGTTCTTTTACTATGTTGCTGTAATCTATTTAAGTTAAAAATTTGGCCATTTTTTCAATTGACTGACTACCATTACTCATCATCATTTGCTGTACAGTAGGTGCCATATTATGATGAATGGTCCATATTATCTGATTCTCTGGCAGAAAAAACATGGTCAGAGACTTGAATTTTGTCACTTGCCTAAAGAAATACTGTGCATATGTTTCACCATGGTTAACAGGATACTTCTCTTGACATATCTTGTAAAGTATCCCATCTTGTTGGGCTTCACTCCAGAATGTTCTCAGTATGGCACATCTGTAACCCTCAAATGTATGGGGTTTAGTATACATGTGCCACTATTCCAAGGCCTTCCTCTGTAGATGGCCACTGGCAAGTGTAACTTTGTCATTATCAAACCAGTCATGAATGTGAAACAAGCTATCAAGACTTTCCAAAAAACTAAAGGGGCTTTCTTCCATTTCTGCCTTGAATGTTAAATAAAAAATTGTTTTTCCCAGAATCTGCTAGTGGTTTCTTGTTGCCTTTTTTTTCCTGAGTTACTATACTCATTTTCCATTTCAACTAGCCTATATTCAAACTTTCTTGTTATATCCAGACACATTTGTTGAACCTCAGCTTTCAAATTATCTTTACTTTCTAATCTATCCAGAAGCACTCTTTCTAGCTTTTTTTCTACATGCACTACTTTTTTTCTAAGTTAGCAGACCTAATACTATCCTGTTCTAACTGATCTTTCTATTCTTTTATATCTTCCTTTATACTTTCCACTTCCTGCCTATCTTTTCCCAACTTATTTTTCATAGTTTTTATAGCTTCCAGATTCTTCTCTACTTCTTCCATTATTTCTCTTCTCATTTTTCATTGCCCTAAACATTTCCCCTTTTATTGCAAGCTGGTTCTGCTTACATTCACTAATTTTTTTTATTTCTGTTCTAAACTTTGCCATCATTGCTTTCTGACTTTAATTGAATTCACACTTTTGACTTCGAAAATTAACTCCGAATGATTTTATTTCTGATCAAAAAAAACTATTTATTATTTGTCATATGAAAGAGATGAACCTCCTTCTATGAAACTGCTCAAATCATACATGCCATAACTAATAAAAACTGATCCCCACCTACTATATCTTGCCTCTTTCCTGAAGTCTTTCTCAACCATCTAAACAAAATCTCACATGGGCTTGAAAACTTGAAGCCCTATGTTGGTTGTGCCAAAATAAATTAATATATTTGTAACATACAAAACCTTTTTAGGTTTGAATATACTGACCATGAGGGTGCCACTAGCCTGAAAATTGGAACTAGACATTTATTTTAAGGGTGGACAGGGTATGCTAACAGAAATGCACCAGACTAAACTCAGGAAAAAACAAGAGATCTTATGGATTGTTTACACAATTGAGAAATAAAAGTAACAAGCCAAATGTCAGCTAAATAAATTTAAACAATTTATTAACTTTATTAAAAGTTGGACAATAGAATAAAGAAATCTAGCTATGAATACAAAAGTGACATATTAACATATGCATATTTACCAGAGATTGCACAAGAGTATGGCAAACATGAAGACATTAAACATTTTGGCAGCAAAATTCTCTCACCTAAAAATATGGGAAATGGTTAGGATAATATCTTCTGGCTGGCCAGTTATAAAATTACAAAAACAAAAAACAACGCCAGCTACCTGATTCAAAGATATAAAAACCATTATGGTCTTGTACAAAATCAACAAAACCATCATGGATGATCGATCAGTAGCATTCTAACAACTGACATTATAACACCACAGAAACTGCTGTGCGTAATACTACTTTTAAAGCAAATATGGTTGATTTCACATACAAGACAGCAAAAAGATATTACATCACGATTTTACGTAATCCAAAAAGAAATGACTATTTTCAGCAAACCAGAAGAAAGAATGTGATAAATAGCCAGTAAAAAGATTTTGTTGTTTGCAAAAAGCACAAACCAAACATATTTAAAAATTTATTTTTTTACAACAACAACTAAAAGCCGGTGAGTAAATAAAAATTATGAAAACAGCCAAAGCATTTTGCAATAGTTAATGAAATAATTAGGCATATATTAATCATATAAAATTCAATCTCCCAATCCAACCCCTGATAAATGAAAACAACTTAGATTCTTAAAACTAAGATTCCAAGACACGCTTTAAATACTATAAAAAGTAAATACAGATAATAAATAATTGAAATAATTAATACAACTTTACAACATAATTATCATTAGATTGAGCAGAGATTTAATTAAACACAATAAATTTACCCTGGCTAGAATAAAAAAAAGTTTATCTTCCGATAAGGCAGAGTTCCAGTAATTTTCTGACGAGTGCAGTTCATCTTTCAGGCAACTTCTCTTTATGACAAAGGCAAGAGTTGAGGTGAATTGGGAATCTGGCTTAGGTTAGAGTTTTATGGCATCATGAAAGAACAGTCTAGAGCCTTAGGCTCATCCTTATTTAAATTAGCAATGCATCTTATTGCTTCCAATACATATAGCAGCATTTGTTGACATCATGAAGGCAAATTTGAAAAATCTCTTAAATTTTCAAACTGTGATTAATGTTAAGTTCCACAGATTAATCAAAATGCCTCTTAGAAATCAGAAGCTGAACCAAGCACTTTTTAAAAACCTTGTTAGTCTACTATAATAGCAACCACCTTCTTTTTTTTGGTGGGCTATATTTACTTCGCTACATTACCCGTGAAAAACTTTCCTTAGTGTCAAATTCTATGCCTCAGGCAGGGCAAATTTTAATTTCCCACAAATCCAATGTAAGAATTCCAATCAGGGATTATTGTAGCTAAAATAACACAAAATTAAATATCTTTTTTAGAATTGATAAAAATAAGAGAAAGGAATGTAATCACACATTTGCTTGTTTTTTTAATTAAATGGATTAAAAAGATGCAGTGAAAGTAACCTATTTTAAAATCAGTTCTATACACATTAAATGATCTATTTTAAATATAAATGTGTATGTTTTTTAAATAACAAAAATTTTAACATTAGTAATAAAACCATTGAATTGAAAATCAATCCATATATATATAAACAAAAATTAATGGTAAATACAATATTATAGTCTGAATTATTTTCTAGCGATTTCGATTACGTGGTAATCCTCATCAGCTTTAACTGAATTTCAAATTTTTTAAACATAATGTTACATATATTTCCATAATCTGTGTATGGCCATATTTGCAACTTACTTATTAATTACATCATACTTATATTTATCAATTAATATTGCCTCTTTAATTTTCCTATTTTTTATGATTTCTTTCTCCCATTAATATTTTTATTTCATTATTATTAAATGTAAACTTATAATTGCAAGTGTTTTCATGGTCAAAGAATACAGAAACTGTATTTAATTGACTATTTACGTTATTTTTAATTCAATTATATAAAAATTTAAGCTCCTTCAATCTTTTTCCACAGAATATATTGATACACCGATATAAAATTTTTGACATCAACATGAAATCTGATAAATTATATTACTCCTTTGCAATTTAGGAATTATACTCTTAGAATTATCAATCAATTGATTAACATTTAGAGACACACAAAATGAAATATTATACTTTTCTGTAAATACATTCATAATTAATTTAGATTACATGTTATTTATAAACAGCATAGATATCTATTTTTTATTATCTAATGTAACACTGCAAACATTTTTCTTCTTATTAAATGTATTTACTGTATGCAATATTTGGTTTTTATCATAACCAACCTTTAAAATTTTATTAGTAAAGAGTTCAATAATTAAAATTTTATCACTCTTCTATTTACATAATCTTTTTATATTATTAAAACATGGTTTATAATGCACTAATATATATTTTTTAATTTAATTATTTGATTATTTAAAATTCTATAGAAAAACATATATTTTTATGTAAAACTGAAAAAAAAAAAATAGCAAATACCTACAATTATTAAGATTTAAAACTTTATAAGATCTAAAATACTTCTTCAATTAAAAAAGAAAAAAATTCTTATAAAATAGCTAATTCTAGGCTATCATGCATAAATATTGTTCATTCAATAATAAAATTTTTCAAACAAAATATTTGTTGTATGATTGTTTTCGATTTGATTGAAGTTATTTATATACTTTTTCAAGAAATGTCTATTAGTTTTAACTCTAAACTAATATTCAAATGAAAAAAATACTGTAGAAGAAAAATAATATTAACCTGATTATTTATAAGCATAATCTATCATTGTATATATATATTAAAATAAAAAACATATGTATGTCATTGCAAATTTATAAAACTAAAGGTTAGAATTGCCACATTTATATTTTATTATTTCATCAGTTTTATTTTTTTTCTTTACAAAATACATGAAACTTAAACATTTTAAAAATAAGATGTATTTTAAATATAATTAATGTGAAACTCATTTATCTATAAACAGATCACATTCCCTAAACATTAAACAAATACAAAATATTTGTCCAATGGCATGAGAATACCCAGATTCTACTCTTTATTAAGTATCTACATATTCTCATGGCTAACAATAATGTCCAATATATTACACCTGGGTCTCATTTTATGCAGTAGATAAATTCCACAGAAAACCCACATTAAAAAAAGTTGCACAAAAATAGACTTAACTTACATTCAAAAATTGGAAATAGGGTCTGTAATTTTGAGAATTGGCATAAAAGCAACGCAACAAGGAAAAATATTTTAAAATTTATATTTAAAAAATAATGAATTAAAGTATGACTAATAAATAATATCAAATATTTGAAAAAAAATTGTACAAGACAAACTTCTTTTATTTTTTTATTAACTACAGTATTTAATGTGACATTTTTTCATACATATTTTAATCATTTTTGCTATTTTCCAATGTGCAGTTCATTTGTAAACTCGTAAGTAATCAGTTTCATCGACGTGATGTGATGTTGCTTCTTCTTGAATGAAGTCAAGAATTTCTCAGCAATTGCACCCAGAGAAACTTGTTAGCCACTTTATTTTCCATTCCCCACTCTAATTTTTATCATATTCTACTCCATCCCATTAACACTAGTGCCAATTTCAATCTTGTGCTGTGTTGACAATTGAGTTTTACTACTGAAATAAGTTTTAAATGTCCACATTTTGTTTCTATATTAAAAAAATTAAGATCGCAATCAAAACAAAAAGATTATACATTATCATTAAAAATATTTCAGTTTATAAAATCAATGAAATCTTCATTATTTATTTTAAAAATCTACATTATTTATTTCTGTTATACCTAACAAAATACATTTTAAAAGTTTAAAATTTTTGAATATTTATTGCATATTTTTATATGTAAGTATAAATCTATTATTATTATTCACTCATTAGTATGAGTATGTTACTAATTCTAAATATAGCTTCAAGCCATATTTCCATTAGCTGCTAATATAACATTATATTTTTTTTTAAAAAAAGGAATTCAAATCAAAATAAGTTATTAATAATTTATATTTTTTGATATCTAATAAATATAGTGAAATATAAAAAATATTAAGAAGAAACATGAATCACATAACTTCAAAATCACATTAAAATAATCCACTAAAATAAGACCCAGGTGTATTTCATATCTATAACTATTAAGTTTTAATTCAATTACTCATTAAATGAATCTGTTAGATAACTACAGATAAACTTTAATTCCTATTATTTTTGATAATTAAGCTTGGCAATAATCACAAGAATAACTTTACAATAAGGAGATCTCAGGATAATCATTGATTTATTAATGATTCATCTTACCTATGGAATATCAAAAGAATTTTACAGATTTCCATGGGGAGTGCACAAACTAAGAAAGGCTTATAATTTAAATCTATAATCAAACTTTCTATTTATATTCTTTAATACTTATTATTAAAATAATATTATTAACTAAACTGTAATTAACATTAATACTTTCACTAGTAACTAATCTATCATTTAATTTCATATTATTAACCACAACTTAATAACAATATCATCAATGACCTATGGGATCAAGGGAGCATGCAGCTACTAAAAATCTCTATTAAAAGATTTATGTCTATTGAACTGTTATATTGCTCTAAACTGAATTGATTTTTCATTTTAATTTCAACTGTTCATTTTGAGTTCATGTGTTGTGGTGACAATGAAGCCAGAAAAGAAATGGAACATTTAGAACTTTAGTAAACTTTCAAACGAATAATTTTAATAACATTAATTACATATAATTACAATAAACATTTTCACTGACAAGTAATTTTATATAACTGTAATATCAAAACTGTATAGAAACACATTATGATCATAATAAAATAATGGATAATTAATATCTGGAGTATTTATTATGAAACAAAATTAATAATCTCTCATAGTATATTGGCATATTGACCTCCATGTATATGCTTATATATCACACATCCAGTTTTTTATTAAACAATCATTCTCCCCTTTTTTAAATTCATGGTCTTTTATTTCAAATTTCAAAATAATAATTATAATAAAGTTGTATACCTGGTGATAAAGTAACAATAAATCAATTGAGAAAAGATTGTTATAATTCTGGATGTTTACAAAAAAACAAAATTAATATTTTTATATTTTCCATAAAAATATATAATCGTTTTTGTTTATCAATTAATATATATAAACCCACCCTCCTCTTAATCACATATATGTAGTGTTAAATACATTATTATACATTTCATTCTACAATATTGGTAGTATTTGTTCATTCAAATCACTAATATTTTAATAAAAAACAACATAACTTTTAAATAACTACTGATATAAAGAATTGAATTAATCAACTTATTATTTCTAGATATCCTATTGATTTAGACCCCCATCTTATTATACTAACAACTTATAGATTAAGACATATAAATACAAACATTAGTAATAGATTATTTATGGCTTGTTTTATCCAAGATGACAAATATTTCGATCTATACTATACAACATGCTTATGATTTCTATCATATATATATATCATTTAATATTTTTCTGTTCAAATTCTATAGAAAATAACATTCCCACTGATATGGCTCAGAGTTAATTACTTTCTTCATCACTTATTGCAATCAGGATTTTATATGTAGCCTTAATGGCAACAAACATTTATTAGATATTATTAATTTAGTTTTATTGACTTTTAGAAATGTATATTTAGCTATTTCCCAGAGATTTACCTTTCTTTTATTTATTCTTGCTGAATACTTATTGTGCTTCCTTATTTCCTTTTGTTTATCACTGAAATTGATTTCCAATACAGCATAATTATTGTTCTCTTTCAGGGAATATATTTGTTGATATTCTTTTAATATGTACAACTTATTCGTCTCCATTATTTCCTCAATATATATTGATTTCCGAGAGATTATAGAGAATTATGACTACAGAATTGCCCACTAGAAAAGGATTAAATTTTTTTATTATTTTAAACATATAACTTATAATTATATCCAATATATAGACGCAGAATTAAAATCCATTAGTTTTTCTGTTTGTAAATAATATTTTATGATTTTTTATCCAACTTTTTTTTAAAATATATAATAAGCAGAAAAGAAAAACCTAGTTACTTATTTTTATGATCACGAATTCGTTTGTTTTTTTTTTTTCAATTTTATAGTAAAAGATTCCTTGACACTTTTTGATTGGTTGATAATTCCCACCTTTTCTGTTAAAACAACATGCATTTACTTTGCAAGTTTTTGGTTTATTTTTTTAAAATGACAGTTTTTGTTTTTAAAAATATATATTAAGATATAATACCTTCTAGAAATTAAATAAAGATACAAACTCATGTTTTAATTTTAGATCAATATTTTGTAAAATTGATAAATATTTACTTACGTTTAAATATAAAAAGACTTGACTATAAACATTTTTTTAAATTTTATTTACAAAATCAACTGTGCACAGACAATAATTATCTATCTGTATATGCATTTTATTTCAGAAATTTGGATTGTAAGATTTACTAATTTGCTGTTGACTGTTTATTCTTCAGCATATAATAATCTTATAGATTATCATTTATATTTTTGGTCAATTATTTTACTTCTCAAATCTTTTATAAATTTTAAACCAACTAATCCCAAGTTCAAACCCTATAATATTAACATGTCATTATCTTTCCTAGTTTACTAAGTAATATTCATTAAGGCTGTAGCCTCAAGCACGTGCGTATAAAAATGCGATAGTAGGAACTTCTAATGTGCGTTTAAATAAATTTATAATTACTTGTTTAAAACAATCCAAAACAAAGCAAAACTCTCCATATAGTAGTGCCATCTTGTGCTAACAAGGGCAATCAATGGATGCCAGAAGGCTTGTGCATAAAATCTCTATCTAGTGCCTACTCATCCAATATCCCCAGACTAGTTTCTGGCTTGTGGCCTTCATCAGTGAGGAGCCTTGGATCTGAGAGCACTGCACCTAGATCTTAGGATCTAATGCAACCCTCCAGCACCCACCTTTTAACTCTATTTAACTACAAAACTATGAGAATGAAATTGAAAACATTATAATAGTGAAAACACTATTAAGATGGCACTACTATATGGAGAGTTTTGTTTTGTTTTGGATTGTTTAATAACAATTATTGTGCTAGTATGAGATAGTGATCATGTGATGCTTAGTGGTTTAATTACTTGTTTACTAAGCAAATATTATTGGCTTTAACCAAATTTAAAATTATACAACAAAATTTTATTTTAGAATAGACTGGACTAATAAAAAGTGCACAATATATAATTGTAATTACATCATATTTATGTAATCATCTTTTTTGTATCTTAAAAATTGAGCACATATTTACATATTACTGAAAACTTTAACATATCTATGCAAATATACCATTATATGCACTTTTTATGTAGCCATTATTATGTCTAACTAAAAAATGTTGCTTTTAAAAATAAAATTATTGTTTTTTTTATTTAAGACTAGAATTTAATATTGAAATGTCTACAGTATCATTGACTTACCCATCAATGTCATAAAGTGTGCTTAACACAATGTTAGATTCTCAGTAGTCATCTCATTTATAAATAGTTGCCTTGCATGTTTTATGCAATACTGAAGTATTATGCTCTGAATGTTTTGGTACAGTGATACAAATGAAGACTTTGGAGCTCAAGATACACGAATTGCACCTTAGCCATACTACCTGTGTTGTTCAAAATTATTACCTTTTGAGTAATAAACTATTAAACAACAAAATACTGCATGATTTAGAGCATGAGTTGCAATGAAACACTGTCACCATGCTTAAACTTGTAATGAACACACCCTCAAAGCAATAAACATTTGTTTTATTTGGTTTGGTATAGAAGTAGACTTGATATTGTGGTCAAGGTAAATATACTGGTACTATCAGCTTTGAGCATTCAACTTTTTGAACTTTCAAACCATAAACAGACTTTTTTTTTGAGAAAAGTTCAAATATAAATTTTTAGAAACAAACATTTTGAACATTTTGATGAAAATCAGTCTTAACCCTCTCAAACTGTGACAGTTTTAATTTATCCCCCTCCTTGTAATATTTCAACTTTAACTTTAATACCACACAATCATTATTTATCAGAATATAACAAATATGACTTTATTTAATACATATTTTTGCTTAGAGACAAAGTAAATTCTAAAAAATCACATTTGATTTGGGCAAATATTGAAAAAAAATACATTGAAATTAGTACACTAAGCAATTTTTATCATCAACAATTAGAAGAAGCCATCTCGTTTTAAAAAATGAACAAAATATTTTTTATTTGACTTTCAATTTAAAATGTGTAGAAGTGAATTTCTCTATCTGATCTGTCAAATTTTGCTTCAAATGTTTAATTTTTTTGACAATTTTTACACTATTGCAATATATTCTAAAAACTTTCTGAAATAACATGCTCACCAACAGCTTTTTACCATAATTTGCAATGTTAATATTATGGTGAAAAGCTTAATGTTATATTTTGAAAAATAAAATGTGCATATAAAATAAATAAGTAATGCACTGTTCTTAGCTTTTAAATTACTTATAACAAAAACTTTATTTTATTCAGATGTAAGAAGGCAAGTAATTTTCATGGTATAATGAATGACACAATAAACCAAAGACTCAGAAACTTATTTTTACAACATTTAGTTATAGAATTCATATATAATAAAAGTAGTAAGTGAACCATACCCATTAATTACTGTTTAGTATTATATACCATACTAGATACATATAGGATAGTAAGTAGATTTCTACTGTCTTATTTGTGTGGCCTTTATTAAAACATAATAACATATAGGTGATTTGTTTTTGAAATCCTTAGTCAGATTATTAACTTACAGGAGCCAAAATTTGGGAGGAAAGTGTCCCAAACTGATTTTTTCCTGCTGTTTTAACTGCTTTTTAAAATGAACAAAAGCAGGTGTTTTTTGTTTTCACTTTTTTTGTTACTTCTGGAGTATTTCAGCGAATAGACAGAATATAGGTAGTGACTTTATTCTCAATCTGATTAGTTCCATTTTGACTCATTAAATTTAATTATAGTTTGCATTAATTAAAAACGTTTCGTTAATGAAAATTTTCCATTTAATAATTATTTTTATATTTAATATAACCTGTAAATAAACATAATCATTTCAATATATATCATCATCATCAACCATTATCAATCCACTGCAGGATGAAGGTCTCTCCAAGTTTAATCCATCTTCTCCCATCTTTAGCTTCTCTTCTCCACAACACCCCTGCACATTTTCTTATTTCATCCATCCATCTCACATGTGGTCTCTTTCTGGGTCTTTTACAATCTCTTGGAATCCAGTTTAAAATTTCAATTGTCCATCTATTATCATCTCTTCTAGCAATATGTCCAGCCCAACTCCATTTCAATCTTTTAATTTTTTCAATAAGACCACTAACACCTGTTTGTTGTCTTACCCATACATTGCATTTTCGATCTCTTCTTGTTACTCCCAACATACATATCTCCATACTCCTTTGAGTGGTCTGAAGTCTTTGTATTGCTCTTCTATTAAGTGTCCAAGTCTCAGATCCATAAGTAAGAACTAGTAAAACACATTTGTTAAAAACCATCCTTTTCAAACACATAGGCATATTTCCTTTTAGTATCAAGTTATTTCTACCAAAAGCACTCCAACCAAGTTTAATTCTATGATTAATTTCCTCCATTATGTTTCCATCTGTATTAATAATCTGACCAAGGTATTTGTAACTGTTAACTTCTTCTAATTCTTCATAATCAATCTTTATTTTCATATTTTGAGCAAATCGATTAAACATTACTTTAGTCTTTTTAACATTTATCTTTAGTCCTACTTTTCTACTTTCATCTGCTAACTCCTGCAACATTTCCAGATATGTATGTATATATCAAACAATATTTTATATTTTGATTTTTAATAATTATTGCACAATTATAGTGCAAAAATAATCATAAAACTTTTGCCTTATAATTAAAGCCTGTTTGTAGCTAGTGGCAAGCTCCACCTTGTGAACATTTTAGCACAAGCGTAAAGGCAAGTTGCACAATTTGTGACTTGTTTTATTAATTATTATAAGTGTACTTTTGAATGCTTTTGCAATGTAATATTTCTTTAGTTAATAATATATGGTGAAGCTGAACTGAGTTCAGACCCATATAGCTATCTGGTTTGTAAAGCTACCTTTAAATAAATTTGTTTCTGAAAAATTTGAGTTTTTAAGCCGATAGCAATGTATTAAATAATTGCTCTGAGTTGGAGATTTAGATCTAGTTTCTGAATGTTAACTCTTCACTGAGGTGAGCCACTAAGATTGCTCAGAGTTGGAGATTTAGATCTAGTTTCTGAATGTTAACTCTTCACTGAGGTGAGCCACTAAGCTTGAAATCAATTGGTCTGAAAATCAGAATAATTCGATAGAGATTTTGAATTCTTTCTCTGTTGGCACTTATAATTAAAGCTTGTTTGTAGCTAGTGGTAAGCTCCATCTAGTGAACATATATATATATATATTATAATGATCTGGAGGAAATAACTTAATGTAATCTGCACTATAGAGCACCATCTAGGCATTTGAACCTAGAAAAATTTATAGAATAGGCAGATACATAAGTTGAAAAAAAATATTATTTTTATATATTTTGATTTAATATATTTTGATTTCAGTAGTTAGCCCATTGTCACTAGCTCATTGGAATAGCAGAGATTTATATTTATAATAAATTCTTATTTAAGAATATATAAAAAAGAATAAAATAAGCCACTGCCAGTAATTATACACACGAACATTTATTTATGCACATATATATAAAATTTAACATTATTATTTTAGCATGTTTACTTTAACATTTAACATTATTTTTACTTTATAATTTTAACTTGATTTTAGAATTTGATATTACATTTGAATTTTTATAAGTTTACATTTTAAATTTTATAAGTTTGCACAGATGGATTTATAAAATGTGTTTTTATTGTTGAGTATCGATCAATTACATAAATTACACGGTCAAAACCATTTCAAAATAAACATAAACGATCAAAATATAAAGTCATTGATGGAAATGCAGAGGGCAATTTATAAGAAACCCAATGGCATTCATCATAAGATGCCGCAAGACACCAATAACTTAAAAGACATCTGACATAAATACATCTTAGATACTCACCATAAGGTATCAGTATTTACCAAATGTCTATACATTTTGATCAAATATGAAAACCAAAAACATAATTAACCGGTAACAAACCCATGCAAGCTTCTATACCCAACTTAAATTTAATGCATTTTTATTTTTTAGTGTCAAGTACGAGTAGACTACATAGATATGCATTTGAAAAGAAAACATTCATCCCTTATTCAAACTTAGGCCAAAATTTCGCAGCTAAACTGCGTCAATCCATCTGATATATCGATGTGTTCAATGTAATACGAAATACGACAGCACAATTAGGTTAAGAGAAGAAATTGCTTCTTGTCAGATAGGAATACTACATCTATCTGATGATAAGTGCAATAAAAAAAACTCCATAGGAAGGAACTGTGATCTCCATCTTATAATTTCTCCCATAGGCAAAACAAGTGGGTGCAGCGTATAAAGTGATTCTGCCTGTAGTGAACCTCATACTACATCTACTAACTACACCAATATATCCAATCCATTGACCTAATTCAACTATGAAACAAATAACCTAAGATTACCTTTCTTTAATATAACTTTACAAAACTATATAGCCATTCACGCCCGACTTAAGTTTAACATTTATATAATTTAATTTAATGAAAAACAAAACAGTCATAATAAAACTTAAAAGAACAAAAAAAATAAATGGAAATAATTTTACAAAAAAAATACATCAAATTAAAATTACTTATTAGTAAATAAAGTTGCTCAGATAGGATTCTATTGCAATTATTTTAAATACGGAAAGTTTTTAATTTAATGTTCATTAATTATAAAGTTCTTACAGTTTTAAACTGTTCATTTTTATCCATTGCTTGCCATTTGAATGTGAATTCCCTCACCGTCCTAAAGAGATTGTTTGAGTTAGCCATTGTTTTTTTATTTATCCGGAGGTCTTTTAGTTTAGCTGGTCCTTAATGTAGAAAAATGATGTCATTTCTTTTTTTAACAAAACTGAAAAGATTGAAGAGTGCATCTTTTCAATTCCTTCTCCTTCAACTCCACACAAACACATATAGACACATTGTAATAACTAACTAATAATTTACAAACTTTTCCTTTTATATTAATTTTAAGGATTCAATTGACTTTACATCATCGATGATGATGATCCTTCCATTGAGGTCCGATTTCTTGATGGATTTCTCTCATTTGCTATTAGTTTCTATTGTTTTCCTATCTGACCATTGCTTATACATTTAAATGCCCAAAGGCTACTTCACTTTAACTAATTAAAACAATCATTTCTATTTTCTGATTACTTAATGTGTTTTCCAAAATTAAAGATATATTTTTATCTCTAAATCTTTTTAAGTTTTTGTTTTTAAAATAACGTTTCTATTTTTAATAAAGTTTTATTTTAATAATTTTTTTTCATCTGTGCGATTTTATATATATGAGTTTAGTATAGAATTTTAATTTTCAATTTTCAATTCTTAAAAGGGAAGTTTTATTTGCGAACTTTTATTCTTTTCATGTTTACTAATAAAAAACAATATAACAAATGTATGTGCCCGTTACATATCAGTAAACTTGCTTAAAAAAAATAAACAAAAAAAAGTATTTTACTTAGGGTTTAATAATTATGGTACATGATTAACAAAAACATTTACAAAAACATTCGGTTAGTAATTTTTACAAAGATTATATACAAAAAAAATGTTGACTATCATTTTCCTAAGGACGATTTACGTCTATGCCTCCTTCCCCCAAGCTTTCTATTTTTTATACATTTTATTTTTACACATGGCTTGACAAGAAAATTTTATAAATTATTTATTTAAGAAGGTTGAACTGAGGTATATATGTTTTAAGGAATAATGGGTTTAAACATGTATATTTGCAGCAAAATTATAAATACCACCAACTATTTTATGACTGATTGAAATGCATGCATAGGGTTACACTGAAGTAATTCCCAAAGGTACTCATCGTAAGGCACCACATTTTGATCATAAACTTACGTGGCTGTGCATGCCTATACACATTAAAGCATAATAAATATTAACAAAAAAACCATATTAATTGCAACCTTTTGACGTTCTTTTTAACAAAGTACAATTTAAAATTATTAATACTTTCTCATGTTTAATATATGTGCAATTTCTTTCTAGCAGTGCTTTTATAAGATTTAAAGTATACGACTTTATGTAAACAGATAAAAATATCTCACTTTGACAAAAGAAATTTAGTTCAGGGTATACGTGGTTTATTAAACATCGGCCCCAGTTGTGAGACCAATTATAACAATCTGAAAAAGTGGAGATCGAATCTAACGACAATCTGCACTACAGGGCGCCATCTAGCATTTGAACCTAGAAAAATTTATAGAGTAGGCACATACGTAAGTTTAAAAAAATTTTTTTTATATCTTTTGATTTAATATATTTTGATTCCGGTCATTAGCCCATTGTCACTAGCTCATTGGAATAGCAGAGATTTATATTTATAATAAATTCTTATCTAAGAATATATAAAAAATAATAAAATAAGCCACTGCCAGTAATTACACACACAAACATTTATTTACGCACATATATATAAAATTTAACATTATTATTTTAGCATGTTTACTTTAACATTTAACATTATTTTTACTTTATACTTTTAACTTGATTTTAGAATTTGATTTTACATTTGAATTTTTATAAGTTTACATTTTAAATTTTATAAGTTCGCACAGATGGATTTATAAAATGTGTTTTTAATGTTGAGTATAGATCAGTTACATAGATTACATGGTCAAAACCATTTCAAAATAAACATAAATGATCAAAATATAAAGTCATTGATGGAAATGCAGAGGGGAATTTATAAAAAACCCAATGGCATTTATCATAAGATACCGCAAGACAACAATAACTTAAAAGACATCTGACATAAATATATCTTAGATACTCACCGTAAGGTATCAGTATTTACCAAATGTCTATACATTTTGATCAAATATGAAAACCAAAAACATAATAAACCGGTAACAAACCCATGCAAGCATCTATACCCAACTTAAATTTAATGCACTTTTATTTTTTAGTGTCGAGTATGAGTAGACTACATAGATTTGCATTTGAAAAGAAAACACCCATTCCTTATTCAAACTTAGGCCAAAAGTTCACAGCTAAACCAGCATCAATCCGTCTGATATATCGATGTGTTCAATGTAATACGAAATACGATAGCACAATTAGGTTAAGAGAAGAAATTGCTTCTTGTCAGATAGGAATACTACATCTATCTGATGATAAGAGCAATAAAAAACAACTCCATAGGAATGAACTGCGGTCTCCATCTTATAATTCCTCCCATAGGCAAAACGAGTGTGTGCAGTGTATAAAGTGATTCTGCCTATAGTGAACCTCATACTACATCTACTAACTACACCAATATATCCAATCCATTGACCTAATTCAACTATGAAACAAATAACCTAAGATTACCCTCCCTTAATATAACTTTACAAATCTATATAGCCATTCACGCCCGACTTAAGTTTAACATTTATATAATTTAATTTAATGAAAAACAAAACAGTCATAATAAAACTTAAAAGAACAAAAAAAATAAATGGAAATGATTTTACAAAAGAAATACATCAAATTAAAATTACTTATTAGTAAATAAAGTTGGTCAGATAGGATTCTCTTGCAATTATTTTAAATACAGAAAGTTTTTAATTTAATGTTCATTAATTATAAAGTTCTTACGGTTTTAAACAGTTCATTTTTATCTGTTGCTTGCTATTTGAACATGAATTCCCATGCCGTCCTAAAGAGATTGGTTGAGTTAGCCATTGTTTTTTTATTTATCCGGAGGTCTTTTAGTTTAGCTGGTCCTTAATGTAGAAAAACGATGTCATTTTTTTTTAACAAAACTGAAGGGATTGAAGAGTGCATCTTTTCAATCCCATCTTCTTCAACTCTGCACTAACACATATAGTCACATTGTAATAACTAACTATAAATTTTCAACCTTTTCCTTTTATATTAATTTTAAGGATTCAATTGACATTAAGTCATCGATGATGATGATCCTTCTGTTGAGGTCCGATTTCCTTATGGATTTTTCTCATTTGCTATTAGTTTCTATTGTTTTCCTATCTGACCGTTGCTTATACATTTAAATGCTCAAAGGCTAGTTCACTAACTAATTAAAACAACCATTTCCATTTTCTGATTACTTTATGTGTTTTCCAAAATTAAAGATATATTTTTATCTCTAAATCTTTTTAAGTTTTTGTTTTTAAAATACCTTTTCTATTTTTAATAAAGTTTTATTTTAATAATTTTTTTTCATCTGTGCGATTTTATATATATGAGTTTAGTATAGAATTTTAATTTTCAATTTTTAATTCTTAAAAAGCAAGTTTTATTTGCAAACTTTTATTCTTTTCATGTTTACTAATAAAAAACAATTTAACGTATGTATGTGCCCGTTACAATATATATATAGAGATAGATAGATAGATAGATAGATAGATAGATAGATAGATAGATAGATAGATAGATAGATAGATAGATAGATAGATAGATAGATAGATAGATAGATAGATAGATAGATAGATAGATAGATAGATAGATAGATAGATAGATAGATAGATAGATAGATAGATGGATGGATGGATGGATGGATGGATGGATGGATGGATAGATAGATAGATAGATAGATAGATAGATAGATAGATAGATAGATAGATAGATATTGTCAGTATTCAGATTAACTGTAGGTTAATGTATTAAAAAAATAAAGAAGTTTGTTGATCTTGTTTGGTTTTTCTCTTTACTTGTTAAATGGATAATGGGAGATCTTAAAAATATAAATTTTAACTTGATAACCATGATGACCCAAAGCTTTCTAAATAATACTTTTACTGCTAATTCTAGCTTCAAATTACTAAATTTGTTTTAATCAATCTCAAAAAAATATATAAACAGGTAAACAAATAAATAAATTTTGTATATGCTTCAGTGTGACACAGATCTTTACTTGAATACAATCTGTATTTTTCTCACATATTTTAATTTCTATTACTACAAGCACCATAACAACACATTACAAAATTAAATAATTTCTGTTTCACATATATTTGTTTGTAAATTAATTTGGGGAAAATTTATTATTAAAAAAATATGTATGTAAATTATTTATATTTATAGAATGTATCAGAATTGTAATATCAATTCTTTATTTTGGTTTGAAAATAAATAAAAAATCATATCAACTAAGATTTCATTTCAATGTTTCCATCTCTCTTCAAATTTCCCTTGCACTTGCTAAAAGGAGGGAAAATATGCTGGAATAGTTTATTCATTATCTAGTTTTATTTGAGTAATTTTCAACAGTTGTAAGAACAACAATAATGTCATCAAAAATATCTGATAGATAGAACTGTGACTGTAATTCGAGTCCTTCTTATCATATTGTCATTGAATATGATAGATACCTTTTTCTTTGCCTTTGGAAAAAATTATAAAATTTTATTGTTAAAAAGACTGATTCATAAAACCAGGGAAGAATACAAGTTTTATCTATCTGCCCATTCTAAGGGGCAGCCTCGTGAGGGATTTCCAGAGACGATGGCAGCAAAAATGTGAAAGAAGGAAAATCTATAAAATATGCTTTATATTGCAGATCAGCCATTTAAAAATATCCCATGTTTAGAAATCCAAGATTACATTCATTTATCTGTGATGATTGTACTTATCATTGTATTCTATGGTTACTGTATTTCAAACCAAACAAATCTTTATGATCGATCAATTCAATTTATATTATAATAAGCAATGTTAAACTCCACTGTGGTAAGTCAAAAAAAGAAAATAAAAGAAAAAGCTACTATTAAATTTTTCATTTAATTTTAACATGAGTATGTCTTAAAGAAATTCTATTTGAACCTCATTTTCAGTGACAAAAATTGAGGTTAGTGATGTATAATTTCACACCAGTTGTTTTTGAACACTAGACCTATATATATATATATATATATATATATATATATATATATATATATATATATATATATATAAGGAAATATCTTTTCTTTACTGAAGGAACTAGACTCATCTCTACATCTTAGAATTGAGAACAAAAAAATAGATGGATCAATAGTTGGTGAATGAAATGGACAGATTCTTACTTATGGTATGTTTTTTTACATGCACATGTGTATATACATATTTTTATTAATTAAAAAAAGGGTTTATATTTCATTTTAAATCAGAAATAGTGTATATATAGGTATAATAGGACTTACACAATGAAGGGCAATGAAAGGCTCAGAGAGATTTACTTACTGATTATTTGAACTTTTGTCTGATGGTATATATCAATGCGACCCAATGTTTTTAATATTCAATTTGATTTTTGCATGTTCAAAATTTAACTTGAAATATCAAACAGAAAAGAGGTTTGAATATTGCGTTTTATTTCCATGTTGTTTACTCATTATTACATTAATGAACAAATAGAATTCATTTTTCATTGATTACATATATATTTTTGGTACATATTATTTAAAAATTTTCATTAAGATATTCAAAATTCCTCATTCCATTGATTTTGTTTATAGTGTCATTATTGTTTCACAGCACATTTTAGCGTTACACACATAAAACGTATCACTTTTATTAGTTTCAATCAATTTCAAAGATCTATTAATCTTGTGTTGTATTTTGTTATTAATGTTACCAATTTTTTTTATAATCCAATAAACTGAGTTGATTCAAATGCTATGAATCTGTTTAATTCTTTCTTTTGATTGAGGAAGATGATTTTGTTACATGAAATCTGGTCTAAGATTCAAACTCATCTTGGTAAATGAACTATAATATAAAATATGCTATGTTTTATACATCATTTTCTTATCTTATTATATATCAAATTTAATATTTATTAATGCATTCAAATATTTCTTTATTTATTTGAAGAAATATTACCAGTAAAATAATTTCATTAGTTTAAAGTTGATTATTTATTTTTTCGGGTTATAAAATCTTAAGTGATTGCCTTCTGTCATAAGTCAGAATGACTTATTTAAAATTTCTTTGAAGTAAAGATCATGGTTTGAATAATAGATAATTATTGTCATATATATCTTAATTCTTAAAAACTCCATTTTATATTCGATTGACTATATATTTAAATGAATAATATAAGCGATAGTAATTCAGTAAATATCCAATGGAAACTTAGGGTATACTTTTATATAATGTGATTGGGTAGTATAAAATGAGAAATTGCCTAATAGATTTATTGATAATAAATTTCATTTTAGAATATAAATGTACATATAATTGCTTATCTCTCAACTGTTGGCTCGAATGAAATGTTTATATTATATTTAACGTTTTATTGAAATGGATATAAAATTGAGTAAATGTTTAGTTTGATTAAACATTTAAATAGTGTATAGGTTTATAAAACGTTTTCCAAAAATGTACTTATAATTATTTTCGAAACTGATCTATATAAATAAAATAGAATATCATTAAGAATTAAAATAAATTTGAATTACTAAAAATAATATTAAATTAATAAAGTAAGATGAATTTAGTTTTTATTCAATTATCAATTGAGTAGATATCTCAAGCACACATCATTGTTTAGGGAAATGATATATGATTTTATTTCTTATTACATTGTACGTTGTAAGTGTGATATATTTGTTGATGTTTGGAATGGTGATCTAGTAGGCTTTATGTCACATTGAACATTATCTGGATAAGTTAGATTTTAATATAGATTAATAGTAGTATTTTAGTGTAATGTAGTAGACAATTTAAATAATCATACATGGGTAATATTGTTATGGCCTAATATGACCAATGCCTGAGTTAGATATTTGTACACAAGATATTACAGAGTCACTATTTATTAATGCACATTTTGCTTAGTGATAACGAATAACAATCTTGAGTGTATTTTTCTGTGATGTGTTGTTTACGGAAATGTTGTGTACTGTATTTTATTCTAGTACAAGTACCATTGGCAATTTAGAGTTAAATCAATAAATTCCTAATATATATATATATATATATATATGTACTTATTGAAATATTTGGAAGGCTTGTGGGCTAGATTCCTTTAAAAATTGGTCTAAATTAACAGGTGTCAACAGGAGTTGCTCAGAGAAACAAAAAAAAAATCAGGTCTATAAAAAGAAAAATACATTGTGCGACGTTCTTAAATATTCGATCTTGCACAGAAAAGTAAAGATAAATGTGGACAAATTATGAAAAGTGTGCCAAACTACCCTTATCAATATGCTGAATCATGTTAAGATTTATGAGTAAAAAAGTTCTTTTCCTGGAGTTGTTTTTGACTTGATGTCATGAACTACATGAGTGAAACCATTTTCTACTAAATCTGAAACAATAGACTGCTTTTAGATTGCCAGAATATTGAACAGTGGATCACTCCCAAGATACATCTATGCATGGTAAATTTTATAAATCCTATACGTGAACAAATAAACTTACCGGTAAGTAACTATTAATTCCAATACTAGTGATCATTTTTCTTAGACTCTTAAGTGTGATAAACTATTGCCATGAACCGGAACAATTAAAATAAAATATTAGCAATAGTTTCCATCTCTATTTGTTTTTTTAAATTTTCTTCTCTTGATAATATTACATATTTTGTTTGTATTAATAAACTTAAATGTGACTTATGTTATTTATTTATTGATTATTATTATTATTCTAATGTTACTACAACATATCCATTATTATAATACAATTAAATAAGTTGCCATTGCTATACTGAAAACGCAATCCTCTGGATATTCTGAATAATTCATTGTAACTAAAAAATAACAGGGTTTTATCCAGTGGATTCTGATACAGCATACTTGTGCCTTTTCAAATAAATTAAAAGCTGGCTTACTTGTCATTATTATGATAGTTAAATTAAGTGAAAGGATGTTGTGTGACCAGGAAAGATAATTGCATTTATTAAATCTTACTGCAATTTTCTAGTGAAAAATTTAATAGCTTGAATGTAATTTGGTCACTGACTATGGGTTGTTAACTCATAAAGAAACCAGTAGACATTACAATGGTGGCCCAATTCGAGACATTGACAATAGCCACATTTTCAGATAGAAATAAAATAATAGAATAATAAAATTTTAAATATAAGTGTTTCAAATAAAAACTTTTGTGTTTTATTTTACTTATGTAGGTTTTAAAAAAATGAGAGTAGGCAAGATGATAGAAATAAATTAGCTCATAAGGTAAAGTGACAGCAGGGGGAGCAATTTCAGCAAAGGTATTAATAAAAGATAAATAATAAAATAGAAATCAAGCAAAATATACAAAAAAAATATTTTTTTGAAAATAAAAGTAAATGAAATTGGGATGTGGAAAAGGGTACTTAAAATATGGCAGAAGACAAAAGAGAATTTAAAGAGGGCATGGAAACTTTAGTAAAAAGTCTATTATATAAAGCAATAAATAAATGCAAAGAAGATATGAAGTAAAAATTAAAAAAGTTCAAAGAAAAAATAAAAAAGAAAGAGTGGAAAGGATTAGGGAAGTGAAAACAGAGATAAAGAAAGAGATTAATGAAATGAAAAAAGAGTTAATAAAGGTTGTAGATAGAAAATTAAAAACCAAGACACGAAGTAAAATGATAAAAAGGGGATCTTTTAAACAGGACAGCCAGGAAATAAAACCTCTAACAATAGAGAGAACATGCCAAGTGCTGTAAATTTTTTTCTGAAATTAAAAATCTTCTATGGGCAGAATGGGGAATTGCTGATGAAACGTGTAAATAGTCCTGAGAAGTACTTAATGATAAACCTGATGTCAGAGAATATTAAACTAATTGTAGCCATTATTCATTTACAAGAAATGGCACAGGCTTGGGAAAAGGCTCTATTTAAGGGAATGAATAGCTTTTTGCAGTATGGTCAGACAATGAAATTTTATTGGAATGAAGACCAAGAGAAAATTATGAGTAAAGTCGATCAAGACAAATGTAGTACAGAGCAGAATTATCTGCCATTTTTCTGGAAGCAAGTAGCACAACTAAGAGCCTTAATGAAGTGTAAGTTGACAAAAAAGCAGATTATAAAAATTATGCAGAAAAATTTCCCTAATCCAGTAGGACACCTATTGATAAGCACTGGATGTAAGACAGTTGAGTGGATGGCTGAACTACTTAATGCATTTGAAAACAACAAGGCTAGTAAAAAAGAAATGAACCCAAAGTATGCAAACAAAATGTCAAGTCATAAATTACAGAAGGTGAACAAGAAGTAAAAAAAGGAAGACCCTGTCGGCTAAATTCCTCTAATGATTGGTCTAAATTAACAGATGTTAACAGGAATTTTTGCAGAGAGACAAAAAAAACAGGACTATAAAAAGAAACATATTGGGTGACCATGTTCTTAGATCATCAATCCTGCACAGAAAAGTAAAGATAAACATGGAGAAATTATAAAATGTGTGCAAAACTACTCTTATCAATATGCTGAATTGTATTAAGATGTATGAGTAAAAAAATTTCTTTTACTGGAGTTGTTTTTGACCTGATATTGCTAAATACCTGAGTAAAACCTTTTCCTACTAAATCTGAAACCATGGAATTCTTATAGACTGCCAGAATAATGAACAATGGATCCCTCCAAAAATAAATACATGCATAGTAAATTTTACAAATTCTATATGTGAAGAAATAAACTTACCAGGAATTAATTATTAATTCCAATAATTGTGGTCACTTTTCTTAGATTCTTAAGTGTGAAAAATTATCACCATAAGCTGGAGCAATTAAAATAAAATATTAGCAGTAGTGACAATCTCTACTTGTTTTTTATACTTTCTTCTCTTGATAATATTAAATATTTTGTTTGTATTAATAAATTTAAATATGACTTACATTGTTATTTAGTTATTGATTAATATTGTAATTTCATTACAATTTAGCCATTATTATAATTTGATTAAATAAGTTCCCAATGCTGTACTGAAAATACCATTTTCTGGATATTCCAAATAATTCATTGTAACTAAAAAAATCAAAAGGTTTTATCCAGTGACTTCTGATACAGAATCCTGGTGCCTTTTCAAATAAATTAAAGGTTGGCCTACTTGACCCCATTATTATGATAGTTACATTAAATAAAAAGATGTTGTGTGACCAGGAAAGATAATTGTGTTCATTAAATCTTACTGAAATTTTCTAATAAAAAATTTAATAGATTGTACATAATTTGGTTACTGACTATGGGTAATTAACTTGTAAAGAAACCTTCAATTATACAGTGGTTGTTATAGTAAAGAAGTAGTGGAATCAAAATCCATTCTGCTAGCCAATGATGATTGTGCACAAGTCGTAATTATTACAAAATGCCAAATCAACTTTAAAGATTTTGTAAAATGACATTCCATGTTCATGCAGAATCTACATTAGTACGGATGATGTTTTAATTGTTAGGCATAATAAGATTTCTTTTTATATTATTATCCCATATTATTGCCTATAGTTCATTACAAAATTGGGACCCTGATTGAGCTACATTTTATTCAGATTTTATTGATCATTCCCCCAACATTGATAGATTCACATGTTACAATATATATATATATATATATATTGTGCCCTTGTCTGTAGGTCATAGGTCGGTAGAAAGGTCAAATGTGAAAAAAATTTTAAATTTTAAGTTATATTTAGGTGATATAAAAGTAATAATAGATTTGTAATACAATTTTAAGCTAAAATACCTAACAGATCATAGTGTAATAAAGTATTTTTAAAAGTAAACAGTTAAATAAAGTGTTAATATCATTGCTT